>OY744610.1:14125918-14468418 GCA_963556255.1 Allolobophora icterica
GCCGAAAATAAACACGTTCTTCTAGTCGTGTTCGATTTATTGAGTGCAGAATTCAACGACATCCAATCACCTCCTCCCTCCCTCCCTGCCTTCCTCTGTTTACGAATTTATTATGATGTGTCCGACACTTAAAGGTCATTCGCAGATAAGAGGTCCAGATTCTGTTTCAGATATGCTGATGTGTTGACGACACTGATAGTTAGGCCTAAGTTAAATAGGCTTCTCATCAAGTGGACTAAAACCAGTGCTCTTTTTCAGCCGGAACGGCGTTCCGGCACCTTTTTCAGGTTGTAAAAATAATTTATTTAGTTTAATAATAAAAACAATAATTTAGTTATTTTAATTTAATTTCAGTGTTTTTGAACTGTTTTCAGTGTTTATTGAGACCCCTCCCAACCTCCGGTCCCGTTTTTTTTAGCCAGCCCATAATTGTTGCGTTCCGGAACCTTTTTCAGGTTGTAAAAATAATTTATTTAGTTTAATAATAAAAACAATAATTTAGTTATTTTAATTTAATTTCAGTGTTTTTGAACTGTTTTCAGTGTTTATTGAGATCCCTCCCAACCTCCGGTCCAGTTTTTTTTAGCCCGCCCATAATTGTTGCGTTCCGGAACCTATTGTTCCGTTCCGGAACCTTTTATTCTAGAAAAAAAGCACTGACTAAAACATTTCTATTTTGATCAAATGCAGTTTAAGTAATGACTCCTCAGGCGCATTAACAACCATGTAACGGCGTCTCTAGATGACTCAGTCGCATAACCAAGAAAACTAAGGAAACTACAATCCTCTATCTGACGAAAAAACTTTGCCTTTCATCAGTTATCTAACAGCCTAAAGCTTCGTCAAGTAAATGATACGACTAATCGTTAGTATGGATAATATCAACTTCGTTGAGGATGAGTTTGAAAATTGTATGTGATGTCAAAATAGTGTCTCATTTCTAACCGGCGCATAGCATAAATAATTAAATTATAGTGAAAGGAACTATTAATTATGCCAAATTTGAAATCAAATGCGTAACTACAATACATGTCAACTTTCACACGAAGACCATTTCAACAGTGATGGGCGTGAGCTGCTTAACCCTCAAACTACCAGAAAATTTTGCAACCACTGAGTACCACTGGGGTCAAAAAGGACCCCAATGTAAACTTGTGCTGTTTTGGTTACAATTAAGTAAATAACTAATAAGAATAAACTTTAAATTGAAAACGCACTGTTTATTCACTGAAATTATATTTGAAACCAATAAATTCGTTTCTTAGCAGACTTTCCTGATGACATAATAAGCATAGGTTGTTCTGCAACGGTTTTTGTTCTCCAATTAGCTCTTTGCCTAGCTGTAGCAGAATGAGTCTTCTCCTGTGCGTTCCTTGAACTTGCCAATGTGGATTTAGCACAGTCCAGACAACAAATACTTTAGGGGCACTGATGTCCAATATGTTGCAGAATACTGCCATAGGCCAACACCTCGTCATTATTTTGTACTATACATACGAAGCACCTGATCTGCAGTGTTAACACCACCTTTGGATGCATTACAGTCCAAGATCATTAGGGTTTTTCTCAGGGTGGTTGCTATCAATCTCGGCTGTTGAGCAGAACAACAACTTTACCTTTCTTTGGGCAGTAGGACACAAGTATTGCATCATCTCGTAAAACAAAGATGAAGAGAGTGCTTCATAACCTTTTGAGTTTATGAACTCTGAAGTTCCTTGCTGTTTTTCCGGGTGGTGCTGAGAAGGGTCAGCTTTTTTGGTCATCTTTGTGCTACACTAATCAATTATAATAGTTTCTCCTTGTAAAAATACTTATAGAGTAAATTTTACTTCCATAAAAATATATTTTATTATATTTACATTAGTCATAATCGTACAGTTTACATTGGGGTCAAAAAGGACCCCATTGGTACTCAGTGTATAAATGCAATGCCTGCGCCATCTGGTGACAAAAAATGCAAAATAAATATGGGATTTTGTACATAACAGAAATACCTATAAAGTCATAAATTTTCGTCTGGATATCACTTATGGGGGCTGAGCAGCACTAATGGAAACAACCTCTGGGGTCCTTTTGGACCCCAGTG
Organism: Allolobophora icterica; assembly: GCA_963556255.1. NCBI lineage: Eukaryota > Metazoa > Annelida > Clitellata > Crassiclitellata > Lumbricidae > Allolobophora > Allolobophora icterica. The sequence continues at coordinate 14,128,005 of OY744610.1, forward strand.
GTAGTTAGAGGGTTAACATTATTTGGGATCGAGCTTCCCAATTATTTCGGCAGTTAAACTTCTTATGGGTCAAATCAATTACAATACTTTAACGACGCAGCGATGTGCATTTGTGTAATAGGAACTATTTATAGAAATCAGTCCTATAAATTGCTCCTCTGACTTTATTTATATTATTTTCAATAAAAGTGTGCTTTGTTTGAACGTAGGTAACCAGTAATTGATTCTCAGAGGTAAAAGAATGATAGACTTTGAAAAAATATACGTTTTATATTATATTTCCGGGTATATTCAATCAATCACGTGCCCCGCCGTCAGCGACCTCTGATACCAGAACAGATGCTCATTTATGCTAAAACTTTGGGATGATAATTATAATTTGAACATCTATTAATATTGGCAAAGATCATACTGAAAATAATGGGCATTGTTTATTCTGCCTATGAAAGTGGGGTACGGTATCTCAGTCTAAAAAGTTGGGGAACTGGTTTCCCTCGTACCCGAAAATTACACCGAGTGTAAATTGTCGATAAGCACTTTTCATTTCTGCCCTATATTTTTATCGACGCAACTATGTAAATTTCTGTAAAAGGAAAGTCTGTTGAATGAAATCCCTCTTATAAGATGCATAACTGACATTATTTTCGATTTCAAAACAATGTAGCCTTCTGTTGCAAGTATCAACGCAATCTAAGTTAATCTTGTAACTTTCATTTATTCTTACTTTTCTGTGCTTTGCTGTAGTTGTTCTGATTCCCGTTTCCTTTTTATTTCGTTTGCACTTTTAACATTCTCATCCAAATCGGATAATATAAGCCTTAGTCGAAGGTTAGCGAAGTCTCCAGTTCGACTAGCCTGGTTGCAAACTTGAGGTGACCCACTCTAGTTGTTAACACCTAGCTGTTAACAGAGCAGCAATCAGCCATAATGTTATTAATCAGGCGACGGCCATTAAGACTAGGCCCTATCTCGGTGCAAAGTTGAAGTGACTCGCTCTAGTTATTAACACCTATATCCGTTAATAGAGAAGCAGTCAACCATTTTAATGCTATCTCGGTGCAAAATATGAAGTGAACCTATCTAGTTATTAGCATCAAGCTGTGAATAGAGTAGACAGCCATATTATCCTGATAGCAGCCATTAAGCCTATCTCGATGCAAAGGTGAAATGAAGCTCTCTAGTTGTCAACACCGAGCTGCTAATACAGCAGTAGACAGTCATATCATTCAAGTGACGGCCATTGATATCGATGGACCGATCGGATACAAGAACCCACGAGGAGACGATATAATATCCAGTTAGAAACAATGACGGATATAGAATTAGGCTAATTCTGTAAAATACAAGAGACTAGATATTTCTGCCTGGCATACATCGTCACAAACATTTCACCCCGCGGTTATCATTATATTATTTTCATCATCATCATCATCATCATCATCATCATCATCATCATCATCATCATCATCATCATCATCATCATCATCATCATCATCATCATCATCATCATCAACAACAACAACAACAACATCGTCACCATCACACTCGATGAGCCTAACCAACAAATTCCTGTCCAGTGTTTCCAGGAGATATCTTATTAAGAGTTTCTTAATCAGTTTGCGTGCTGAGCCACAGTAGTCCGCCGTAACAATAACAGTACTGTTCAGCGGTCCTTCACTTCTCTTAGATAACGACATATCTGAATTTGTTAAGTCTAATAACCTCATCTGGCTACATAAGAACAACCAACTCATTAAGTACCTGCGTGACTAAAATAAAGTGGAGCAATAAAACCATGCAATTCAAACATAGCTGAGTTCTCTACTCTTAAACGATTAACCACAGGTGATTATTATCGATCAGAATTTGCGCGGACTAATTCGCGTCTATTTTCGGTCAAATGCACTAGTCCTGTACTTGGAACAATCTATCTTTTAAGACTCGTAACATGTCTAACTTGTTCTTATTAAAAAAATTTCCACGCACTCCTACTGGAGTCATGGATTGTTCAGTTTTGTAATCTGTCTTTAAGAATTTTATGTGACTTTTCTTGCTTTTCTTTTGCTTTTTCTCTTTCTCTTTCTGTTTTCGTGTTTGCTTGTGTTCACCCGTTCTATGCTTATTTCAGTTGATACTGGATAATGTTAACCGTCAGCTGCAGTTCCGTCAACTTTGATTGGACTCAATATATGCCATTTATTTTAAGTTTTAATTTTGATTTGCCTTGTTAGCCGCATCTCTTCTTGATCGAAGTCACCAATTAGAGCATTGATTATAAGATTTTACATTGACATTTATTGTGATGGTACTGAATACTTTGATCACCCTAGTTAGCGAACATAGATAAATCCACTATTATGTGAACTGTGTTTTAATCTATCTTAAGCACTATCGCGAACTCCCATTTTTATTTTAACTAATATCCCAAATGAAATTTTATCTCAGTATTGCCTACATAAAATGTTTATTTTAGGCATACTCTATACTGCTGACCTTGGTCCCCTCTTGGCGGCCAGTGCAGTCTTAAGTCAGTCCTATGCGGATGACCTCCAAGCGTATGTCCACTGCTCACCATTGGCTGCTGCTGCTGCAGTTCGAGAGATCGCCCGAGTTGTGGGGAATTTGGAGGCCTGGATGTCCTCAAACCGTCTACGGTTAAACCCGGCAAAGACCCAATATATCTGGTTTGGTACGCGCCAACAGCTTGCAAAAATTAACCTTGAGGGTCTGGCACTTGAATTTCCCTGGGTTTCCTTTGCCTCCTCAGTACGGGATCTTGGTGTAATTCTGGATCAAGAGCTCACATTCATGCGACATATTAATTTGCTTTGTCGGGACTCTTATTATCAACTTCGTCAGTTAAGGGTAGTCTCCCGCACTCTGACGCAGGCAGCTGCTCTACCCTTGTCCATGCGTTTGTGGTTTCCCGTCTGGACTACTGTAGCGCCCTTTACGCTGGCCTCCCAGCTGCCCGCCTTGGGTGTTTGGACCGGGTTTTGCGTGCAGCCGCACGTCTTATTGGTCGCATACCCAGATTTGGCCAGGTTTCTCTTTATATGCGGGATGTTCTGCACTGGCTCCCTTTCCCGCTGCGGATCGCCTATAGGGTCTCTGCACTGGTTAGGCGTTGTCTAGAGGGACTTGCTCCCCCATACCTTCGGGAGTTGTGTCGCTCTACCTCGGGGGTCTTGCGGAGATCTGCTCTTCGCTCGGCTGACCAGGCCGAGCTATTGGTCCCCCGCACGCGGACAGCCATTATGCAGCGACGTTCTTTTTCGGTCGCTGGACCTGCAACCTGGAATGGCCTTCCTGTTGCACTTCGCCTGGTCCCTATGACTCACTCTACCTTGTTTCTTGCAAACTTAAAAACTACTCTCTTTAGCCGTGGTTGGACTAGGAGCGCTCCTGAGTAGATAACCTTGAAGGGGCGCTATATAAAAGCTCATTAATAATAATAATAATAATAATCTGAAATATAGGAGTTCTCATAGAACTTTCGTATCATAAAAATCGACCAATGCGATCATTTTGTACTTAGCCGCAATTTGAATAATTGCAATAATTGTCACTATTACCGTGTCTGCTTATTCTCAGTTCTTGCTCGCTGACTCTGTTTTTTTCATGATGATGATGATGATGATGATGATGATGATGATGATGATGATGATGATGAAGATGATGGTGGTGGTGGTGGTGGTGGTGGTGGTGGTGGTGGTGGTGGTGGTGGTGGTGGTGGTGGTGGTGGTGGTGGTGGTGGTGGTGGTGGTGATGATGAAAATAGTGATGACGATAATGATGATGATGATAACGATGATAACGATGTTGACAAGGACAAAGATGATGAAGGTGATGGTGACTGTGACAATGGTGATGACGAAAATAAAAATACAATGATTATCGATAGAACGTATGTGACATAGTAATAATAATATAATAATAATAATATTTATTCTTTAATTAAGCGCCTGCAAACGCACTGTATGCCAAGCAGTAATAAATTGTCTCTTGTATTTAACAGAATTATCCTAATTCTAAATCCATCATTGGTTTCTAACTGGACACATTTCGTATCTTTATGGGTTTTGTATCAGATCGGTCCATCTATCTCAATGGCAGTCATTCTGATAATATGGTTGACTCCTGTTCTATTAACAGCTCGATGTTAATAACCACCGCAGTTCACTTTGCACCGAGATAATCTTATTGGTCATCACCTGGATATATAATATGGTTAATTTCTGCTCTATTACCAGCTCGGTGCTTATAACTAGATTGGCTCACTTCACCTTTGCCCTGAGATAGCCTCAATGGCCATCAGCTGGATGATATGGTTGATTTCTGCTCTATTACCAGATCGGTGTTGATAAATAGAGAGGTTTAATTCAACCTTTCACCGAGCAAGTCAAAAAGGAGATTTAGCTTACCTTGGACTTAGGCTAATATTATCCTACTTGTATGAGAATATTAAAACTGCAAACGAAATTAAAAGGAAATGGAAAACAGACCAACCACAGGGAAAAGCACAGAGAAATAATAATAAATCAAAACTTATATAGCATTTAAACGCTAAGACTGCGTTGATGCTTGCATTTTATTGTTTCGAAATCGAAAATAAAATCAGAGGAGCAATTTATAGAACGTATTTCTTTCAACAGTTCCTTTTACACAAATGCACATCGCTGCGTCGTTTAAGTATTTTAAGCGATTTAACCCAAAATAAGTTAAAGCTGCCGAAATCATTGGGAAGCTCGATCCCAATTCAGTTTAATTAAGCAGTTTACGCCTATCAATGTTGAGGTGGTATTCGTGTAAATTGCTGATATGTATGTTAGTCCCACGCAACCAACTGAGTCTGCAGGTTATTCCAAATCTGGCATCATTAATAGCTACTTTCATTATAATTTAATTATGCTATATACGTCGACTAGAAAATGCGGAGACAAATGGCCCTACTCATATTCTGTTTCTGATGCGTTTATTACACATTTGCATAAAAGTACTGACGTTCAGTTATATATAAGCAGCGAGGTATACAATTAATAGCCATAAGAGATAGATTAACAAATAACCTATTATAGGCGCCACGACATTTTAAGGTCTCCGCATAATTATGTATGTATATGTATATTGTTACGTGTAGGCACGTGCCATGGGCTTTCTCTATGTATGATGGGCGTCATGCCTGATAGGTTTCTACATAGTAGTGGCTTCTGTTATAAATGCGGCTGTCTACGAAGTCAGTTGAGCTCTTTTGGTTTTGATCGACCGTATAAGGTTGACCTTTGATCATTTGTTTTTGGTCGTCCAGTGTTTAGAGTTGACCGTAGCGTATCGTCTCCCTTAATGGTTGACACTTGCAACTTTGAGCTCGTAGATTTTCGTCTGCTTTTTGTGGATGACATTTTGTAAAAATTAAGTAACTTCGGCGATAGAACTCTTCTGGGAAAAGTTGCTGTTTCATTTGTATGTCTGTCTCTGCTGGCGTTCTGTTTGTATTCGTCGTGTACGCTTGAAAAAGGTACATCTCGCATGTTCATTTATAATAAGTAACCTTTAATAGAATCCGGGTTGCGCATTCCTTACATAGAGCAGACTCATAACTAGACAACACGTCACAATATAATATCTACTTGCACTGCTATAGGTACTTAGAGGGCGCTATATAAATATCTACTTACATTACATTTGATACCGTTCGATGAGAATGAATGTCTGTCTGTTTGTCTGTCTGTATGTATGTCTGCCTCTGTGAATGAGTGCATGTAGGTCTATAATTGTGTAAGTATCTATGTATATATGTATGTGTGAATATATGTATGTAAGCACGTGTGTGTGTTTTCGTATGTTTGTATACGTGCATGCTTATCACGTATTTATGTATCAACATAATATATATAATTGTATGCATGCATGCATGTTTTTAAGGTCCCCTTAAAAAGTAGTTAGCCTAATTCTAAGGATATGCTAAATTAATTTATTTACAATGAAATACTACACAACTTGTTGCAAAAGTTTGCAGACAGACCGTAGACACAAAAGCAACAACGCCTTCACAGTCGACGAGTTGACTTAACAAACAACCTCAGTGAAAACAGCAGCGCGGTCGGTCACACGGGACTAGAGACAACGAGCATAAATTCCTAAAATAAGAGGAGTTGACCTCATGCGATTCTCCTAAGAACATCTAAATCATGGGGCCTTGGCTGAAAACTAACAAACAACAGAAGGGTCTCGTCGGACCAAAACCATAATGCCAAGCTCAACAATCCTAACATTGCTAAAGCATATACTGTATGTCCTTGCAGTTAACACCACAACTTGCCTTAACTGGTCAAGCAGAAAGTCACTAGTTATCTATCTCCCACTTGAGTTTACCAGTTTATCGATGCAAGCAATATATAACAATGCAGGGGATTTTTAAAGAAATTTTCACTGGTGGGGAATTTTGAAAAAGGGCATTTTTCGCGCGTAATTTTAAATCAAAAAGCACTGAATCAGAGAAACCTTTTTGAGCTGTGGGCCACAGGAATAATTACTAATAATTTATCTATTATAATATTTTATATTTAATTTATTATTTAATGTCATAATTTAAATTAATATTAAATTAATATTTTTTATTATTATATAATTGTCTAATAAACAAGAAACATTTAGTACAGCCAATTTCTGTTTTAACAAGTACCTTTACCAGGGGGCGTAGCCAGACTTCAATTCAAGAGGAGGCAATTAGTGCTTGGCAAAACTTTGATGGAGTGGCGGCGATCTTGTTTAAGAGGTGAGGGGGACATTTTTCAGCGTCCGAAGGGCGGTAGCAAAAACCTCAGAGAATTTCTTAATTTCGCTGTGAGAATTTCAGAATTCCGGCATGTTTTCAAAAAAGTTTTGCTACCAAAAAAGTTGATGACTTTCTTTAGTCATTCATGCATTTGATGACCTTTGGGGGGAATTTGTTCTTCCTTTCCAGAGGAGGCAACATCCACCTCTAATGGGCTGTACTGGACGATGCAGGGCTATAACCCAAGGAAAATTTTAAAATCTGCAAAACCAGGAGGAGGCAAATGCCTCCTCTTGCCTCCATGTAGCTACGCCTATGGGTCCTTTACCTGTATACGGTTGAAGCTTCCTAAGAGCGCCATCTCTACATGTCAGTATTTCACAAAGGACAAGATCACCTCGCTTAAATTGTTTCTGCGAAGTTTGGTATACATCCAAGATATCGTCCATTAATGCAGATATCCACATTTGTCTGTCATTCCAAGTCTTTTTGAAACCTCGAGCTTCAGCCTTCTCTTTACGGTTCTCATTTGGCTCTAGTTTATTCCACACAGCCTTGCAGCCATGAATGTTACTCAATAGGCTATCGCATCAATTGTACCTGATGCTGAGCGAAACATACTTCATGATGTCGAGGAAACTGTTTGGCATCTTTGAGCTCAGAATACAGCATATTCGTCTTATTCTTCGATGTGCGAAAATATGTGGCTTTATGAGGTTTCAAGATTTTAAGCTTATGATGCTTATCGTTTCCCTTCTCCCATTCCTTATGCAGTTTATCTCGATCTTTAACGGCATTGTGTGCTTCAGATTGCAAGTGATCTACTAATAACTTTAAACGATCTTCACCATTAGCTCTGACACCTACTGCGATGGGCACAATGCCCAATGGCCCCTCCATACCTGCGGGAGCTCTGCTGTCCCACTTCATGTTCGCAACGTCGTTGCTCTCTCCGCTCAGCTGCGCAGGCTGAACTTATTGTTCCCCGTGCGCGGACAGCCATACAACAGCGCCGTGCCTTCTCTGTGGCTGGCCCCATGACCTGGAATGGGCTCCCTACCAAACTCCGCCAAATACCGATTGGTCATTTCACCTTGTTTCTTACTGTTCTCAAAACTGCGTTGTTCGACCGTGGTTGGGCTGGGAGCGCTCCTGAGTAGGCAATCTTGAAGTTTTGAAGGGACGCTATAAAAAACTGCATTAATAATAATAATAATAATGCCGTTTCGCAAATACTTTTTGGCATCATCTATGTACTGAAGACACAATTTACAAGACACATGCACACGCTTCTTTGAATCTTTAGTTGCGTCAAATATCTCTATAGTTCGTTGTTGTTTTTTAATAAACTATTCAAGTCTAGTTTTATTCCTTTGTAAAAAGAAACACTGTTTCTTTGGTTCTGAACTTTACACCACTTAACTGATGTCAAACTTGTCGGTTGACTAGGCCTAGTTGACAAACCTGCTTCGGTTAGTTGAATGAGTTCGTTGACACGTGTTGAAGACTTAGGCCTACTTGACAATGGAATAGCATCCAGACTCACAAAAATCATTGACGATTGACTTGCTGCATTTGCTATATCGTTTGCTACAATTGACGATTCTCATTCGCTTGCTGCCTGACTCGCAACAGTTACCGATTGACTTGGTTCTTTACTTACACAGGTTAAAAGTGAGTAGGCCTAACTGTTGTTGCCTGATTGGTTGTTGGCAGCCTGGTTGTAATTGTTTGCTGTCGAGTTTTGGCCAAGTAAATCTGAAAGCTTTTGGCATTTCGTAGCGCTATCTAAAAGCAAATCTGCTTTGCGTTTCTTAGTTCTTTCTGTAGCCTACTCGGCATGCTTGTAATTTAATCAATATTATTCTTGCGTAAATTGGATAAATCCTAATCCCTAGAGATAGAGATTATCTTTATCGTAGCCATTAACCAAAATTCAGTTTTACGGTTTAAGTTTATGTTTAGTTTTTGCTTTTAAATTACAAAATTAGAAAGATCAACACACCGAAGACGTAAATAACAGCAAAGAGCAGACTACTAGTGACCATAGAAATATAAGTTTTAAAGATTTCACGTCTACTGTGGCAGACTATTGGTGACCAAAGAAATTTAAATAATAAAGATTTCAGTCTGCTGTGGCAGACTCGTTGGTAATATACGGCTCTGGGGCAGACTATTGGTGACCAAAGAAATATAAATTAATAAGATCTCACTTCTGCCGTGGTTTGCATTTAGGCCTACAGTATATCATATGCATAAGGTCACACAAATGAAAAAAAATAATTATTTGGGACTAAAAAGGGCAAAATGCACTGGTGGGGAAAAGGGCAAGGACTGGTGGGGAATTCGAGAAGGCTGGTGGGGAATTTCCCCACCAGTCAACATGTTAAAAAATGCCCTGTAACAATGCACATGTTCGTTTGTAGGCACATGCTTTCAGCTTCAGAGGTTCAGTCCTATCTTGATTCCGAGGCCTCCAACAGGAGTGCAAACTGACGGTTTTCAGTGTACAGTGGTCGGCTTTTATGCCTCTTACGCCTATTGTCTGTAGATCATAAAGCACTGCAAACTCCAGCTTGAATGATATTAAAGTCATCAGGGCCGGCGCCAGAGTATTTGACGCCCTAGGCGAACCTGTCGCACTGCGCCCCTGGCAAGTGCGATAACTTGGCCTAATTAATATTAAATTAATCAAGTTAATATAACCTTCACACAGGAATGCAGCCGAATGCTGCATCTTTAATTTAGTATCGTCGTTCATTGTAATCATCTAAGAATCATTATTGGTTATAAATTAAACAAAAATATGGCACTTAATAAATTTTAAATTCTAAAGTTTGCCATAATTAAAGTAATAGTCTGGAACTGCATTAGCTATGCAGCCTATGCTGTATGGTTTAACACGATTAATGGGAATTTAAAATGCAAATATTAATTACTGATACAGTGCATAGTTTCATTTGAACACTTAGTAGGCCTAACTCCTGTGGCTACGTTTACTAAATCCTAGTCCTACCTACGTGCGAAGTCTATACAAATATAATGTAATTTCAAAATTTGATTTTTCGCACTTTCTCTTTAGCAAATGTAGAAACGAGAAGCAGATTACGTATGTACTACTTAAAAACTAAAGCAACAAGAACCACTACTCTAAATTTAGAAGTTCCTTACAATCAGTTGAGTCTTAATTTCTTTTTTTCAAGAGAGCTTTGAATACTGCATACGTTCGTACAATGTAGAGTGTACACTGTACAGGTCACAAGTCTTGTAGAGAGACATTGAGAGAGACAGACTGCGACAGAGACAGAGCGAGGGAAAACGAGAGAAAACGAGACACAGAGACAGAGACATAGGCAGACAGAGACAGACAGACAAAGAGTGAGTGAGAGAGAGAGAGAGAGAGAGAGAGAGAGAGAGAGAGAGAGAGAAAGAAAGAGAGAGCAAAAGACAGACGAACAAGGCATACCATTTCAGGCATATTTTAGCCTTAACGCTGGAGCTGCGAGATTATACGGTTAAAGTGTGCCGTGGTTGTACATCTAAAAGAGATAATCTAGCTCATGTGCAGCTGGGGGTCGAACAAGGTCAATTACTCCGACATATCAGGGTAACCTAGTACATGCATAGACAAGTACCATCCGTCATCACACAGACTGTAGTTCAGACTGCACGAAATACACGGGCTTTTTGAACACCGTAGGCAGCGGCTAAATATGTCATCAGATGGAACAATTAACCAAATTTAAAATTTGCGCGCTTGGAGGAAAATGACAGAATAGGGCCCTAAAGCAGAATGTGACAGGGGGTGCGAACGCACCTAAGGAGCGCCTTGTATGGCTAGGCCTACGCCTCTGGACTGGCAAAACGGCGGCAATGGTTTACAAAATATTTCTTTGTGTAGCTTTTCTCTCGCCCCCAGAAATGTGCCGCCCTAGGCGGCCGCCTAGTTCGCCTAGTAGTTAAACCGGCCCTGAAAGTCATTAAATACTAGGGTGGTAGTGAAAAAAGTATTTTTTTAATAATGCCTGGGGCACCCCCTAGTTCTGTTCGTTTTGGAAGTAGAAACTCATGTGCAAAATCTTTTTTAAAAATTCCATTATATGGGTGTGCCACATGAAAACTTAAATTTTTGCATCATTGAAGCCGTAAAAATCAACTTTCTTGTTTTTTTTCAGGAGCTGGATGAAAGTTAAACACTTCTAGAACCTATTATTTCTTACTGTAATATGTGATGAGTGTGATGTACCATGGATACTTTGGATAGTTGGATACCTTAGTCTCTGATTACTTGTTTTATAAATAAATAAATTAGAATCAACTGGAGCTGAGGAGTAAAAACAATTTTCTGGACTTTTGTAGTCTCGACATTTAAGGCTTTTCTAAAGCTTAATTATTTATTTACTTATTTACTCACATTATCCCACATTATTCATAATCCATTTCAAATTAATCATATTTTTGAAGTTGTCCTTGGAGTTGTTTTCAAGGCTCTGGTTGGACCATTTGGTGGACCTGAAATGCCTATGTTTAAACGATTTCAGAATGCATAGCCTTCGATCGTCCATGGGATGATTGTTGATTGTTTGTCAGATGATGAAAATGCTGCAGTGTTTAGTAATAACAGAGAAATGATGCAAGATGCTGTTGAATTTGCAGTGTAATGTTTGCAGAAAGAGTGTCAGCCTCGTGATGATTAGCTAGAACTCTTGGAACTTGCACTGATCTACATGGATCATGTCTCACCTCGAGGGTTGCATTTTACAGCCTCTGGTGTCGTGCATAGGGCTAGGCGGATGGCTAAGGCCATCTATTCTAACAAATATTCCTCTTTCGATCTCAATTCCGAATTACCTACCGGTACCGGGAAATAAATTTACTATGTTCCCTGAACCAGTTCAACTACTTTGTTTATCTCACATCCTCGTTCACAGCATCACACTGTATTCAATCACCACAAATGATCTAACATGTTTCCAACGCATCGTGAAATTCAGATCCATAAATCTGAATTTAGCTAATGTGGCTGTAAAGGCACTTTCCCGTCATACTTATTACCTCATGAGGAATTGGTCGATTTCTGCTTTTTCGATGACCGCATTGAAGCTGCTACCAAAACCTTGTTTGTGCAGACATTGAGCACCAAAGTTGGTGCTGGCACCCCATCCAAATGTCCACAAATTAATGAAGACACAGCTTCATGTACTCTTGATGATTTGTGACTTAAAACATGATGAATACTGCGCATTCCCACTGATTGGCTTGAGAAAGATCCAACTTCGTGGAAACAGCACAGCATCTATTTGGAGTGTCATCAGACTGTAGAAAGATTAAGTGTGGTGAATGATAGGCAGAAAGGGGAGTGGTACTGATACAAGAATACAATCAAATAGGCCTATACTGACGAAGGATGAAGGTCAAAAGCAGGCCTTGCTACACATGATGTCCGAGCATCGAAAAAAGTATCTGGACCCCAAGAAGTCAGCGGTCGGTCATAAAAATGGACCAATAAATATTTTAATGTTTTAATCAAACTGAAAGAGTTGTTGAAAAATGCTCATAAGTACTCTAAGTATTCTACTTTTAAACCAAGCAATTGAAAATTTACTTTCCGTTAAACAAAATACAAAAAACTTGATAATATTATCACAATTGTGCTTACAATTCTTGCCTAAAATTTGGAAAACTTGTCTTCTCATGTGGCACACCTAAAAGATAGAATATCTTTATAATATTCTGCACACTAGCTTAGTTCATCAATAGGAACATAACTAGGGGCTGTCCCATCAATTTACAAAAAATAACATATTTGAGCCCCACCCTATTAAATACATAAAGTTAACAAGCGAGAGAACAGTGCTTTGATAACTAGAAGATAAAGCGAAATCGATGGACCAAGGAACTTGCTCTAGAACCGTTTAATGGCACTCAAGTCTCCAAGCTCTGCATATCTATTACTACACTGTGTCCCGATGAAAAGTAGACCCAAAGAAAAAGTGTCATAACTCGGTCAAAACGTGAGTTTGTCAAGTTTATCGACGTTTGAGATGCAGTACTGAAAAGGGGAAATTTCCAACATAGAAATTTTGACAAACGTTTAGGGGTCTACTTTTCATCGGGCGGCTACTTCACATTCAACAAGACAGTGCCCCTGCGCACCGAGCACGTGAGACCATTGCTCTGCTGTCCCGGGAGACACCCGATTTCTTTTCCCCGCAGCTGTGGCCGCCCAACAGTCCAGACCGCAATCCAGTTGACTGTCAAATCTGGAGTGTATTGGAGAAGCGCGTTCATCGTTCCTGCATTCGTGACGTTGATCACCTGATTGAAGAGTGGCAGCTGTTTAACCACGTGATCATCGACCGAGCCATCAAACAGTGGCGTCCACGTCTACGGTCGTGTGTCCGTGAACAAGGAGGATATTTTGAACACCAGCTCTAGCTGAACTTCACTTCCTTATGGCTCTTGTATGTTGGAAATTTCCCCTTTTCAGTGCTGCATCTCAAACGTTCATAAACTTGACAAACTCACTAACATTTCCAAACGACGGCGTTAGGATTTGGTGGTAATATGGCTACTGTTGTTGTTTTTAAAATTTCAGGCAATTGCTAAAAGTTATGACCGAGTTATGACACTTTTTATTGGGGTCTACTTTTCATCGGGACACTGTGTATATGGCAGCTAATCTAAAGTGTTGCAAGACAGTAACTGTTGTCAATGTATCATGAAAACCAGTCACATACAAGAGATAGATAGCTAAGGTTGGGTATAAAGACACCATGTGGCAATGTCTGTCACTGTGTGTAAGAAGTATTAAACATCCAATACCTGACAAATTCCAATTATTAAATTAAACTAAGAATGCAAATAAACAAAACCTAATAAGACAATGGATATTTGGAGGTTGTTGTGGTCTCTTCACTCAAATACAGTTTGCCATTCTATTTCTCCGTCACTCAGCTTCTTGCAGGACAGAATTCGGTGATATTCAGCAACTAGGTAGCGACCGTTGGACTCGTCAACACATACCCTCCACGGAATTACGCCTGTATCTTCCTCTGGAACCAGATCTCGTGGGTCCTCAAGACAGGAATTCAACATCAAGAGTCGGTGGGCTCCCATGTCGCAAAAAATAATCGATCCATCTTTGTCAACAGCCAAATACGTGGGGCATCTCAAACCATATAAAGGGTTTCCATCTTCATCGCCGAACTTCGTGAGGATCGTCGTGTCGAAACGCTGCTCAGAAAGTCCACTATTTTCATTCAGCGACAACAAACAAACTCTGCTATTTGGGTCACCGTAATCGCCGTGGCAAACAAGATATAGTCCGTTGTCTAACTTTATGGCGTGCCAGGCCTGAAGTATACCTGTGCCAGAAGCCAGGTTTATTCTGCGCAGTAATTCTCCATCTGCTGTATATTCGTTCAGCTGAGCGCTACGGTTGATATTCAAAATGATATTTGTATCATTTGCAACAGAAAGACGACCTCCACCTTCGAGTGTTTTCCAGTTCTTAACTACTTCTCCAATGTACGGATCTATTCTCAGGATTTCGCAGGACACTCCTTGATAACTCCAGTCAAAGGAGTAGAGACATTGGTAGACGTTGCAAGACACTATGTGCTCTGGATTTGTTAATCCATTGACTGTAAGTCTACGATTGCAATTGAACGTCGTCGAGTCATAAACTGCAATCGCTGAACTCTGCAGATAAGAGACGAAAACTTCGTTGTTCAGAATCGCCAATCCATAGATGGCTGCGGTTTGGAAACACATAAAATCATACAACTATTACCAAGCATAAACTTAAACATTATCTAAAGAGCCACTAAAGCATAAGAGCAGGTCATGAGTTATGGGTACCTGAAAGTCTAGTAGTTGGCGTGCTGGAATGTCAACCGGGAGGTGAGGGTTCAAATTCCAACCAGGGCCAAGATTAAAGCTTCATCTGCATGCGCCCCTAGCCAACTTAGGTAGAGGGAGTACACTGATTGTACACTATCGATGGGAAGATCAGCGACGAGGGGGAGGACTAGCCACCAGCCCTAAGACAATGATGTGAGATCATGCTTAGAAGAAGATGCAGTGCAGGGTGACTGGAGAGGAAGAAAAAGGGTTATGTTTAGGTTGAGAGAAATGGGAATGCTGTCAGGAGAGTAGACTGTCAGAACAGACATGACAACTATTAGTTACTACAGGCCTTCATAGAGACAAAAAGAGAATCGCTAAACTTGGTTCCTTTGCCACTGCTATTACTATCGATATTTCCTATACTGTTACACAGTAGTCTTGCAGAATAAAGCATGTATCAGCGGTATGTTGCGTATAGTAATGAAGGCGGCAGACTGGAAGGCTAGGATAAGACTTCTGGAGGAGATGGGACTTTAGTTTGGAAATGAAACTCTGGATAGCGATAAATAGAGGAGCTTGATACAGATTGTGTTAAGAGAATGACAGGAGAGGTGAAGCAACGAAGCATTTGCTGGGATTAGGTGGGAAAGTGTTCCAATTTGAGTCATAGATTGGGTAGAGCAACAGACAAAATCGCTCTACGTGTCGATTCTTTACAATACAAATCCCCTTGGTATCATACGATGCGGATGAAAAAGAGACTGATTCAGGCCGTGCAATTCTACTGATTCATATTACAGACCAATCACCGTAAAATTTATTTTACTGTACGAGTTATTCAACCACCCGCTTCATGCTCTACCTATTTAGGTAACTTGTGATTTGTAGGCCAGAGCTCGCAATAATCACCGCATATGGGGCCATTAAGACTGTTATTAGAGATACAATAAGTAGGATTATTCTTAAAAGATGACACTAGAGATATACTATTGAAAATGCACGATTCTTTGTAACAGTAGTGCTAACAAAAGGGAAGAATTTATCATCATATCAAAGGAAAGCGGAGACTTGGTAATCGTAGTGTAGGCCTAATTGACAAATAACACCTGTTTAATCGATATTGAAACAGGAATAAAATTAACCTACCTGGCTGCGATTGTTTCAGAAGTTCCCCTCTGGCAGCCTCGTCTTTTTCCATTTGCTGTTTTAATCTCATCTTGTAATCCACAGAATCTAGAATTGACAAAATTAAGATTATAAGTAAGAGGGCAAGTAGCGTTTAATTCAGAACACGACAAAGGTGCAACATAGAATCAAACACATGTAGTTCAATTTCATTGGCTTACCCTCGTCTTTATTCGGACTTTCGCCTTCTAATTTACCTGTAACAAAAAATAAAAGAAATAATATACTCACAAAAAGCAACATTATCACAGACTAGGAAACAATGAGACTGGAAAACAATGAGTCATAATTTAATGATGTGGTGCAATAATGCAGCAAAATCACATAAAATTTAATGGTGCATCGAGAGCCTTCGTCAAGAATCCATGTGTTCGGCACATATTAATGTATTTGAAACGTGTGGAATCATAAAAGTTCAATCCTGCTAGTACTACTTTAACTTGACCTTTTGTTCAGGTTTTGCTAAGCCTAGCCCTACTTCCCTCCTTTCAAACTAGCTGTTATTTAAATTCCACTATTACTGCTATAAATCAGGTGCAAAAATGCTAATACGAATTCTAATATTGACAAACTGAACCCGATGGTGATACTGATGCTGTTACGGACCGAAACCAATCCAAATACTGATTATAATACATATATGCTAATGATGCAGTCTAATTCGAAGTAGAAGATAAGAAGAAAATGTATTATCTAGCTTCGTAAAGGCCTTGACTTTTATTTTGGAGTTTTATCCAACTTTACGTTGATTCTCCTCTTTTAATTCGTCACCGGATGAAGTCACTAAAGCTTCAAATAAAAACAAGCGTAACATGCTGTAATTGAACCTCAACTACATTTCCTTTAGTGCCCCCAGTAAACAAAGAAACAAAAAAAATTTATAAGTAGGTAAATATAAAATTGGATGACATAGTTATCGCGACTGCATAATGTTTCAAATTTATCGCTAACGACCAATCAACAAAATACATAGTAAACATTAATTGTTTTACCTAAGTCGTTCTTAACAGTGGCAGAGGCCTTTCTGTATCAAATGTGAAAAGAAGTAAACTTTCTTGAAATGTACCTTAATAGATATTTGAGCAAAATGCCTAAATTTAGAAAATTTATGAGAAGTAGCCTATATTTGTGAAGAGTTTGAAGGACAAGATCTATCGATACCTTCTGGTGTCATGCTTTCGTAATAATCTGTCCTGCGTTCTGCCTTAAGTATTTCAGTGACTTCTTTATCTTGAACTGCAAATCAAATATCAATGGCAGTGGCGGCGCGTGGATTTTTCAAAGGTGGTGCGAAGCATCAGTGTGCCGCCCCCTCCGTAAGGCGACAGGCCTGTCTAGTAGTCTAGGGAAATTTTTGTCTGTGTTGTGTATGACAGTAGTTAGTAGTAGCCTTAGCCTAGAATAGAGCACAGTAGCAGATGAAGCAGATCCGATACTAGTATCAATGTGTACTGCGCACTTAAAGTACTTTTAGCATAAGCAAATCAAATCAGAGGGGAGGTTTTCAGAGAGTAGTCAAAAAGAGGTCCGAGTCCGGTTTCTGGAAGGCCAAATCAAATTGGAGTGGGTCCCCAGAAAGTAGTTCAATAGAGACCCGAGGCCAGTTTCCACGGGGCCAGATCAAGAGAAGTGGCAGAGCAGCTGTCAAGGCGGGTGTCGTTTATTGCGAGAAGAATTTGAAAGCGGAGGATCAGATGAGTTAAGGTATTACTTGAAAAGGTGAGATTTCAGTTTTGAGTGGAAAGCCAGATGGTGATAGAGGACCACGAGAAGGAGAATGAAGGAGGGGTTGTAATGATGATGGAGGAACTGAGAAACTGCGGAAATTCAGAGGGAAGATCATTCCAGAGGCGTGGTGCTGTGATGGATATGGCTCGGTTGGAGAACTTGCGGTGAGTAGAGACTGGGGATCGAGAAAGACTGAGACAGGACGATGATCGGTGGAGCGGGTTGTCTGAATGGTGAAGAGATCACGAAGGATGGGAGTGATCTATTGATGTTTAGGCGTTCAGGCAAGTGATATTTGGATAAGTTGCAGACGCTTGATTTGGGTGGATTCAAGGTTGAGGAAGAGAGAACTGCAGTAATCAAGCTTCGAATGAACAATAGAGGTGGAGGCAGTTTTAAGGTCGAGCATGGGCCGGATGCGTAACGAATGTGCATGAAACAGGAGCGCGGAAGGTTGGAGATGTGGCTAGAAAGGAGAGGTGTGCATCAAAAATAATACCAAAATGAGGGTTAAGATAAATAATTTTACTCTTAATTTTGATGGAGTTTTAACTAAGTTATCCCAAATAAATTTAAATGATTTAATTTTGGACCCCCAAATATATCCAGTTAGGCTAGATCCATATTACTTACAAACCAGTTCTCAGGCATGATTTTGGCGCCCCAAGCAGCAATAAGGTGTAACATGCATGTATGTCTACATTTTTCATATTTTATTTAATTAAGATTAAAATTGCCATTCTATCATTTGAAAAATGTGAAATTGTAAAACGGAGTGGGGGCGCCAAATTCATAGTTCGTCCTCGGGCTCAAAATATCCTAGTTATGCCGCTGTTAGAAACTATAGGCTTAAAATGATCTAAATCAATTTAAAACTATGAAATACATTGAAACTTGGATGAACCGAATTATGATGTTAAAGTTTCATTGAAATTTCTAGAAACGAATTACGTAATAGGCCTAACTCAAAATGAAACACTACGTGACCACAGGAAGCACCGAAAAAAATATTCCAGGTATTCAAAGTGCCGCCCCCTCAAGTGGCCGCCCGGTGCGACCGCACCCCCTTGCATCCCCCACGCGCCGCCACTGATCAATGGGCATTCAAACCCATTTCAACGCTTTGGTAGGCAACAAGTATGTCGGACATGGTATTCGTCAGTGCTCTTTTTCTGGAAGAAAAGGTTCCGGAACGGAACAATAGGTTCCGGAACGCAATTATTACGAGCGGGCTAAAATCCCGAGAAAAACGGGATTAGGGGGTTGGAGGGGTCTCAATAAACACTGAAAATAATTCAAAACACTGAAATTAAATTAAAATAACTTAATTATTGTTTTTATTATTAAAATAAATAAATCATTTTTTAGTACCTGAAAAAAGGTGCCGGAACGCCGTTCCGGCGCGTTCCGGGTGAAAAAAGCACTGGTATTCGTTTAAGTTAGTGACTTACACTGCTTCTGGCTACATATATAATATATTAAGCTACAAATTCAGAAATAGATCTCCATATCATTTGGTTGTTTGGCTGCATTCAGAAAAGCTGCATATCTAAGCTCGCAGATCAAAGCAGATGAATGCAATCCAATATATACAGTTATTTAAACCAAAGAATATAACCATTAACTCTTCTGACAATAATAGCTAACTTCAAAGAGTAAACATGTTCTGCTCTAAGAATGAAATGCTACATACGCATATCATGCAGAGAGGAAAGTATCTCTGAGAACAGTGGCCTCTTTTCTTGCGTTTGCTCCCAGCAACCTGTTTTAGGAATAAGCATACATTTTACTTCAGTCATGCTACTGGGTTAAGACCTGGCAAAACAGATTATGAGGTCCATTCGATGATCAGATCAAGCCAGACTGGATCGGTTGGGATGAAATTTCAACATTCTTTGCACTAGCTCTTGTTAGTTTTTGTCCCAATGTGTCTGGTTTTACTTTTATTTTTATATGATGCAACATTAATTCATGTTTCAAATGTTAAAATCAGTCAACATTATAGGTTCATTATTTAATCTTTGAATGACTCAATGACGCAGCAGCAATATTCTTAAGCAGGTCATTCAGGTCTATTAACAGGTATGAAACAGGAAATTCGTGTCTATTTTGTAACATAGAATAATTACGTTTATATACCTTTGAATATGTTTCTTAGGACACCGAGACATGACTCCGGAATTGCTAAGTTTAAATTGATTGTTTCGACTTCAGGTGGATCATGTCTGGTCAGAATCTCCCATAAAACCACACCATAGCTACAACATTAAATTGAGATGTCAGATCTAAAACAAGTAGAATTAGGCCTAATTAAGCATTCTACATGCAACTAAGAATACATAGAACGAGTGAAGTTTGAATAAAAGAAAACAGCAAAACAGAAATAATAAAATAATAAAGTAGTATTGAGAATAACAGTTTGAAAGAAAGGAGAAAGTAGAATATTTGAGTACCAGGAAATGATAGCACACGCTGCATGAGGTAATTTGAGAATGCGGGCATCTATGGTGTGATTTATCTCTGAAGTGAGCAATCAAGTGGGGGAAAAGAAACTGATTTTATATCATAGTGTGAAAAATGTGCAACCTCCAAACGTCGCTGGCTTTGGAGAAGATCCCTGTCCTCTTGACTTCTGAAGCCACCGAAGCGTGACCTTCCGTTGTCTTAAGATTACTCATTCGCATCTGATCAAAACCAGTAATTTTGAGCGTCGTGCCTTGAATGCATTTCGGATCAAATAATTCCAATATCATAACTACAACGCATAATTATAATAATTATAACTCGTCTGTGAAACTCGTGAGAATCAACATAAAATTATATTCGATCATCTCGAGGAATGTAGAAATTTAAGTCATAGAAGTAAAATATCTATATCTATACTTACTGTCATCTGACTTGAGATTTCCGTGAACGATGGATCTTTCATGCAAGCATAGAACATTCCAGTAGCTATCTGTTCGGCCCAATCTATGCTCAAAGTTAGATCTGGTAAAGTCAGAACATGCTCAAGGTAATCAGCAACATATTATAAAAGAGGAAATGAAAGCAATTCTATACTTACTGTTGCCTGATTTGAGATTCCCGTGAACAATGGACCTTTCATGCAAGTAGAACATTCCATTAGCTATCTGTTCGGCCCAATCTATGACACGAGAGTAAGGAAGAGGCGATGTCTGCGATCGTAGAGCCTTTGTCAGGGTTCCTCCACTGGCGTATTCCATCACAATATATAACGAAGGTGGGAGATCGGTGCTAACATACAAGATCTTGATCAGGTTACGATGATCAAGGGTGTTCCACACTTGCACGTTTTCAATCATCTCAACCACATTCCTTTCCGTTGTCCCTTGATCCTTTGAGTCACTTGAACGCTTAACTACGATTTGTTTAAAAGCGAACAACGTATTCTTCCAAAGACAAGGACCGTAGACATCCCCAAAGACCCCTCTTCCGATAAGCTTTGTCACAGGTATCTGTTCTTCAAAGTTAATATAAGAAAAGGGGGAATATTCTTCAGCAGAAGCCATTTAGAACATCGACTCGTTGTTATTAGAGCAACTCTGAAAGAGAATTTCAGATGTAATCAAAACCAGAATCCGATTTAGTGTTTCCTGCAGAGATATTATAATTACTTTATCTGGAGCAAGCTACACAAACTCACACATTTTCTGCAGCAACACAAAGATGCTCAAACTACATGTGCTATATAAACTCAATCATTTAGCAAATTTCAGGTTTGACCAAGATAACTACAACCCTATCCAAACTCTCATGGTTATAGCATTTTATAAACACAGTCTACATGTAGCATAGCTCAACAGCCTCTCATTGTAACTGCCTCCTTCAGTTAAGTTACATAGCTGGATAACTAGAACGAACACTTGTTTACCGAGCCATATTTGCCGTTCGTTTTAACTGCATGCAGATAATAAAATGTGCGTGGGCTTGTGTAAATACAGATAGCAGGCTTCCTCTTAGAACTTGTTAATGCGACAGTTGACAACCATAAAAACCATAACAATATGTCGACCTAATTTGCATTGTATTTAATACAGTAGCTCTGATTAGTTTATTTGCAGTCAGGTTTCGCTTTTATATTTTACATAAAATGCGTACACATATATATTGGTATATATATACACATCACTGTCCGTCATATAGATGGAACAAATTAAGCATTTGTGCAATCTTTGAAGTGACAAAACTGTAAGCAAATCACTTCATCATGTCAAATTTCAGTTTTACCGCAACATTCTTCACGCCTGTTGCATAGGCTAGCTTATCCAAAATCTCATCATTAACAGAAAATAACCATTTGGCTTAAGGGTTCGTTGTCACTGAACGATTGCAGCAACTCGTAACATTAGGTTGCTGATGATGTTATCGTTAACTATTTGTAATCGAAGCCTTTGTCGTAATCAACGGATGTCTTCAATTTCCAATAACTTCAGCCGAATGAATCAGCTTATTCAGTTGGTCCAGAAGTTGGTAAATCAGGCATGGTCAGGTTCAACGGCAAATCCAGATCCAGATATTCTTATAAAGGCGTTATTTAACATCGTTATGATCTACCACTGACTTGTGGCTGTGTGAAATTCTACACGACTAGCCATCTTCTAATCCGAACAAAACCCGTTAAGCAAAGCGACTCCTTTTGTCTTTTAAAAACTGTACAGACGGATAATATGTTTCACATTTGAACGAGGCATAATTATTTAGCTAACATATAAGGATTTTAATCTGAAAGAGCATATTAACTGTTACCAATAGCTATGTCGATCAGCAAAACAAGCCAAACATTTCCACTTTCGCTTTTGTGTTCTAGCTTATGGTTACAGGCAACGTCACGAGAGTTAATGGTTTTAAGAAACGGTGATAGAGAAACAAAGACGTGAAGTAAGTGATTGACCTGAAGCGGTCAGCATCGAACGCTATATAAAGTCCCCTTGGTCTTGGTTACTTGAGTTAGGTTGTTGTCTCATCAGGCCTCTGTTGTCTGGTTATGATTATCTAAGTAAATTAGTAAGTAGCCTTTATTTGCATCTATTTGTGATGTGCCAGTGGTAGCCTTCCTCCTCCGCCGCCTGGTTCTGCCGTCAAACTACTGGGGGATGGAGGACAAGCAGTCTTCTCCTTCGTTGACGTCTGCCCCTACTCCGACCATTCTGCCGTCTTCTACCCTTATTGGCGTCCGTCTGGGTACCTGGAACGTTCGCTCTCTACGAAAATAAGGATGTTACTGTCGCAGATGCGATACTTTCTGGCATTCTAGATTTCCTATTGGTCACTGAATCGTGGCATCATGCTCCAACGGATGTCGCGCTGCGTCGGTCCTCTCCAACTGGCTACTCCTTCGTGGACTGCCCTGGGCCTGGCGCCTCCGATGGGCCCTCGTGGCAGTGGAATCATCATCGACCATCGAACGTCTTTACCTGTTCGACCGATCCTTATTCCATCTGTTCCAACAACCTTCGAGATCCTGGCCGTCTTTGCTGCGTCGTCACATGGTCCTCTAACGGTTCTCGTCATCTACCGTCCGGGCTCAGAACCACCAACAGCCACCTTCTTCAGTGAGTTCGCCACGCTTCTCGAACAATTCGCTCTCTACAACAATCAGCTGATCACAGCCGGTGACTTAAATCTTCACTTGGAGGACCCAGCATAACCGGCGACTGCTGAGTTTACTGCTACCTTGGAGCAGTTTGGTCTGAAGCAGCAAGCGGCGGAATCTACACATGAACTCGGAAGCTGGCTTGATGTCCTCACAACCCGAGATGATTGTCGGGTGGTTGACCTGGTCGTCCATCCTTCGACCATATCGGAACACGGCCTCGTCGTCGCTACAGTACCCCAGTGTTCGTTGAGAGACAATATCGTTTCTGGCGGAAACTGGACCGTGTGGCTCTTCGTGAGGCCTTGCTGCGTGTTCCTGCCATCGCCGACCCGTCCATGCTGAAAGATGCGAGGACCAGCGAACTCTTCTCCTTCTACGAGTCAACACTTAGCACCCTACTTCCGTCACACCCAGCCAGAGCGCGTCAATCTGTTCTTTCCCCATAGTTTGACGCGGAGTGCCGCTCACTCCGGAGCCGTGCTCGTTGCCTGGAGAGGCGATACAGGCGTACTAAACTGCCCCCCGACCTGTGTCCAATACGTTCGTGAGATGCATGGGGTGTACAGGCGGAAGGATCAGGTTTACTGGCAGCACAAGATTGCCAGCCACACAGGGGATCCTAAGAGGTTATGGTCAACTTTCAACGATCTCTTTGGTCGCGCTGGCTACGTTGGACGCTCGACTTTTCCTCTCTTCAAATCGGATACTACCTCGGGGCATTCAACGCGAATGTCAACGCCATCCGCAAGGTCACCGTCGGCTCTCTTCCTCCGATCTTTTCATCGACTGACTATGAGCTCAGTCAACTGGATCCAGTCTCAAGACCTGCGCAAACTCATCTTAGACTCTACGTCAAAAACATGTGACATGGTTCCGTTTCCTACGTTCTTACTTCAGGAGTTTGTGAACATCCTACTGCCTTTCTTAACAGTGCTCTGCAAATAGTTCCCTTCGTGAGGATATCCTCACAGCGTCGCAGAAAAAAAGCTATAAAGCGGTACCTAAACGCGAGGGCTTGGATCTAGCTGACCCTAATAACTTTAAGAATGACTTTTCTCCTTCAGTCATTATGTCAGTCCAAGAGAGGCTCATGAGTCGTGGAATCCAACAGCTTTATAACCAACCACGTATTGTGGGACCATCGCTTGACTTCATAGTTCAAGGTCACTTGACTTGTTAATTCTAACCTTTGGCTTTATGGAAACTACGAGCGATATAAAGCTGTTCCTGGTGTCTATATCATGTTTTCTGAGTCTCGGAATCCAAAAGAGAATACTCAACAGAGTTATAATGAAAATTATGTGCTCATCGCATGACTTCGTAGTTCCGGGTCGCTTGACCTGTAGGCCTAATGTTTAAACTTTGGTTTCCATTGAACTACAAGTTGGCCTAGCAGAATGGTGTTCTTGAATTCTATTTTATGTATTTCGGGGCCGAAAAATCGAAACATTCTACGCTCAACATTGTACGACCATTGGATGGTCTTCTTTCACTTCACCCGGCGTGGTTGACCTTAGTTTTTCAGGAACTGCAAGCAATAGAATTGTGATCGTGGTGTTTGTTTAGTGCAGGCATTAAGGAACATTTTGAAAATAAGATAAGTCATTATGCGTAGTGATTTACAGTAAAATAATCACAACAAACTTTCTACGACTATTCCAGAGTTATTTTTCACCACAATTTATCGAGAACTTTGAGTTTTTTGGTACACCCTAACCAGAAAGAACTCGGGAGTCGAGAATTTTAGAGATAACCAAAGTTCTCGAACGCAGATCAAAATCTTAATCTGTTAATAATGTTGCACACTAAACAAATGACGTTCATGAGATACAGTAGGCATACAGCGTATCTTTGTTTCTTATTTAAAGACAGCTGCCGTATGCTATAGCACGAACTAGCAGAATTGATCTGCCTCTCGAGACGTCCCATTAATAATTACGTAGTTAAGCAATCCTGCTGTTACCGGCAGAGCCGCCACCGTCGTCAGGCCCGGTTCGTCCGTTGGGCAAAGTGGGCAACCGCCCAGGGCCGCCGATTTTTAGGGGCCGCCAATTTTCCAATTTTCCCAAAAAATTTGACCATTTTTATAAGCTAAAAGAGGCGAATGACTAAAAAAAAAAAAGTCATCAACTTTTTTTTGTGCTTAGGGCCGCTGATGTGCGGATTTTCGAAAAAAATTCATATTATGACGTGCTAAAAGAGGTGAATGACTAAAAAAAAAAAAAAAAAAAAAGGTCATCAACTTTTTTTGTGCTTAGGGCCGCCGATTTGCCGATTTGCCCAGGGCCGCCAAATGTCTTGAGCCGGGCCTGACCGTCGTTAGCGATCCAACTATTGATCTGTGGGCGGAGTCTGGACAGCGTTATTCCAGCGTTGTAATGGCATCAACCAAGCGTCAAACCCGCTTGATTCGGGCTAGGTTTGCCCACTTCGCGCGCGAAGATCAATCTCTGTGATGAATTTTCTAGTGCCGGTGGTAACCACTTTGTCTTCGTGAATATTTCACCATCCAACCATCCAGTTCTTTGCAATCTTCCTCTCTCACCTACCTATCTTCTAGTCGCCTCAGTGACCACAGATAATAAGCATCTGAAACCCTCTCACCGACCCACATGCTACACTGCACTTCACCTGTGCATCCTTCTCTCATGTAACTTACGTAACTATTTCCCTTCACACTACATGTCG
Organism: Allolobophora icterica; assembly: GCA_963556255.1. Lineage (NCBI taxonomy): Eukaryota > Metazoa > Annelida > Clitellata > Crassiclitellata > Lumbricidae > Allolobophora > Allolobophora icterica. Next base: position 14,153,852 of record OY744610.1, read on the forward strand.
TTGACCTCCCATCATCAGTATCAAATCCATCTAGGCTTATATATCACTCATAAAACTACGATTCAAAACTGATTCTCCAATCTGAAAAAATCTTACCAGGATCCAGCAAATCCGCCGCCTTCTAAATTTATTTTCTACGTAAGCAGTTCATCTGTTTCCGTTAACTTTCAAAGACTTCTGACTAGGGAGTAGGGAGATATATAAAAGGATCGATTCAATTGATCCTTTTCTTTACATACTATCTCTGACTTAAGACAGCACTCACGAATAAGATGGTGCTTCAAGCCTTTGCTAATAAGTAGCGCTTTGGGCACTTTCACAAATTACGAACTTAATTGTATGGTTGGTGGTAGAGTCGTGTATTACTAATACATTACTATAAGAAGATTTATAAAGCGCAAGTTATTATAGCTAAATACACTGCACATACCGAGTGGAGGTCAAGGATGTTTCCTTTGCTGAAGCACCAGTATCTGATACCTCCCGTCCTTAGCAGCAGACACGCATTCTCGACGCGTCCTCGATTATTCAACACAGAACGTAGGCTAATAAGAACAACCGTAAACGCATATAGGCACCAACAAACAGCCGACAAGTCTTATATTATGCTGTATATCTAGGTGCAACATCTTTCAATTATGCAGGGCTTGTTAAATATGGGATATGTTAATGAAGTCTGTTCAACAATAAAATCCCAAGCCTTTTATTAGCAACTGTTGATTTATGCGTTGTTAGCAGCCAATTGACCTACATTGTGTGTTTAAGAAAAACAGGTGGCGGTCTAAAGACACGAGGCAAAGTTTCAGTAGAACAATCATCCTGTGACCCTTTCTGCTCACGACCTCCCATAATATGATAGTTACTTCGAGAGTTTCTGGGAAGGAGCTCTATAAATGTCTACTTACATGTACGTTACATTCGATGCCATTTGATGAGCAAATTTGCATGCCAGTCTGCTTTGTCTGTCTATCTGTCTGTCTGTCTGTATGTCTGTGCGTCTGGCAAGAATTCATGCATGTTGGTGCAAGATCTATGTATGTGTGTGTAATGTGTTGGGGATACGCTTACTACATAATGAAGATTTACAGATACATAGATAAATAGACAGAAACCGAGGGACAGAGAGAGAGAAAGACAGAGACAGAGGGGAGAAAGACAAAGAGACAGCACAGTGTCATATATTTATTGGTATAGACTGGTCCGCTGCACTAGTTTGAGAGCCAGAGCAAGCTGCAAAGGTTTCTCACTGGCTCATAAACCTTTCCAAACAAGATCCTGTTCAGCGCTCGCGAATCAGCTGGTGACTTGTCCTTAGCTTAAGAGTAGCGCTTTTTAATTTGGAGTTTACGATTGTTGATCGTACTTTATACCAGCCTTAAACAGCATCTAGGTCTGCGGCCCTTTGAAGCATCATAAATAAATGTGATGATATGATGTTGTTAATACGTCAATTAACTCGCTGCCGATATGTAAATTTAGATTCAACACCTCTCGTATAACGGAATGAGTCTGTGTATGCATGCATTTTTATGCCTACTCGTACACAAGATGCAAGACACTGGCGTTCAATGTCAGATGAGGCTGTATTGCAAATGTAAGGCCGTAATTCTAATTGTAATTACTATAATTTATATAGCGTCGTCAGCAGCTGTACACTGTCAGCGGGAAAGCTACGAGTCACACGATAGTAGGTACATTTTTACTGTTGTTTGTAACCATGAAGAGTTTTGACCTCCTGAATATAATTATGCAGAAAGACCCCTCCGGACACGAGGACCAGCGACCCAACGGTCAATTGTTTTTGATCGTCTTCTCTCACTACAGCTCGGCTATATATAGTAACAGCAGATGATTTCATCTAAAACTCACTTTACTTCACCTCTGACCGATCTGCCACAGGGCCGCATTAAGGCTAGTGCGGGCCCGGGTGCTGTGAATACCCATTTAGCCATCAGCGAGGGCCCAATTACAAGTATAATAGAAAAATTTAATGTACACTGTACTTCCGAAAATGCGGGCCCCTCAAAACTGCGGGCCCGGGTGCTGCAGCACCCTTAGCACCCCTATAATTCTTAACTGTTCACAATATACAAAATATGCAATGCTTAAACACTGTCCGCCCGCCGCTGCTGGCCGTGTTTACGACCCTAGGGGAGAGTTGCCATAATTGGACCACTTAAGGGAAACTGAGGTTTTCTGAATGAATGCTACTGAATTTCTAAAAGGAAATTATGCCACATGATGGGCTAATATGTCAAGTATGTTGTTAATAAGCAAGGAACAGATAGTATTCATGTAAATATGAAAAATAACTAAAACAGCTAGAGCTGTAATAGGTCCAATCAAGGCAACCTGTTGCCTTAAATGGACCACATGGTTGCCTTGACTGGACCAGTTGCCCTGAATGGAACACATCATATTAAAGATGTTTTTAAAAGATAATTTGCAAAAAAAACACACTTGAAACGTTTAAAAACACTTATTGTCTACAAACATACAATAAAAGTACAATGATGTACAAAAAAGACGAACAGTCAACAATGAAGTAAGACAGTAGCATGTTCAAGGAAAAAATCAAATAATTAAATAAAACCAAACAAAACCACGAGCAAGCAGGGCACAAATACATATACAAATACTGTGATGCATATACAACAGAAAGAAAATGTTATTTGATATAATACAAGCCAATTGTAATTATTATTATTTTAAGAATCAAAATATAACATTGCAAGTGCCGGTGTCCTTAAATGGACCACGCGATATTCAGTCTTGTTGTCAAGACCTTAAACCTCATGACCAAGACCAAGACCAAGACCTTGAACCTCAAGACCAAGACCAAGACCAAGACCTTGAACCTCGAGACCAAGACCAAGACCAAGACCTTGAACCTCAAGACCAAGACCTTGAACCTCAAGACCAAGACCAAGACCAAGACTTTAAAACTCAAGACCAAAACCAAGAACAATACCCAAAATCACAACCATATCCAGATTTCTATGCCTTACTAAAAAAAACCTGTCAAGTCAAACTACTCGCTATTTTAATTAAAACACGAATCTTTTATTTTATTCAAATAAAACAATTCCAAATGCAGACTGCAGAGAATTCCGAATTCGTATTTACAGAAGTCCTTCAGGCGAAATCTTATTCCATATGCCTGTTGCATTTTATCAAAATCAATTCGCTCAGAATTTTCTGACCAAGACGTGACCTGTGGGTCCTCGTAAAAATTCTGCCATGTGAAAAATACGTTCTACAGTGCTGAATTCACTGGCACACAGAGCAGCTTTTCAAATTACCGGATGTAAATGTACAAATTGTGAGTCTGTTTTGAAATCATTTCATGGTAAATAACCAGAAGTCAAAATAAATGTAAAAAACAACTGTAAAGCCTCACTCACACCGTATAAACACTAAAGCAATTGTATTAGTAATTATTGGATAAATTATTAAAATCCTTGCGTTTTGTTAAATAACTCTTTATATTGTCAAAAGTCTTGGTCTTGGTCTTGCAAAACCAAGACCAAGACCTTGAACCTCAAGACCAAGACCAAGACCAAGACCTTGAACCTCAAGACCAAGACCAAGACCAAGACCTTGAACCTCAAGACCAAGACCAAGACTTTTAAAAACGAACTCGAGTGCACTCGAGACCAAGACCTTGGTCTCGAGGACAACAAGACTGGCGATATTATCGGTCCAATTCAGGACACTGAATGTGGTCCATTTCAGGCAACATGGACTACTTCTGTTTACACTGCGATAGTTCAACGCTCATCAGTCTTAGCGTAAAATTACTTATTGTCGCTCAAACATGAAACGCGGCTATAGCTAAAACAAACATGATTTCATTTTTAAAAGCTTCCCTAAAATGTGTACACTCGTTGTCAGGTACGTCTAAAATTAGATCAGCACCACACGAAAAAGACTTATAAGCGCAATTTTAAAAATATATAGTTTTCCGTCAAACTGCCTGTGTCAACACGATCAATATTCAAGTGCGCAAGAATACAACAATTGAAAACGAGGCTATATATGTATCTAGGGGGTAAATAGGCCGTGGTCCAATTGAGGCAACGGTCCAATCGGAGAAACTCTCCCCTACCTGCCGTCACCACTCACCAGTATGGAAAGCCGACGATATAAAAAAAAACGGTTTGTTTCAACATAATATGTGCCGAGTGCCGAATAGTGGGCTGATTTTAAAATAATTGACAGTTACAACTCAAACTCATAGTTTCTGTGAATTAAATCAAACTCATAACTCACACTCTTTAAGGTGAGTTAAGTCAAACTCATAAATCACAGCAAGTGAGTTAATTCGTGAGTTTCAACTCATATGAGTTAACTCATACCCGACACTGTATATCACTCATCAGATTTTAAAATCTTACCGGGAGTTTACCTTCAAAACTGAAGCTCCATCTCTTAAAGAAATCGTACCGAGATCTTATCTTCCAATTTCCTTTCTATCTAAAGACTATTCACCCTGGCAGTTCACATATTTCCTTACACTCAGGTCTCCTTGCAACTAGGTCAATTCTTTTCTTTATGTAGTAAGGGGCCGTCCATAAATGACGTCACGCACCTAGGGGAGGGAGGGGGGTCAGAAATTTGTGACGATGTGTGACAAGAGGGGTGTTACTTTTTGTGACGACGTGTGACGAGGGGGGAGGGGGGTAAAAAAATCGGCCAAAATAGCGTGACGTCATTTATGGACGGCCCCTAACCCTGGACAATCACTTTGGCTTGACGCGGTGCAGCTTCACGTTGTTTATATGTAGCGCTTTAGACACTGTCACCTTTATAAATTACGAACTTAATTTTACGGTTTGTGAGTAAATCGTTTCTTACTTTGAATCGAGTTCCTAGATCTACTCTTTGTCGAGGCAACAAACCTGACTAAATTCCTCGCTTAGCAATAGACACTGATTTCCAAACACTGAGAACAGTAGAATAATCATATCTAAACAATGAATGACCGAAGCTGAGTCCAAAGTTTCATAGGTCGTGTACAGGTAATATACTGTATCTTTCATTTAGACAAGGCTTATAAAATACGACTTAATATCAGTTGAACGTTGTCCAATAATTAATCACTTTTAGTAGCAAACGTTGATTAATGCTCTACACTCGACATACTTGATGTCTTTCAGCAAAACAGGTGGCAAGGTTAAGCTATGAAGCAAAGTTTCATTTGAACGAAAGTCCGGTGACCAATTTCTGGTCCCGCGCTTCAGTATCAACTGGCGATAATAACATTGCCAATCACTTAGAATTTGGAGTGCGCCTTCGATAGGTACTTGGAAGGCGCTATATAAATATCTACTTAAGTTACATTCAATTTCATTCGATAAGCACGTTTGTCTGCCTGTTTCTGTGTATGCACATTACATGTATGTGTATGCATGCATGCATGTTGATGAGAGAGAGAGAGAGAGAGAGAGAGAGAGAGAGAGAGAGAGAGAGAGAGAGAGAGAGAGAGAGAGAGAGAGAGAGAGAGAGAGAGAGAGAGAGAGAGACAGAGACAGAGACAGAGACAGAGACAGAGACAGAGACAGAGACAGAGACAGAGACAGAGACAGAGACAGAGACAGAGACAGAGACAGAGACAGAGACAGAGACAGAGACAGAGACAGAGACAGAGACAGAGACAGAGACAGAGACAGAGACAGAGACAGAGACAGAGACAGAGACAGAGACAGAGACAGAGACAGAGACAGAGACAGAGACAGAGACAGAGACAGAGACAGAGACAGAGACAGAGACAGAGACAGAGACAGAGACAGAGACAGAGACAGAGACAGAGACAGAGACAGAGACAGACAGACAGACAGACAGACAGACAGACAGACAGAGACAGACAGACAGACAGACAGACAGACAGACAGAGACACATACAGCAGACAGACAGACAGAAACATAGTGAATCCTGTAAATATCTTTTCACATATAGGTTGGTCTGTTGCGCTGGTTTGATCGCCCGCCGACTCAAATGTTGAACAAAATTATATTTATGGTAATATAACGAAAATGTTTTCCGGAAGCTCAGAGTTTAAGAATAAATGCAAACGACAATAAAATGTTGCGGATCTCCCCCGATTAATTTGTTCAAAAATGATGAAAGAGGCCATTTGGTCGAAATAAAAACCGTTACATTTAGGTCTACATGCACATGTTTTATCAGGTATTGTTATGTAGAAATAATTACTTACATGCAACCAGTGATAATATGGGTCATAGCTCTTTTATGGGTTAGCTTGTGCGTCACAGCGTAGTAAATGGTAAACTCGTTGACATCAGATTTTCTGTTGATAAAACGCTACGCGACAATTTTAGCCGCCATCGGATAAGGTTTCTTGATGTGGCAGCTGCCTTGTTTGCCTATTGTTATAGTTATATCCTGTAATATCATTTTGTACAGCGCTGTGAGTCTGAGTCTGTAAATATCTTAATTGAGAATGTACTTACTTACTTATTTACTTATTAGAACCACTCCAAATTAACCTGGAACGCTTAACAGCCCACTTTTTCTGGCTTCCTCTTAAAAGCTGTTGTGGTGTCCAGTGTCCACTGAGACAGTACTATCATCCAAATTACAGGTTATGATGAAGCAAACAATAGTCAGGCATTCGCCGAGTTTGAAGATGTGGCCGTTGAAGATTTGACATTGCTCGGAGCACCGCAACTTAGAGGCAGAGTTGTCGATAGATCCATTCAGAAGAAGACTGAAGATCTGGAGAAAGTCATCAGAAGGCTTGAGACACTACACCTACACGACTCAATCACCCTGTTGAGGTGCAGTTTAAGCGTACCGAGGCTGCTATACACATTAAGAACTTCTCTCTGCTTCTTAAACGAAGGACTTCTACGCGACTTCGACGAAATCTTGAGAACAGGACTATGTAGCTTTAACATTCACATGAGCGACGATCAATGCATCCAGGCATCTTTGTCTGTGAGAAACGCCGGTCTGGGCATTCCCGCAGTGCCGATATGCTGGCAACTTCCGCCTTTTTGGCATCAGCCGCTGGAACGCGAAGCCTTCAAGACCAACTGCTACACGATGTCGCTCTAAAGTTTACAGATCCATTAGTAGAGGAGGCTTCTATTTCGTTGTCTTCGAGATCGAACGCACCTCCTCCCATCGAACAGAAGGCTCATATACAAAGAGAATGGGACAGCGCACTGATCTCACATGCACTTCAAGGCCTATCAGAAAGAGCTAGTGATTCTGCTGTTAAAGCCAGATTGTTAGCCATGCAATCGCCACACTCAGGAGACTGGCTTCATGCACTTCCCATAACAACAGCAGATTTACGGATGCCAGGAGAGTCATTAAGACTAGCGGATGCCTGGGCACTGCGCTGTGTGAAAAACACGCCTGGAAATGTGGGGCCATAGTAGAACCCAATGGTCATCACGGATTCACTTGCGTTAAAGGAGCGGGAAGGCAACAACGACATAGCATGATCAGAGCCAAATGCCGGCCATCAGCGTGTAACAGTCGCCCTTCAAATTGGAAACTCCCTATCTGTTCTAGGCACCTTGGACTGGAGCAACAAGGAGACCGTGCAGCCTGGACTGAATGACAGCCTATAATAGCCTAAATACAGTAACTGCAAAACAGTTCGTTTGCATATGAGTTTGCTGGCAAAATAGAAGTAATAATAATAAAAATAAAATAATAATAATAATATCATATGTCTCCGGACAATTTTTTATCTGCATGATGATGATGATGATGATGATGATGATGATGATGATGATGATGATGATGATGATGATGATGATGATGATGATGATGATGATGATGATGATGATGATGATAATGATGACAATGATGATGATAATGATAATGATAATGATGATGATAATAATGATAATAATAACAACAATAATAATAATAATAATAACCACGTACTCCAAGCCTAGCCTTTCAATCACTGTTAATAACTTAGAGCCTGAGGGATCTTACTTACCTCGGGGGAAAAAATAATAATAATTAACAATAATAATAGTATCTTACACCTGAGGGATCATATATACCTCGCGTAAAAAATAATAATAGTAACTATGATAATAGTAACTACAACAACAACAACAACAACAACAACAGCAACAGCAGCAGCAGCAGCAGCAGCAACAACAACAACAACAACAATAACAATAAAATATAAGCTGAGTTATGCCGCTCAGTAAAGGCGGTATACATAGTTGACGTTATCTGTAAGATTAATTATACACACAACTAGTTGTGACCTGGACCTCATTATTGCGCGTGTGCATAGCTCATCAAATTATTATTTCTACTCATAAACTGAGGATTTATTGCACAAGTGCCACAAGTCAATAATTATTTATTGACGAAGCTTTAAGAGAAACAAAAAGTAGCGATGAAAACATTCAATTGACGTCTGTGTAATAAAGATTTTTATTAAACACCGTACATCAGACAGCTGCATCGCAACATAAAATAAAAATAAATCATGAGCATCTTTCATTTATTTTTTGAAATATTTACAAGCTTTCATAAATTCTCTGGTCACATGCAGCTCATGTGATGACATCGACCTTCTGATGGGTTTCTGTTTAGGCGCCTTAATAAATGTGTTATTTTAACCTCTCTAGATGGTCAAATCGCACAATCACGAACAGAATGTGCCCTAGGGTGGTCCACAAAAATAAAGTTTGAGCTAGAGACCAGGCCACCCTCTCAGTTTTTTACACCTGTCAATAGTATTATTGAGACAAAATTTCAGCTTCTTATTCCAACTGGAAGATGGTGCTCAATGACATATAAATATTACCATATAGTAGTATTTGCTGTAAATCTCGATGCCTTATAACTTGGTCATCATTTATCATGGAGATGAGCTTGAAATAGTTTCTGTTGTGTTAACAGACTTACTTACTTACTGGTACTTGAAACAAAAAAGTGTACAGTTCTTGTTGAAGGTCATAGTGCCTACATAATGTGTTTTGGGCTGGCATGTTTTTAGAAGTGAATTTTTACATTACAATTGCTGCAGCGCTTGGCTGTGGTCCTTCTGCCCTGCCACTTTCGCGTAACAGAGTGCGTAAGAAAGCCAGGACACAGCATGCTGAAGCTGTAAGATCTGAATTTGTGCCAGATTAGCCACTGGTACTACACTGGGTTGAGTAAACCCTGCCTAAGATCTTTGGAGCAGGAAATGTCGACCGCCTCCCAGAGCTGCTTTCAGGTGATGGTGTGAATAAGCTCCTCTTTGTGCCCAAATTAGCCTTTGGGACAGGATGCAATGAATTCATGATCGTTCATATTCTTCTGAAGTTGTGAAAACTCACAGTTGACAAGGTTCAAGCCTTGAGCTTTGATACAATGTATGTCAACACTGGGCATTTCAACGGATTGTGTGTTCAGCTGGAAGACAAATAAGCTGAGAGCTCTTGTGGTTGGCCTGCCGTCATCATGTCATGGAATTGATTTTATCCAAAGTATTCACCTTGTGCTGCAGTCCACCTGTTCTCCATAAATCCCAATCTTCAAGAGATTTAAATCTGCTGGGAAGGTGTGACATGTGTCAACTTCCGAGGACTGGAAGTCATATCCGGCACTGCAGCCCCCATGAAACAGCGTCAGTTTTCTCAAGGGGTTTGCTGAAAGAAATTCAGAGATCAGAGACAACTACCAAGAGCTCATTGAGCTGACAGTGGTTGTCCTTGGAAGTCAGTCTTCAATCATTCACTGCATGGAGAGCCCTGGGCCAATTCACCATGCACATTGGATGGCCAAGTTACTGTATGCAATCAAAATCTAACTTTTTCGCGATCAGATTCATTGATTTTTGAAGTTTGGAGCCCTGTTTTACGCAAAGACATGGACAAAGGCCCCACTTGCTGCTGAAGCTCAAGAACAAGATCTATCACTTTGGATTGGTCTAGGACAATATGAGTCTATTGACTGTGACGTTAGCGTTGCTGCCAGGACGGTCCTAAAAACCACTTGTGGTACCTTTCAGACGAGGCTGTTGGTCTGGCAAGGTTCTCAGACCAACTTCCTGTAACAGATAAAGTGAAGATTGTCGACAGAATGACAGTAAGACCAACTTCCTGTAAGAGATAAAGTGAAGATTGTCGACAGAATGACTGCAAAGCCTGGTGAAAGAAGGTGAGAAGTGATGCTAAGGTACTGAAAGAGGGGTTTTGGGTGATTTTACAACCCAGTTGAACCCACTGATCGCTGACAGTACTGTCACACCTGAAGATGAGTAGTTTTTGTGTTACACTTCAACCACAGAAATGGATCGAGAATGAGGATTATAAGCAAGGCAGATAGATAATTCAGCAGTTGAGAGTGGTGAAGAGAGGCTGAGAGAGTGTGAAGTTGTCCGAGGAATTCTACTGACTCATCACCAATGATGAAGAAGAAAAGCTATTTCTTCTTCAAGTGGTCGAGGCAAATATGAAAGCTGTTCTCACTAACACAAGAAAGAAGTCTGCTGTTGACGCAGTGCTTGCAAAGCCTTGCAGTTTCTAGAGTCAAATACTGTAACCGGTGTTTAAATTATAAAACAAGAACAATCGACATTCGATATTCATGGACTGGACGATGTTTTTGACATTTTTGGATATTTCCAATTCATTAAACCTGATGAAATTTTACAGTTCCATCTGTCTAACTGTTCTTGTATTACATATGTTGTCAAATTACAGTAATATTTGATCTGTCTTGAAATAAAATGCATTTGTATGCTCAACACACTCATATCTACAATTAATGTCTATTTATCGGAATATAACTAAGTAACATAGTCCGTGAGCATCGTCTTCCAGTTGGAATAGGAAGCTGAAATTTTGTCTCAATAATACTATTGATAGGTCTAAAAAACTGAGAGGGTGGCCTGGTTTCTAGCTTGAACTTTATTTTTTTACCATGTGTCTGTGGACCGCCCTAATTATTGTGCCCGTAACTTCGATAACTAGGGACATAAACTTCGTCTTTGAACATTTTATCCAACAGCTTGAAATTCTCTCCAGCTGAATGCTACGACCAATCAATCGTTTCGTAAAAATCTGCTAATCTATAGATAGTTATCTTGACTAAACACGAAGACGGTTTTCGTCAGCACAAAACTTTATATCATTATTAGTGGATTTGCCCGTCATTATGACAGGATAGGTAGGCATGGACAGAGGATTAGGCATAGCATCGATAGTTTTGACAATTTCACTGTGTAATTTTGGTTTACCACACAGTAAGCCCCTATGTATAAATAGTATCATTTGATATCATATGCATGTGTTATACTGTACGTTTATGAGTCACTTTGAGTCATTTTCAGTGTATGACTACAAGTGTTAGACGGGGACGGATGTGGATGGGAGGAGACGGGAGAGGGTGCGTCCAATTTTTTAAGCCTGGAGGCGCCCTTGCGGCGGCACACAAATACTGCGTATTTATCTGAGTGGACCTATCTCAAGTGACTGTAAATTCGGAAAAGAAGTCTTTAACTAGGCTTTGCAATTTCAAGCCGGACCGAGTTCAGGATACATGCGCGTAAGCCTGCATGTGTGATTGTGTGATTGTGTGCGTCTGTATGTCTGTGTGTATGGCTCTGCGTATTCATGTATTTGTACATGTATGTATGTGCATGTGCGTAAGCCTGCATGTGTGATTGTGTTCGTCTGTATGTCTGTGTGTTTGTCTCTGCGTATTCATGTCTTTGTAAATGTATGCATGTGCATGTGCTTCTGTATGTGTCTGTGTCTTTGTATATGCATGTATGTGCGTGTGCGTCTGTGTCTGTGTGTATGACTGTGTCTATACATTTATATATTGTATCGTAATGTCATCGTCATGCATAAAAATTAATAGGAATCTCAACTACCGTTGGTTTAGGCTAAAATAATTTACCTCAGCCTTATTTTAATTGCACAAATTTCATAATTTCAAGACGTTAAGTTAGTCCGAAACACGTGCAACATAAGCTTACCTTGAAAACCGGATTTCCAACAAACACGCTCCGTCAGCAGCAACACAAGCGCTTGCAGCTGAGACTGCGATGCGCGAAATGTCGTTTGCGACCCAGTTAACTCACATACTGCAACATGGCGTCCGTTTATACGCTGCAGAATATCGTACACGCAACTGTTCTAGTGTACGTCTGAAAAAGACCGGTTAGACGACAGAGACACACATGGACCCGGACGCTTGACGCAGACTTTGGACATAACACTGCCTGGAGCCGTGCGCAGGATCGTCTTTGTACTTGTCTTTGTATATGCATGTATGTGCGTGTGCGTCTGTGTCTGTGCATATGACTGTGTGTGTGTGTCCACTTTTATATGTGTATTGTCTCTTGATGTCACGTGATGCATAAATAGGAAATTAAAACAGGTTTTCCAAGCACGCTCCGTCAATAGCAACACAAGCGCGTGGAGCTGAGACTGCGATGCACGAAATGTTGTTTGCGACCCAGTTAACTCACATACTGCAACAGATGGCGTCCGTTTATACGCTGTAGAATATCGTACACGGAACTGTAGGCAACTGTACTGCATACGTCTGAAAAACACCGGTTGGACGACCGAGACACACATGGACCCGGACGGTTGAGGCAGACCTGCCGCCGGTGGGCTTTGGACTTAACATTGCTTAGAGTCGTGAGCAGGATGGCGAGCTAAGAAATGTGCAGCCACGCCACTTTGTACTTCCGAGGACCATTGCATACCTTTGAAGGCCTTTGTATTCTTATATGGACCATTATTTACTCAACTGTACAACTTTATTATGCTCTTGAAGATAGTTGTGTGCATGTATAGACCACTTGCACCTCTAGATCGTAACTGATCTGATAGTGTTATAGACCTACATAATTATATTACAGTTTGCCAGAGTAATTGCGACACTTGACAAAGACACAAATATGCAAACCGGATCATTTTCTCGACCTCTGTTTCCGAATCTACACCATAGATGTAAATTATAACTGTAATTGGGAGTACTCAAGTCCTCATTTATATAGCGCTTATTCGAGGAAACTCAACAGAAGTGCTCAGACTTAACTAACTATACAAGACGTGCACCATTGATCAGAATGGTCTTCCGTAGCTTGCTAGAAATGGAGACATGGAAAGTAGAAATAGATGATATCGCAGATTCCATGGAAGCCTGTTCCAGAATGAGGGGCCGACCACGACAAAGGTTTCATGTTGCAAGGTGACAATGCCACATGATATTAGAGTCACATACTACGCAGACATTATATGTGTAACATGTATGCCACATTTATGTGGCATACATGCCATATTTGATATACATGTATTATTATGGCTTATTCATTCGGAAAATGTGCATAGCCCCCCCCCCTTCAGGGTTTCTGCTCTGGGCCGTTCCCAATCCAACCCCGGCGATAAGGGACAGACTTTAGGCCGGTATAGAATATGTCAGCAGAATTCCTCGGCAGGAGTCTTAACTCTAAGAGAAGTCCATTCCAAACAGTTGGACCAACGACAGAAAACGCTCGATGCAGCATTATAGAGGCACCAGCAGCTCACCATGAGCCGTAGAGCGAAGAGAGCAACGGCCATGGAGACCCAACGTAGAGTGGCAGAGCACCTATGAGTTAGCAGGTCCAGTGGGCATCACCAATCTAAATCCTGTATCAGTGTAAACATCCCGCATGTATCCCGATACATGGCCATACCTGGACATGCCACTGATGATGCGTGTCGCCGCCCGCAATACTCGTTCCAGACACCGAATACGCCGCTGTGGGAGACCGGCTTATGTAGCACTGTATGTATTATCATAATTGTATGCATTACTATGGCTTATGTATACCGAACGACCCAAGAATACCAAAGCATCTCATGACAGATTTAACATATGATAGCTCTAACATAAGTCAGATTTAACACATGTTGGCAAGAAACCTATTGAAAATTATTCGGACAATTAGGTGATTCAGAGTAATGTGATATTGTGTACAATTGTGTGTCTGTATACATGTGCCTACCCGTCTGCTTGCGTAATTTTATCTAACTGTCTCACTGTCTCACTGTGTCTAGTGGTCTATGGGTCTACGTGCGTCTATATATGTGTGTGGTACTGTATCTGTGTGTGGCTGTCTGTTTGTCTGTCTGTCCCTTCATCGTAGACAATCAATACCATCTGCTGCACAAACAGAGCCTTTGGAAAGAGCCAGCCTGTCGCTGAGAGCAGCATTCATGAGACCGGCGACGCATAGCACTAACATCAGCGGCAGTAGCAATAATCCCAGCATCAACATCCCGGCGTCAACATCGGCAAAGGACACGATGAACAGGTTAGGTCAGTCAGCATATTCCCAAATCCCAACACGTATAGCAGTTCATAAATACTTAGGGCTTAGGGTTATGGTCAGCATAGCCTTTGCATTTTGTGCGATTAAAAAGCTATGCTTACAAGTGGAAGCTGGATATTTTTGCGACTAAAACGCTATACCTGCGAGTGGAAGCTTGATATTTTCATTGCAGAAATTTAATTCGGGTGAGAAACGACTAAAATGCTATACCTGCGTTTGGAAGCTGGATGTTTGTGCGACTAATAGGTCATGCGTGCGAGTGAAGGCTAGATTATGCATTGCTGAAATGTCATAATTTATTTTCAACCAATAGCGGCAAAAATAAATTTATGAATATTTTATGAACTGCTATACGTGCTGGGATTTGGGTAAATGCGGCCAATAATTTTTTGGCAGTGGCAATTCGGATCACTTTCTGACGGAGGAGAATTAATGTTTAATTTTTTGCTCGTTTCTCTGGTTTTCTCTCCGAACCGGGACGCAGCGAGTCACTTCACCTTTGCACCGAGCCAGTGAAACAGGAGACTCATTTACCTTAGACGTAGACTTATATTATCCAATTTGGATGAGAATATTATAAGTGAAACGAAATTTTAAAAAAAGGAAACGAAACAGATCTCCGACAGGAAAAAGCACAGAGAAGTAAGAATAACTCAAAGTTATAAAGCACGCTTACTAAGATTGCGTTGATGCTTGCAACAGTATTTTGTTCCTTAAATAGAAAATTAAGTCAGTGGTGCATCTCATGGGACGGATTTCATTCAACAGTTCCTATTACAGAAATGCCTGAAAGAGACCTGTTCAAGAGAGGCACCTTTTTTAGAAAGCATGTTATATTTTCAAAAATATATAATATTATGCCACAATTTTTTCATAGGCATGTTGGCAACTCATAAGGCTAATATAAAAACGTTAGAAATTGACTATGTATAGTAATATATTTTGCAAAATGTGCAAAAACGCAAACTGAAAATGATGTCACTCTTACTCCACCACTATGGGCACGAGCGGCATATACTGCCACTCATGCCCAAAAGGTGGGGCAAGTTTGACATGAAGGCAGGCAGCGACATTGGTAGCTAGGCTATCTGACTTATTAATCTGACAATAAAGAACAGTTACGCAAAATGAATTCAAACTATCAGTCGTATTTGTAATCTTAAGTGAGAAATATTCGTAGTTAAAGACAGCAATGTGTGAATTGCTTGTCGCCGGGGTCAATAGGGGCACCGCTTTCATGACACCAGTACTTGCATGTTAAGCACTGAATCAACGTTTCTTTGGGTGGGTCGCTGTAAAGCTCTCTGCATTAAATACAATGGATCCCCATGTCACTCTCCGATCTGGATTTCTTTATGGCACTCTTCTGCTTCTGGTTCTTCTGCTTCTGGTTCTTCTGCTTCTGGCTCTTCTGCTTCTGGTTTTTCTGCTTCTGGCTCTTCTGCTTCTGGTTTTTCTGCTTCTGCCTCTTCTGCTTCTGGTTTTTCTGCTTCTGGCTCTTCTGCTTCTGGTTTTTCTGCTTCTGATTCTCATTCTGCTGGTTCTTCTGCCACTGATTCTTCTGCTTCTGGTTCTCCTGTTTCTGGTTCTTAATCTTCTAGCTCCTTTGCTTTTCTGCAGCCTCGAACAGATGCAAAGAATGATAGACAGTCGTCTTTGCACGTGTGTTTTTAAAAGTCTTTGTAACGTTGTTCATGAAACATCGAGAATGCTTGTCTGCTTCTAAGGGCGGGAGGTAGTCAGGATTTCATGCTTCAGCAAAGAAATCATCATTGACCTCCACTTTGCATATGCGGTGTATTTATTTATATTAAGTTGCGCTTAGTAAATCTCATAATATTGTATTATAAATAATAAAGCAAGAAACGATTTTATCACCAACGATATAATAGATTAAGTTCGTAATTTATAATTGTCTAAAGCGCTACTTATACGATGACTGTGAAGCGCCATCTTATTCACGAGTGCTGCTGTAGGTCAGAGATACTTTATAAAGGATCGATCCAGTTGCTTGGAGGCCAAAGGTTATGGAAGCAGCTGAACTGCTAGAGTAAATCGTGTGTAGGTAGAACAGAAAAAAATAGCAAGGCGGCGGATTTCCTGGATCCTGGTAAGATTTGTTTTCAGATTGGAGAATTAGTTTTGAATTAAAGTCTAATGAATGATATGTAGATGGATTTGAGATTGATGATGGCAGGTCAACGACATGTGAAGTGAAGCAAAGGAGGAGTTATGTAAGTCATGTGAGAAACCGATACAGAGGTGAAGTGCCGTGTATACCATGTTGATCGGTGAGAGAGTTTCAGATGAATATTATCTGTGGTGACTGAGACGAGTTGAAGATAGGTGACAGAGGAAGATTGTCCAGAACTAGATGGTTAGGTCAACGGCTTTTTGAAAGTTGACGTCATACTGAGGGAGACCTGGTAGTGCAAGAATAAGCATTTGCGATGTGTTTACATGATTTTGCATTTTATGTTTTGTTTGTGTTTTCTGTTGTTAAAGTACATCTTTTATCTGGTGCGATGTTTTTCTGTTTTTACTGTAGCCACATCGCCATCAGACACGTCTTGTAACAGACAAAATCCTGAAAATAAACAAATCTAAACTAACAGGTTATACGTTTTCATCCTCAGCTAAGACTAGATGTGATTTAGTGTTGAGTTAAGGTCACATGAGAGTAGAAAAACCGATTTAATATAGCTTCAATTTATACAGAGGAACAGTTTTCTGAGCTCCAACTCTGAGCGAACAGTTCACTTGTTTGAATCGCTTTGAATTATGGATAATAAAGTGGTCAGTATCCGAAACCTCGAAGGTCCATACAGCAGTCACCTGTATATCGGCTTTACGCAAACCAATAGGACGACTGTTTCTGACCTTCGTGTAAGGTTACAAAACCATGGAGTGATTTGCTACCTCCGAGATACGAACGACAGCATCCAAACATCCATACAAGAAGGAGTAGGCACCAGTCAGAAGTGTTTACTTTTCCTTACGCCTGACTACTTGAAGGATGACCGGTATCAGATGGAGACGTTGGCTGTGGTCGAGAAATCGGAGCGCTACTCTCGCGACGTGGTGATCATTCTGAAAAGCGATGACCTGAAAGTGATTCCGGAAAGGCTTCGAGAATTTGCGACACAGCAGTTTAAACCGGAGATGTTGAATGATGAGAAATTTCTTGCACAGTTTGTGGACGTCGTTACCCGAGGTACGCTGATGCTGATAATGCTGGCTTTAGGTTATTTCTTTAATTTGCACATTTATTTAGCACCGTAGCTCTGCTGTCATATTTATGAGAAAGCAGTGCCTTTTTCCAGATTAAAAGGTTCCGGAACTGAACAATTATAGGTGGGTTAAAATCCCGCGAAAAACGGGATTGGGGGCTTGAAGGGGTCTCAATAAACACTGAAAACAGTTCAAAACACTGAAATTAAATTAAAATAACTAAATTATTATTTATATTATTAAAATAAATAAATTACTTTTTAGTAACTGAAAAAAGGTGCCGGAACGCCTTTCCGGAGCGTTTCGGCTGAAAAAAGCACTGTGAGGAAGATCAAGTTAAATGAGTAGTGCCACAGGGACTTGCTCAAAATTGTCACACAATAACTGTCATAGAGGAAGATCGAATCTATGTGTTTTACACTACAGCGTGCATGGATTGTGGGGGAGGTGGTGGTGGTGGTGGTTGTATTTGTGTATGTGTAGGCCTATACATTGTATGTATATATTATATATATGTACATATTTATGTATATGTATAATGTATATATTTATGTATAGGTAGCATAGCACTTTATATAGTGCCTTTAAATATGTCTCAGATATCGTGGTGAAGATGATGATGATGACAAAAGTATGATTATGACGACAACAACAACAGCAATGATCATGCTATTCAATATTATTATTATTATTATTATTATTATTATTATTATTGTTATTATTATTATTATTATTATTATTATTATTATTATTATTATTATTATTATTATTATTATTATTATTATTATTATTATTATTATTATTATTATTATTATTATTATTATTATTATTATTATTATTTTATTGTATGAGGATTTACTATGCGCAAGTTAAGTTTGCTAACTACACCGTAAATGTGTTAATAATGATGAGAAATTGATAATGATATTGTACTTGAAATTTTCACTATAATTTATGTAGCAACACTTCAAGAAAGAACTAATCAGAGGTGCTGCTGTTGATTAGGTTTTTCTTGAAGTGGTGCTATATAAATCACTGTCATCAAAATCATCATCAATATAATCATCGTCATTGGGCAATTTTGATAGTGGTGAACACATCAAAAACAACAATTCAGTTTGTATTAAATGTAAATATCGGATTTAAATTACTAAATAAACTTGTATGATTTTGTAAACACATTAAATCAGTGGTTTCAAAACCTTTTGCGGGTCGCGACTCCCTTTTCCAACAGTCAATTTCCCGCGACCCCCCGCCGAATTTATATAAGAATGCATATGATAGATTCTAAGCACCGGCCCCAAAGGTAAAGAAAAGAAATTAGAAATAGATTTTTCAGAATATAAATCTTACATAATTTTTTCATGCGATTGTTGTGCTTAGATCTGGGTTTGTTAAAGCCTCTTGTCATCCTCAACATAACATAACATAACATAACATAAAATAACATAACATAGCATAACAAGGGTTTTAAGTGGTTCAGAAGTCTGTGTTCGAACCACTGCAAATTAATCTCAAACGCTTAATAGCCCAACTTTATTAGCTTCTTCTTAAAAGCTGTGATAGTGTCCACTGAGACAGTACTAACATCCAAACCACTCCACAGGTCTAAAACTCTTGCACTAAAGAATTTCTGCCCTAATGTTCCTTTCGGCCTCTTAAATAATTTATACCTGTGTCCCCGAGTTGCCTTGTTTGGTGCTATTTCAAAGAACCTCTCCCACTGCAGTGCTTCCTTTCCAGTGATAATCTTATAAGCTTCGATTAGATCTCCTCTGCTTCTCCTTTTCTCCAGTGTTGTTAGTCTGTTGCAGTCTGTTTCTTGCCTAAAGTTGTTTTGATATGGAGACGTGGGTGTTGAATGCTCCAGGTTTGATGTAATTAAAAATGTGAATAAGAGAGTCAAGTACCTCATGCAGAGGAGCTGGAAGAGTCTTACTGGCAAGAGCAGATCTATGAATAATGTAATGAATGCTCTTTGCTTGGGGTGCAAGTTCTTTCACATTTGTCGGAAAGCTAGGGTCACTAGCATAGCTGGTGCTCCATCTGTACAAACCCCACAATGTTTTTTTCCACTGTAGTCCTCCAGTTTCAAATAAGGTATCTATCTTCTCCATAATGTCTTCACTGTAGTAGTTTCGAGCGCACTACAAAACAGGAACTCTTCTTTGATATCATCTGAATTAATATATTATTAGACGGCCCATAGCAGACATTATAGATTTATATAATTACATCAACGCATGGCGACGTCAGTAACACATACAGAGTGATCTTCAACTGCGATGAGAGAGCAGCTCACCATTATTCAACAGTCCGTATCCGCAGTCCCCGTAAGTAAGCAAGCAGTCAATAACAATAGAGTAATAAACAAACACAGTATGCCGGACGTTTGAGCTTGCGTTTGGCACGCATCCAGATCACCGCGGCGACCCCATTGAAAAGCTTCGTGGCGCCCTTGGGGGTCTCGACCCACCGGTTGGGAACCACTGCATTAGATGCATTTGTTGTTTATTTGATTCAGAGCCCAATTGGAAGTTAGCTATCCTGCCGAAACAGAACATTGGATATGGATCGGCTTTCGGTTACTTCTACGGCTTTCTTCGTCTCGTGTTACCAGGTAACATGATAACCAGGTTGCAAGATAAACAGGTACCGGTAACATAATAACCACGTGACATAATAACCAAGGAGCATACTTACCAGGTGAGATAAGAATAAGGTTACAAAATAACATCCAACAGTCCCATTCCTCACGGTGCTGGGCTTTCGAAGGCTGAACTCAGAGACGGAAAACAGAAGGAGATCTGGACAAAATTGGGACACGGTAGACGATTGGATATAGGGCGTTCAACTTGTAACACGAAAGGTTCGAACCTTCCCTGAGAGCTTTCTGCGTTGGGACCTTCACCAAGTCCTACACTCGCAGATGCTCAGCATAATCGAATGAAGCTTGGTCATCAGATAACGGTGCTTAATAAATCATAATAGTACTAAATGCTTTAGGACTGGAGCATGATGGAAGAATACATCAAATTAATTGTAATTGTAGACAGAAGTTACTAATTACAATTACAATTAGTTGTCTATTACATTGCAGTCCAAAGGCATCTCCTCTGAGCATGTCAACGGTTCATTATGCCTACCTCTTTCATTTCATAGTAATAAAAAGTAAATACTATTCTGATACAGTAAAATGCTGATATATTTCTGTCAGATTTCAAGAAGCGATTGATTGAGAAAACGCTGAAGAATTATCCTGAACTTGTGCCAAAGACCGTTAAGAAGATGCTGATAATAATGCCCGAGAGCTGCTTCTGTCCTACCGAATTGACATTGCTAAAACAAATAGAATTTACTGGAAAATTCGTTGTCCGTGTTGCACATCGAGCTGGGAACCAGAAACGCGACTACAAGAGTTCTCTGTACAAGCTGATTGATAAGGACGTAAGTTTGTTTATGGTCATGAGGTATAAATTTCTTGATGATAATGTGGTATATTTGTTTATCATTTATGTTCACGATTTGCATTAGTTTGTGATCATGATGTATATTTGTGTTGATCATGTCGTATATCATGTGTCTAAAGAGACTTTCTAAGCTCCACATGCGTTTTATCTGGTTTAGAAGACTAACTGCTTAGACCTAGGCGCATTCACTCTCTGAACAGCCAACAGAAGTCACCCAGTATTATTATTATTAATTTGTAAATTGTGTCGCTCTAATGTCTAATTCACAAAGCATCAACCGATGGCACAAGCTGTAATCAGGTTAATTACCAGAACAGTCCAGTAAGACTTAGACGCAGCCTACGGTGGATAAGGAAACTCATTATAAGGACTTTCGCAGAGGGTGAAGGGATGGGTCACCAAATGTGGAATCTACACCTAAAGTTTAGTACATAGAGTTATTTCAGTAAAGCGAACGCCTTAGACACAAGATTCATCGACAGCAGCAGCCAGTCTTGGATCTAATTAGAGTCTTCTTGCTGGACGCGGTAAATGAAATTGTTATTCATAACTTCTTTTTGCTCCGGTGTCTAATGCATAAGGCATAAACCAATGGCGCTCAAAACCAGGCCATAATCAGGTCAATATTCGAAGATTAGTCCCTAATACAGAGACGCAGCTACAGAGGATGAACAGTCTGAACACTCAACAGAGAGTAGCCAGAACTCAATTGGAGTGCGGATGTCTACAAATTGGATTACGTAGGGTAATGCTGTGTGTATAATTATATAGACGAATATAGACAAGGGGGAGGGTGTAGTCAAAAGCAGGTCATACTTTGCGTACGTCTTTTTGGACGACCCCGTAGAAATAGCTTGATCTTTCTAATCCACCTCTTTCCATTTCGCTGGACCCAAACATTTATCCTATCTCAGCCCTCTAATTAACAGGATTTTGTTCCTTGGATGACCCTTCCGAGTTGATGCGGCATTTTGTATAAACCAATGTCCTACACTTGGTTATTAAGTAGCGCTTTAGAAATTTAGAAATTCAGAGCTTGAGATTACGACTTTATGAGTTGTGGTGCAATTCTAAAATCTCAGACACAGGAGGAGTACTACTTTGTTGGAGAGTTGGCGACTCCGCTGCTGACGATGTACGAGACGTATTTCTTCGGCCTTTGTGGTATGACGATGGATCAGCTGTACTCCGAAAGAGATGTCTTCTACTTCACGCTGAAAGCCATTCTCAGTCATCCAGACAACGCCGAGTGCAACAACCAATTCAAACTACTATACTGGACAGACCCAGAAACAAGTATGTGGTTGACATATTTTCAAAATTGAGACTTTGCGTATATTTCACTGTTTGCTTTCCGTTAGCCGGGCCATTTTAAATTTATAAGTTGATGGGTATAAAGCAATGTGATTTTCCTTACAGAATTTAGTTTAGTTACAGTCAAAGTTATAGTTAATAGTTTTTCATTTTAGTTATAATTACAGTTACAGTTAGTATTAGTTTTAGCTACTGTTATAGTTATAATTACTGGATTTTATTTTAGTTAGTAGGCTACTTAGCTATAATAACTCGGGACAGTGGGGAGGGATTAATGAATGGTAACACTCTTGCTCGAAGAACGTAAGATCTTCAAAGACGCAGTTCGATACCCTACGGCTCCCTATAGTTCGACTCAGCCTTCCACTCCCTATGGGCAGCTGTAAAATGAGCAGTCGCCTAGCAGGCTGCCAAGACGTGAGG
Source organism: Allolobophora icterica (assembly GCA_963556255.1). Taxonomy (NCBI): domain Eukaryota; kingdom Metazoa; phylum Annelida; class Clitellata; order Crassiclitellata; family Lumbricidae; genus Allolobophora; species Allolobophora icterica. The sequence goes on from OY744610.1 coordinate 14,176,620, forward strand.
TCTATAAGATTCTGATAATTATACTGTCATAATATTATGTTTCAATGTTACTTACTGCGGTGTGTCAGTGAGCTTGTCATAAGCACGAATAATATTATACTTCTTTACAATGTCATATAAGGCTAAGCAAAATTACTTACAGATGTAGCAGCTGTGCATATTTAGACGCGTTACATAATTTGCTTAGAGCTTCATAAATACACGACGATCCAAATTCATCGACATCCGATTTCGTTTTTCACTAACCTAACTCTCCCCATACACTGAACAGTCTTTAATAATACGCTATGTATGATCACTGGCGTAAACTTGTCCAAAATATTGGAGGGACAAGAGGTCTGGACCAGAGGGGCAAAAAACAATTTTTTTCAAGACGAAAAGTTGTTTTGTTGTTGTTTTTTTCTCGTTTTTTGGGTTTTTATAGTTTTTGGTGTTTTTAAGATTTTCGCATTTTGGATCATAAAAATCATGAAAAATGGCATGAACAAGAGCTCCAACTCAGTTTAATTCAGTTGCGATTTCCGAAAATTAAAAATCATTAAATCAATGTTATTAAGATAACTTCTACAAAAATAAAAAATAAAAAAATTATAAAAAAAAATGTTTTTGGTTTTCTGATCCTTTTTTTGTTTAAAGCCAAAATCCGAAAAAAACATTTTTCACTTCTGGTCTGGACAGTCAGCAGAGGCTTCCGGTGTTACGTTATTGCGTATGAAATGGGGCGATTTGTTTACATGTAAATTTGTTTCATATTGAAGATATTGAATATAAAACTAAATCTTTTCATTATGAATTTCTGATAGTATTTCAGTTCTGTGTCTCAGTTTCTCTGTTTCTGAAGAAATTTGTCTAGATTGAAACATAATATTTTAATTTTTGAAGAAATTCTCCTCTCGATTTTTGGAGGGGCATTGCCCCGGCTCCTCAATTATTGGGGGCACGTGCCCCGGCTGCCCCCCCCCGAGTCTACGCCTATGTGTATGATACATTCAACAGCATCTGGCTTTAATTCCGTTTATTTTTCTTCCAGTCAGTTGTCTATTTTAATGACGTGAAACCATCCTTGTTTTCAACCGCAGCGTTGTGACTCTTTCTATATGACTTTAAGTTTTAAGGAATAGTTCTAACCCTATTGTTAGCAGTGATAATCAGTGGTTTTTCGATTGTGTATTGGTTAGCGTGTTGGTCTGTCAATACATAGGTTGGGAATTCAAATCCCCGCCAGGTCAGAAATTTTGTTTGAGCTTTCTGCTCGACCTGCGCCCCTAGCTGTAATGAGTACACTGACTACACACTGTCTGTAGGAAGATGAGTCGGCGAGGGACAGTACTGGCCGCGGCTGTCATAATCTCGACGCTAAGAAATAAAGTCGCTAGCACTTCATGCCTTCAGGTCTTTCTTAGGGGCCACTCCTTCTTCTTCTCCTTCTACTACTACCTCTTCTTCTTCTTCTTTTCTTCTTCTACATCTTCTTGTTCTTGTTCTTGTTCTTGTTCTTGTTCTTCTTCTGCTGCTTCTTCTTCTTCTTCTTCTTCTTCTTCTTCTTCTTCTTCTTCTTCTTCTTCTTCATCTTCATCCTCATCCTCATCTTTTTCATCTCTTTTTCTTATTCTTTCTTCTTCTTTCTTCTTCTTCTTCTTCTTTTTTCTTCTTCTTCCTCTTCATCTTCATCTTTTTCATCTCTTCTTCTTCTTTCTTCTTCTTCTTTCTGTTGTAATTGTTTAATCTAGCGATTTTTTTAAATTTAATTCCAGAGAAACCAAATCAGCTGGAGATCTATAACTTTCTTCTTCCAGTCTTGCGCAACGAGATCTCGTTGGAACGTGAGTTCGTGAATTAAATCAACATTTGCACCGATATGAGCACTTAATGCGGAACACTGCGTGATTAATGCAATGTAGACAGCAAGTAAAAGTAGGTATGTATTATTCTTTATTACACCATTGGCAGACGCACAATAGCTAGAAGCATTGGTTTTTAAAACACTGAAGTAATAAATTGTAAAAAAATTATGAAATGAGTAAGTGTTTCATACCACCAGTACACCATCGTGGTAATGTAACCATTCCCTGTCAGGGGATCACATCGCGGTATATACGATTATGCAATCGCGGACGTAGAGTACCCGGATAATCGTATCGGACGGAGTAAATCATGGAGGACATACCCGGGTCCCAAAGGATTGCATTTATTTGAAATTGAAATATTCTGAAAGAAAGTTAAAGTTAATTCTAGATAATTAATCCTATGCAGTATTTGAACACTGTTGCTGTTCTACTTTTGCCATTCCTTATTCCACACCTCAGATTCGCATTTCTCGGCGACTGTATGCGCATTACAAATTTCCATAATAACAGCAATTCCTAATCTTTAGTGCAACACTTATTGTAAACTCTGAACATGGTGTCAACTGTCGACCCCAGATTGGACTCCAGTGATTGAATTTAACACTTTGACGACGAGCGTGAACTAAAAGTGACTGGGAAACCAATGCATCTCGTCGTTAGAATGATAAATGCCAGTAGTTACTTCCTAGTTATGTCTCAGATTCACATCTTTGTGTGACTTCGTGTAGTCCTACATCACAAACTGTAGTAACAACAACAGTAACACTAATAATGGTAATAAGTTATTAAGTTATTTCCATTATTCATAGTTGTTTAAACCGGTTTTTTCGTTTTTAATTTTTTCCCAAAAAACGTCGTTGTTTACGTTTTTTATTTTTCTTATCGTTTTTTCCCGTCTTTTATTTCTTGTATGCAATTTTATTTATTTATTACTGTCTGTAAATTTTCTCATTTTTCGGTTTAATTTTTTTGTCTGATGTCCGTTACGTTGTTTCCGTACTTTCAAGATTCAGCCAATTTACGTCACTAATTGCGTCATCATTTGAGAAATAAATAGGTCTACTTTGTGAAATAGCACAGTACAAGAAATAAAATTTTACGAAGTTATTTCAAAGTTATCTAAAATGCCAAAAGAAAAGGGTGCGGAATGGATTCACGTTACTTTGACAAACGAGAAGGACAAAATCTCAGCATTGGCTAAATTGAAATGCATTTACTGTGAGAAAGCTTACACTATAATTTATAATCTTTACCTACAAAGTTTAGTTTTTAATTGTGTTCGGCTAGTCAGCATGGACTTATGTGGACTTATGTTTACAATTTAAATTTGAAAATATTTCAATATTTTTAATTTCTCAATTTCTTATTAAACCAAATCTATAAGAAATAAAATAACTGTTGTAGAATGATGTTATTTAGTGTTTACTAAAAAACATTGTGGTATTTGCTGATTAAATTCTGTAAACAAGTGTTTTTAATTTTGAATTGCAGTAGGGCCTACAAGTTGCGAGAAAGTCAAATTATTTTCTTTTCTCGTTTTTTATTTTTTCGAAAAAAACGACTTTTTTCCTTTTTTATTTAGTTTCTATCGTTTTCAACAACTAGGCCATTATTATAACTAATTACAACAATGATAATAATGATAATAAGAGTGAAAGTTTTTTTAAATTTCCAGGACAAAATGAGTTAAGCTCACCTCAAAGAGAAACAACAAACAACAGTCATTCGCCTATTCGTACGGTGTTGGAAACTTTTAAACATGTGTCAGTTTCTGGTTATAATCCAGCTCGTAAGTAAATTTTAATAAATATCTAATAAATATTTGTGATAATTATTCCACAGTTTTAATACATGCCAATGTTATGCTGTTATTAACGTTATCATGAGGCACTTTATGGGCTTTCCATGTGTCTTATCATGCCGTATTAACAGTACCAGTATTTAACTGTTTGGGCGATGTTAGATATCTATGAAGAGCTCGACAAGTATCCAGTGAACCACCGTCCGAGAGGAAAGTGTCTGATTGTCAACATTGCCAACTTCGACAAAGGTCACACACACTTAAGGCCTCGAAGAGGAGCTGAAAAAGATGCAGGTAGAAAGTCCAGGTTAATAAATTATCGTGGTCTTACAGAATGTATTTGTAGAAAAGACCGATTTCTCTGTGGATTTATTGTAACTTCGTGATGCCTTCATATGCAAGTCTGATTTCGGAATATAATTTAAGTTTAGATTCATGGGTAAGGGTGGTGGTCTAGAGGATTAGTGTGTTCAATTGTAAACCCCCGTTCTGGTGGTTCAAGTCGTTTCCTGGACGGGAAGATATTTCAGGATTTCTGCTTCGCTAGCTCTCTATTGCACTGAAATGAGTATATTGAGTGTAGTCCAGTCTTGTTGTCAAGACCTTAAACCTCAAGACCAAGACCAAGACCTTGAACCTCAAGACCAAGACCAAGACCAAGACATTGAACCTCAAGACCAAGACCAAGACCAAGACCAAGACTTTGAACCTCGAGACCAAGACCAAGACCTTGAACCTCAAGAACAAGACCAAGACCAAGACCCAAAAAATCGCAATCAGGTCAAGACTTCTAAAATTGTCAAGTCGGAATATTCGCTATTTTAATGAAAACATGAGTCTTTTATTTTATTCAAGCAAATTAAGTTTAAATGCAAACTGCAGAGAAATCCGAATTTTTATTCAAAAGTCATTCATGCAAACTATTATTCCAAATGCCTTTTGTATTTTATAAAAACCAATTTGCTCAGAATTTTCCGACCATGACGTGCCTGGTGGGCCTCATAAAAATTCCGCCATGTGAAAAAATACGTTCTACAGGTGCTGAAGTCGCTGACAGACACACAGAAGCTTTTCAAGCACTGGATGTAAATGTACAGATAGTGAGTCCTTTTGAAATCTTCCCATGGTTTATCATACCGTCTGATACAGAATAGCTGTTGCTGCTGCCAATGGGTTTCCTGACCAACAAGACTTTGTATCCATCCATAGATATTGGTCGTATGATGCAAGCAGGCTTGATACAGAATTCTCGAGTTCTGTTAAATGACTGCTCATATTGACAGCCGGTCTTGGTCTTGGTCTTGCGAAACCAAGACCAAGACTTTGAACCTCAAGACCAAGACCAAGACCAAGACCTCGAACCTCAAGACCAAGACCAAGACCAAGACCTTGAACCTCAAGACCAAGACCAAGACCAAGACTTTTAAAAACGAACTCGAGTACACTCGAGACCAAGACCTTGGTCTCGAGGACAACAAGACTGGTGTAGTCTGTTTGTGGGAAGATCAGACGCTGAGGGAAAGGACTGGCCACGCACCCTCGTACATTGAAGCTAAGAAAGTTAATTTGCTAAAAGGTCATACCCACAAATGCCCTACATTTACATTTGTCAGAGATATGCTGGGGTAAAGGTCTCGAAATCGGGAGAGTTTATTGACAATTCTTTCATGGCCTGAGGTTAATGAGAAGCAACAGCGAATTTACCCCAGAAGATTAGCCAAACTAGCTTGCAGAGTCTTATGATAAATTGAAGCTAATAAGAAGTAAAGTTATGTAAGTTTCAGAAATTTCTCAACACCACAAATGGGGTCTAGGACATCACCCCTTGGACATTACCCCTCTGCCATTATCACCCTGCCATTACCTCCATAGGATATTTCCCTTCTGCCATTATCCTCCGGCATTTAATATAATGTGTTAGGTTGTATCTTTTGTTCCTGCACTTCTGTTTATGTCACTCTAAGCAGCTGACACTGATAAGTACACTTTAATTACATTTTGGGCCAGTACCCTGCAGCGCCCAGCCTGCCTGACACCCTATGCAAATAAAATAATTAGTATTTAATAGCTTACTAATATTTACTAATATTTAATATAATGAGTAAGCTGCAGAGCCTGACACCCTATGCAAGTAAAATAGTTCGTGTCAATGGCTTACTAATATTTACTTGTTATGTAGTCTCTTTTCATGCCGGCTACTATCTATATTCTGTGTCACCTCTATTCGCTTATTCTTCTTATCTCCCACACACATATAATGCAAAGGCGTGATAAGCTGTAAGTGCGAGGAGAGAAAATAACTTTTCATTCAGTTATTAACATATCTGACAATAACTTGTCATATTTTCCATACAATATTCCTTTTTTAATTCATGTAAAATTCTGTTCTAACTTTTCATATTTTCCATATTAAAGGAGCAAAGGAATTTTTCCTTATTATTGCAGGTGGTAGGGGGAGGGTCCAGAGACAATGGCAGGGGGAATATCCTATGGAGGGTAATGGAAGAGGGTAATGGCAGGGTGGTAATGTCCAGGGGGTAATGCCCTGATCCTCCACAAAGCCATGTCAGGAATACCAGCTTATTCACCCAGCACTATACGTCAGTTGTAGCAACAAAGGATTTTACCGAGAAGGAACCATTGGCTGAACAAGCATTCCAAGGATAGTTATTAATTATAATTGTACGTTTTTAGAAGACCAGCAGCAGGAAACCTCAGAGATGCTGAAGGAATTTTACTGTCTTTCAGAGCTTCTTACAGAGTTGTTTGAAAACCTTCATTTCGAGGTCAAAGTGCACAGTGACGTCGACGCCCACACTCTGGAGTCACTGCTTTTAACAATGAACAACGTCGACCATACGAATTACAATGCCTTTGTCTGCTGCATCCTGACTCATGGAAAGCTTGGAGTCATCTACACAAGCGACGGAAAGCCAGTCGAAATCCTTAGCATTGTTGACTTCTTCACGGACAGGAATTGTCCGTCGCTGAAAGGGAAACCGAAGTTGTTCTTTATTCAGGCGTGCCAGAAGGGTTGGTTGTATAAATCTTTAATTATCTTAATTAACACCGAAGTGAAAATTTAAAATGTAATAAAGAAGTAGAGTCATGCTAACAGCCCTTTTGGAGATACTGGAAAAGTGTTCTATTAAGAGTCTTCATACATGTTTGTGTCTTGCTCTGGTCTATCCAATCTTCTCATTTACAGGTAATTTTTAGGACCTATAATAATTTCGCTAAGTGGCGTATGTAACGATGCATAGGGAGCCCCAAAGTGTACAGAAGTACTTCTTCAAATCTATTGAAATGCTGTATTAGTGCGGGCAAGCATCTAGTCATAAATAACACCGAATTTAAAATTTAAAATGTAATAAAGAAGTATATAGAGTCATGCTGCAGCCCTTTTGGAGATACTGGAAAAGTGTTCAATTAAATGTCTTGATACAGACATAAATACATAAATTGTGTTGATTTTTGGTTTCTTAATCTGATCTATCCAATCTTCTTATCATTTCACTCGCCCTAAAAAACAACTCACGATGACAAGCTCTATGTCCTTCCTTCTCTGATCTCTTGTCAGTTAGATTTGTTTTTAATTTCAGTAGTGCTCGTGAATAAACTGGTGCCCTGCACTCTGGTTTTAAATATTGCTTTAGATATTTTGGAGTTTACAATTAAAATTCTGTAAAAGTCGCGCATCAATTCATCTGGACAGTCAAACGAATAATATTGGTACACGGTATCAGAGTGATTATGAGACTCGGTATGTACTGCAGACAGTATAGGTTCGAGCCTCCTATGAGACAGTTAATGTGCAAAATGACCTTGAGCAAGTCCTTTGCTTGCAATTGCTCATTTCCTTCAGTTGATGCTTTGTCATTACGTAGTGGCGATTAATAAATGCAGGAATGATGATATGTTGGAATTATGAATTGATACCTGGATGATATTGAGGCAGATTACATACAGACTGTGGAGAAATGTTCATAAATGCGAATTCTTTATCTATATATAATATTATGTTCCTAGGTGACCGTGAGCCAGAAAATGGTGCAGCAGGAGACTCTCTTCCACATGACGGTTCTACAGGTGACCACTTAGCAGTTCTATCGTCCCAAAATACGGCCTCAGACGCTGCAGAAAACGTGGAGTCACTGCCCTTGGCAACTTGTGAAACGGCTGCATGTGTTCTAGAGGGGATTTCCATCGTTCAGAATGGAATTTCCAACATCGACGTGACGGAAGTTGAGCGAATTGAGGTAGATTCAAAAAGCGCCCCATCATTGTCGGTGCATGACGAGACTTTGCCCATAACCTTCAAGTACAAAGCAGTCCTCGTTCCTGGATCCCCGGACTTCCTGATGTCCTATTCGACCCTGCCTGGGTCCTTATCTTACCGGCACACCGAGACTGGATCGTTTTACATACAGGCACTGTGCGATTGTCTCCGGAGAGACATGGAGATCGACAGGGCGCTGAAAATTGTGAGTTCTAGTGTCCAGGAGAAACTGAGAGAAATAGGAGAATATGATGGAGAGGAACGATTCCAGTTGCCATTTCATCTGTCCTCCGGAATGGAACGGCTTATTTATCTTTGAATTTAACACTGCTTTGTGCTTCAAAGGACACCCGCCATTGTGTCTCAAGGGAAAGCTGCCATTGTTCTTTAAAGGATGGCTGACATTGTTCTGTCACGAACTTGCTATTTCAGAGCGTTTTTTGTTTTCAGATACTTTTAATCTTTCTGGTATTTATGGGGTTTTATGTTTCCATTAATTCAAAAGAAAATCAGAGAGGGAATTTTGCTAAGCAATATTATCCAAACTAATTTATATAGTCTGCATGCACAGAATCTTGCTTCTGCTCTTTTGCCATTATGTTTGAATTGAAAGATCTTATAAAATTTCCACATACATACATACATACATACATACATACATACATACATACATACATACATACATACATACATACATACATACATACATACTAGGGTGATTCAGAAAAATGGAAAATCTTATTTTTGTTGTGCTCTTGCTTTTTTCTGTTCCTTTTGGTATTGAAATAAGCCACAAAAAATTTCAATGAATTTGGATGATGTGTAGTACTGCCTCAACGACTTTGAAATTAGTTAGCTTTAACTAGTTTTGTCCAAAAAATCGAATTTCAGTAAACAACCAATTTTACTGAAAAGCTTAACAGTCAAGTCTAAAAAACAATGTAACACTGACTAAGAAGCCATATCTATAATAGGGTGGAGTGAAAAAATAATTTTTAAATAAATGAATTCTAATAGTGGGCAAAAGATGCAACTTGGGTAGAGTAAGAAACACACCAAATATTTTAAATTTCAAATGACATCTTCTGCCCTCTACCGTCGATGCAATATTTCAACGTGATTAACCTAATATCACAATGGATGTCATCCGATATCCTCTGCCTTAACCTTTCCAAAACAGAATTCATAATCCTAGGCCTTCCTGATCATATCAAGAAAATCCCTAACCCTTCATACACCCATCGACTAACTCATCGCTTCTTAACTTTCACATCGGACCCCCCACCCCGTCCATTACTTGTGATCCACACCGCACCTTCTCTAACCACATCTCCAACCTCTCGCGCTCCTGCTTCAGGCACATTTGTGACCTTCGTCGCATCCGGCCCAAGATCGACCTTAAAACTGCCTCTACCATTGTTACCTCTATTGTTCATTGACTACAGCAATTCCCTCTTCCTCAACCTTGAATTCACCCAAATCAACCGTCTGCAACTTATCCAAAGTCACTAGCCAGGGCTGTCACGAGAATGCCCAAACATCATATTACTCTCATCCTCAAATCACTACATTGGCTAAAAATCCCAGAGTGAATCCACTTCAAAGTCCTATCACTAACCTATGACTCCCTACAATATGTCCAGCCCAAGTACCTCTGTGGTCACCATCCAGGCAACCCGTTCCACCCGATCCTCCTCCTATTTCAGTCTTTCTCGATCTCCGGTCACTACTCATCTCAAGTTCTCCAACCCAGCCATATCCAACAGAGCACCACGCCTCTAGAACGATCTCCCCTTGAATTCCGCAGATTCTTGGTTCCTCCATCATCATTCCAACCCGTCCTCCATCCTTCTCCTCATGTTCCTCTATCCATCTCCGGGCTTTCCACTCCAAACTGAAGTCTCACCTTTTCAAATAGGGCCTACTCCTACCCTGACTCATTGATCCTCTGCCTTCCAATTCTCCTCGCCCTAAATAACACCCGCCTTCACAGCTGCTCTGCGTCCTCTCTTGATCTCCCCCCCCCTCCACCAAAACCAGACTCGGACCTCTTTTGGATTACTCTCTGGAAAACCCCCTCAACACTTACAGTCGTATGCTGGCGCATCCTGCTTGAACAGAGCTTTGGTACTTCTTTCGTTCTCTCCTAATTTTCTTCCTTTCAGTAATGTCGCTGCATTCATTAGGCGTTACAATCATAAGCGTAATTTGTCGGGGGAACGAGGGGTAACCGTACCCCACCCCACTCTTTGGGCTGAGGTACCGTACCCCCACTTTATGCACAATGCCAATCAATATTTTATTATTTTGCCTTCCCAGAGATCGCAGTCAACGTCTTGATTCCTGTATGTAAGAAATTGGTACCCCCCACCTTTTTAGACCAAAGTTACGCCCCTGGTTACAATTATATAATCCTGTAACACACCAGAGGCGATTTCCGCAACTGACTTGAACGTGTATTTCATGAATTGTAACCGTTCGAAGACAGTCAGTTGAAGAGAAAAAAAAATAATGCACCACATTGACGTTATTCAAAGAATTTTATATGGTGAATATAAAACCGTCGGTAGAGGGCAGAAGACGCAAAGCAAAATCAACAATATTTTGAGCACTAATTACACTCACATGCTGGCAACTTTCCATCGCTATTAGAAAACGTTTGCTGAAAAAAATGTTTTTTTGCCATTTTCACTCCACCCTAATCTATAACCATAGTCGTAGCCACATTGATAAATTTTACATTTAAAAATTTTTTAGTGGGTTATACCTCCGCACCCCTACTACTCCTCGATGTCTCCCGGTGTTGAGGCAATTTTAGACTTGAATTTAAGTCTGGCTACGTCCTTCAATGTCTATAAATTTAAATGCCAATATGTTTCTAATGAATTAAAATGAAACTCGTTAAAAAGTATACAATTATAAGTCCATAATTTCTGTACTGTATTAACTAGAAAAATTAGTGACTATGACTACATTCAGGAAAAAGTGCTTTTTGTTTTAATTTGGAAATTGTTTCCGATGGTCTTCTACAATTTGGAACAAGAATTATTGTTTTTGATCTCGCTTTGTCGAGTTGAAGGTTAATGCTAGTGCAATCCCTCTTTCTGCACTGTCATTGACAACTTAAACATTTGCAGAACATATGAATCAATGAATCATCTGGTTCTTCAAATGCTGCTGAACGAAAGTGATAAATTCAATAAAACGGATACATTATCATTGCCATGAGTTCAGTTATTCGCTGCCGCTGAGATGTAGGTTGCCTTTCTGTTGCTGATATTTGTTTGATCCCAATTGATCCAGTGCAGAAGTAAGATTTGGTGGAAAGATATTCGCAGAACTGTACTCATTTTGTCTCATGTGCACTCTCATAGTCAGATATCGATGGAATTGGAGTTTTCGCACAGTGTTCCTCCACAAAATTTGAAAACGTTTCATTAGTACTCATCTTTTGAATCACTGTCATCTGATTCACTTTCAAAACTTCATGTAGACAATTCTTTGTGACTTAGATAATCCTCTGCTTTTCCTTTCCTTTCTTCCTCTTTTATATGCCTTAAGTTATATTTTGGTGATTTTAATTTTTTATTTTCCTCTTTCTTGGCCAAATTTGCATGCAATGGTATATTTTCTTTCTGATCACTTATCAACAAGAAATGGTCTGTCTTCTTAAATTTCAATTCTTTATGAGAAAGTTTATCTTTATTGTGATGAATAAAATAAACTTTTTTTCATCCAAGCTTGTAGGCAATACTCTATTTCAGAACGTTTCCTGAGGTTCTCCAATAAGATGAATGAATGTCTTTGACCTAGTTTCAGCCATAATATTATTTCCTTTATTTATTAAATAATGCTAAAAAGTATTTCTGAAATAGTTTCCAATATTTTATTTTTCATGAATTATAGTAATGTTTTATGATCTTTTTAGTTCTTTATTAAGAAATAGGTAAGTAAGTATTACTGAGTAATTTAAAATGCTTTACAATAAAAATATTAAATTGAATAAAATTTATATTCCAAATAAATATTTGAGCTCTTTGAGGCAGTTCTAAATCCAAACCAATTTCAGCCAAATTTCACTGTTTTGTTCTATTGACTAAAAGGAACTCAAAAAGTAAAGAGCCTCTTTTAATTGTTTGCTTTTATTTTTTTCCTACAGAACTTGAATCACCCTACTATATATATATATAGGCATGACGTCATCTGACGGTTCCAGACGTCATTTTATCGTTTTTACGTCATTTAACGTTGAATGACGTGTATTTGATTTCATGATATGTGACGTGATGACGTCATTTCACGTTGCGCGACGTTATATTAGTTTTGTCAACATTGAAAGTGAGCCTGTTGGCTCGAAATCAAGTCGCAACATGCATCATTTCCGCGTTAACAGTCTGGAATAAGGATTCTAGCGAGCTGTGGGGAAGACATTCGTATCGTCAGCGAAGAGGATAAAAATAACTGGAAAGAGATATTATGAAGGTCGTTTATGTAAAGGCAGAATAGTAGGGAGTCTAGGTTTGAGCCTCTTCTGATGTGTGACGTTTGCGATACTTTCTTCTTAGACGTATTTACTAATTTGTTTTCTTTTCCTCTCTTGATTTTGTAATCGGATAACCGTAAATTTATGATTATTACAATTTATTTGAATGACGACAAAAATTCGCCTACTAAGAAGCTATCCCTAAAAAAATGTTCTACGCTATTGCACCAATTTAGCCAACGTGTATCTCCTGCGGGCCATCCACATAGTAGGCCTACGTACGCAAAAATCTGGGAAAATTGAACCCCTCCCCCTGTTCGCACGCGTACTTTTTTCCACCCCCCCCCACCTGCGTAGGTTCAGTTGACGCACCACTCCCCCCCGTAGACCAGCTGCAGAAATGTGTCCGTTACACAGGTTGAGGCAGCGACTTCAGCACTTAGGACTCACTGGTGAGTTGTGTGATAGTTTAACAGCGTTCAGAGGTAAGGTGGCATACAAGTGACTCCTCTCCCACAGTCATACTTCCTCTGGTAGTACCAGATAGCTGGAAGGACTGAACTCTAGCCAATCAATTTGCGTACGTACATTATCAGTAGACCCCCGTTCGCAAGCGTACGCAAAGCATGCATTTCGGTTTCCCCACCCCTCCATGCGTACGTAGAATATGGATGGCCTCTGGCTGCATACGTCAAAGGCAGTGCTATATCAGACGTCACATTTACTCCTTAACTTTTGTTGATCCTATTTTAAGGCAGGAATACCTACGTAGGCTTGACAGGTTCCTCCAAGAGGATGTAGAACCTTGCAGTCTCAGAAGGGTCGTCGGAAGATTGAATCCTGGGCTTAGAAGAAGTTCCCTGCCCTGAGGTATTTAAGTTTCAAGAGCTATCTGGTGAAACCGAAGTAAAACCTGCTGGTAGGATTAAAATTAACCCTGGTGCGTCGTCAAGGACGACAACCATTCCCCACTCGGGAGCCATGACGCCACTTCTGTGTCCCTGGTAAATCCATTTATAGAATTAGGCCAAGTGCAAATAGATGCAATAAGGAAGCCTCTCATAGTACGAAGTTGTGCCTACAGGCTAAATCAGCCGCGTGCTACGAAGCTGAGTCAAGGTCCCACCATGAGCTGGCTTCCTCCTTCTGGTATGTCCCACAACAGCCCGAGGTCGGCAGAGGGCATTTCGCTTTAATATTCGAACTCTATATACTCATGATAGGCGAGCGCTGAAATCAATCGGTTAAATAGGGCACAACGTATATGCGTATTATGTATGTATGTGTAGAGGAAGTCTCGACGGAAATTCTCACGCCAGCAAAGAAAATGAACCAAGGACCTTGGTAGCTTTCGGTTAGCATAAGGTTAGTCATCTAACCCGGACACAATTTATGATGATTTACTATAGGCTGAGTAGTGCCGCTCAGTAAAGCCGGTATATAGTTAGCGTTATCTGTTAGCTCTATTACTCATGCGCATAGCTCATAAAATCATCATTCTGCTCAAAAAGTGAGGATCTATTGAACATGTGCCAGAACCCAATGCTTACTTAGTGACAAAATTTTGAGAGGAACAAACAGCGATGAAATCATCCCATTGTGATTGGTGTGCTAAAGATTTTTTCATTAATCCTATAATCTCTTGAATCAACATTTCCATGTTGGTCACATGCCGCTCATGTGATGACACCGTTCTTCTGATGGGTTTCTGTTAGGCACCTTAATAAATATATTACCTTTACTTCTCTAGATGGTCATATCGTACGGCCAAGTACATAAGGTAGGTATTTAGAAATCCGATAACTAGCGACTTTGAACAGATAATTTTCTTATTCTAAACAGCCCAAACCCGCCTCGCGTTAAATGATACGACCACTGTTAGCATGGATTATGGCTACATTGTTGATGATTAGTTTGAAACAGCAATAGCCGTTAAAATCATGTCTTTGGATTTTGCTAACTTGCATATAGTATTATTTGTTAATTTGTAATAAATTGCCTAAAAAAGTGATGTACACTTTTATTGCAGAACTCCATGTTAAATCTAAATTTACAAACACGACAAAGTCCAAACACAGCTGATAAAAGCTAGAGCTTATATTGCACACACACATACACACACACACACATACACACACACACACACACACACGTTTACTGTTACCCCAAACTGTAAAATAAAAATTTTATAATTGTGCATAATTTTGAGAAATATATATATATACTTAGTGGATCATTGTGTGACTACAATAAAAATCATGCACACTATTTGTGCAGTACAGGCGGACACAACATTAAGGTAACCAGGATCAAGCCTTACAAATAATTTTGGTAGTGAAATTTGTTACAGGATAAGCTACCTGAACTCTCTATATACTGTACACTATGTTAGCTCTTTCACTAAACAATCATCGGCGCAAACCAATATAAGGCAGCATAGCTCTATTTGTCTAACGATGTGAGTGTTAAACATTTCATATTTAAAGGCCTGATCTGGATGTATGGCTTCTTAACGCCAAAGACCTGTTCAAGATTACTGTGTTCGCTCAGTGGAGGCTAGCACAATTCTTGATATATGAAGACGAGTGCTTGAACGTCTTAAAAAACATGGTGGCTATCAATTAGATCCGGGTATAAATAAACACAAAGAAAGCCATCACAGAGCAGTTGAAAGTACGGGAGTGTAGACTTATAGCACATTATGCGAATTAAATAAAACCAGTCATTATACGCTCTACGCTGTCAAAATTAGCAGTGGAGAATGCTAATTTTCTTTTATGGTAAGCCTAAGCAACAATGCATAATCTTTGTACTTCTACAATTATCATTTTATACTTTGTCGCCGTTAAATCATACTTTACTGGGAAAAGTATTCTAAATGAGCAACTTTCTGAAGTGGCCGAGTTTCTGTTGAAGAAAGCAACGAATGATTTCCTCAAAAGGAAGACTGGCTTTGAGTTTCTTAAATTCGAACATTACTTCTGAGAGTGAATGATTGCAGTCGATCAGACATCTTACTTTCAAGTATCTTGCCAGAAACTGTCTCTGAAGAAAATAATGGCATTTCAAAGAGTAAGATTGGGTAAGAACTCCTGAAAGTAAACGCTTGCTAATCTCTCGGGCGAAATTGTTCTGGAACTTCGACATTTCACTTTCTTCTATTTCACCCAAATCTTCATTCGAAGACGATAGACAGCAAGCAAGCGTGTGAAGTCCAAGCAAACATTGGATGTCTATGTCGAAATAAGAGTCAAGAGGTGGCACCACCATTACATTTGCGAATGCAAGTTCCTTCAAATCGGTCCGCAAATCAGGTTCACTGAGAATTCGTTCACAGAAATGTAAAACTTCAGGATACTTGCGACACTCGAATAGAAAAGCTGCACGGTAACATTCAACTGTACTGCAGTCGATGTCAAAGTCTTTGAAGATCGCATTGTAAAATGATGTCATATTTTCTAAGGAATATTGCTTCAGCAATAGAATAATTTCGTCTTCATTTGGCAAATAGCATTCCTTGGTCGCTTCTATTTTATCAGTTGGATCGATTCTTCGATAAGCGCGTACAAATTGTTTTCTTTTCCTTGATATTTGTGACGATTTCCGATTTGCAAGTGTCAATAAAATTCCATCCAACGGAAAAGTTGGAGTTTGTATAATGTTATCAAGTCCAAAAGCTTCATCTGTTCTTTCAATGGTCAAAATTGTTAAATAGTGAGCAAATACCTCTGGTGAAAGGCACAAATTAAGAAAAAACGATCTCCTGGTGCAATGCAACGACGTGTCTTTAGTCTTCCTAAAAATCAGATAAAATCCTATTATCTTAGAAATGTCTTCAATGTACATCAAACAGCCTGCATTTAATGTTTCTGTATCCTTCGTATTAGGCTTTTCATTCACGATCACTCTCGAGCAAAGGTCTATAACAATTTGATATTTAGAAGCGACAAAGTAAAGAGCAGCCATGTAGGCCAAAGTCGCCTTTGCGATTGTTTTTTCCTCTGAATCCTCACATTCTAAAGCTTTCCAGAGAATTCTCTTTGACATTTCAGACCCAAGTTGAAATTTTAGATCACGATTTGATCCAGTCAGATTTTCCATAAGATCCTGAGCCTTAATGAAATACAGTTGGCTTCTATTAATACCAGTTTTATGCGGAGTTGGAAAGTTGTGGTGTGTTGATCTTATAAATGCTGGCTTAAACGAAAGTTGCCTTATTATTTCAACAAACCATTCACTGTCACAGTTCATTTCTTTAGAGTCTAACAAATGGACAGCGTGCAACAAACGTAGCATCGATGCATAAAAACAAAAACATGACTCGATCTCTGCTGCTGGCGAAAAGTCGCATCTATCATATAAAATTGAAGGAATTCTCAAAATATACATGTTAGTATTGAAAAACTTTAATCCTTTCTTGGCTGCTGCATGTGCTTCTTCAACATCATAAGCGAATCTTAGCGAAACATAGAGGTCGATAGACTTAGGTTCAGCTGCTTTCATGGCTTCACAGATGTTCAATAGATAGTTGTTGACACAACATGAGACGTCATGAATGCATCTTGCATCGACTAGATGAAGAAAAACTGGCCGCATATAATTCTTCAAAAACCAAAGACACAAGATGTTGGAATCGCAAAAATGGATCAATTTTTCAGCAGTTTCATCAACGATCTTCCGGTTAAAGTGTTCATGAAATAAATTTGCTTGAGGAATAAAATAGTTTGGACATGTTGTCTGTTTCAGCCATTTTACAAGTTGTTGTAACAAATTGCAGCATATTTCAATAACAGACGAGGAACTCCACCATTCAGGTGACATCTGTTCACAAGACCACAACATCAATGTCTTTATATGGTAACAACACAGAACCTCTTCTTCTTTTGGACAATGTTTTTTGATTAGTTCTCTCTTGGCAAAGAATCTAAGCATATGGTAAACAATCTGCTGAACCGGAGTCCAGCTCTGAAGTAAAATTACTTCCGCAACTGAAAATGACAGTCTGCACTGGTGTACATCATTTCTGCATGTGGGATATTTTGCAAATACAACGTGACAACCATTCTGCACTATCTCGCGAATGTTGGCAGTCGTCGGCCAACCGTATTTTCTACTTCGGAAAGGCCAATTCTTGGCTTCTTTTGGCCACTGTGGGCACCACATGGATGCAACTTCATCAGTTGAACCAGAAACTGTACCTACATACTTAGCTGCTGGACCAACCGTAGAACTTTTCACGTAAGGCCTATATCCTTGCTCTTCAGGCGGACATGTGACTGGTGTTTGGCACAGTTTTCGACAATGACAACAACTCTTAGTAAAAGCAAATTTTTTCCCCGACCAATTATAGCTCAAATGTCCAAAATGCTGAAGTCGTACAAAAGATGGATAGTCCTGGTATGGCTCAATATAGAAGCAACAAATTATGTCAGTAATAAAACGCATATCGTATGGCAAAACTGGTTTTTCATCCGTAAAGGCCAGATAATCCGACCTCAACACCAACTCGTCATAATCGTCAAGGCATGAATGTAGCGGTTGAATATAGAACTCGGCAGTGCTGCCACATGCAATTCGATGTACTCTATCTGAGGTTGATGACTGTAAATGCATGGACAGTAAAACGTCAATGTTGGTCTTTGGAAGAATTCGACATGTACGGACGATGAATGCCGATACACTTTCTTCCATTTCTGAAATCAGAGCAGAACAAACTAATTAGCTTCATCATTATCATCACCGTTTTTAGTCGTTGTAATCATGATGACGTTTTTCTATTACACACGTAAATGTTCACGAACTTAACCTTCTCAGCCCTTTTTGTAAGATACTTAAAAATGCGCTATGATAAGTGTCCAGACAATTGCATTTTTAAGTATCTCACAAAATTGGCTGAACTTATGACTATCTAACAGATCAAACAAATGCAACTTAAGACAGTTAGCAAATGTATGCTGCACAGAGCCAAAGACAACATTACGTAAATGCAGTGGCAGACTGTTCCAGCACACGAGAAGGCACGATGGACTCAAGTTGAAGTGCGACAGCATGGCATCAGCCCAAAGACTAAATAACAAACAAAAACACAAGTGACACTTACAATCCGTTTCATAAACTCCTTCTTCTCCTTCTCCTCGTCCTTCGCAGCTAAGGAATCGCCTGAAGCTGCTGGTCTCAACTATTTCTTTTCGAAAGTCCTCTTTCTGTACTCGCTGCGTTCCGGTCGTGTTCCGGAAGTGTTCCTCGGTGTTCTGTTCCGATTCCGAGAGGAGACCAGAGAGACGAGCGCACCTTATACTAAAAAGTTATACCCCTTCGTTAGACAACTGCTCCGAATTGCCACTGACAACCAACCACTGGTCTAACCGACCTAAATTCTTCGGCTGTTGACGCTGGGGATGATGATGCTGATGATTGTTGCTGCTGCTGCTGATGCTAGTGCTACTTGCAACCGGATTTAGCGATGGACTCCGTTCAACGCAGAACGTAGAGAGACAGGCAGGGAGAGTTGGAGATGCAATAATTATATGTATGTATGTATATTCGTTTATTCAGGTAGAACACATTGCTGTCAAGGACGCAGCAATTTACAAATTGATTGTCGTGACTGTCATAATTATAGAACCACAAAGCTAAGGCTGCGCTGCTGCATCATGGCAAATAACTAAACTAGGATCTAACGGAGTTAGACATTAATTGCTAATTATCGACATCCGCTTCAACGAAAGTTCAGAAGATCCACATAATTATGTATACGATTTGTAACAAACAGCCAATTAGAAACAGTCTGTGAAACTGCTCAATGCGATCCGAGGAAATTCCTTGTTACTTCAGTGACATCCGCCTCATTTATTGAAATTGTTATCTAAGAACTTTATTTTGGTTGGAAAGCAATCCGATCTTACAGGGAAATAAAAATTCAGAGGCAATATTTTCAAAAGGCCACTTGTCTTTAAACTTGATGCACGAGGATGATAAAAACAAATTAAGTTCTAAATAGTCATCAGGACTAAGTTTCACCGATATCACTTTTTGCCGATTATGCCGATACCGCGAAAAGCCGATTGTTGAAATAGTCGATACCGATTATGAAGCCCAAAAAATAGGCACACGACGTTGTATAAGGAGTTTCCAGTCCTGTGTATAATAGGTCCTTGGTTTCTACGGTGCCTAGCAAACAGTGCAATGCTAAATGTAGATCAATAATAAGAAACAAAACATAGATATTTGTGCTAAATTTTTTTAACAATTATTGTGCAGAAAACGTCAATTGTAATTTTTTTTATATCGGCACCGATTATTTTACGCTGGGAATGATTGACTCAAGTGATTTTTATTTTGTTATTTGGCAAAAAAAATACATTCAACTTTTCATTGATTAGGTCCCCTAATTCTATTTCCGTCACGGAGTGGAATTTCTTAACAAAATTAAAAATGTGATGGAATTAAATAATCATTTGTACTGTAATTTCTTTTATGCTTATTTTATCAATATTAATACTAAAAACACATTGGCATGTCAAACTACGCAACAGGAGTCTGTCTACATAGCTCATTTGTGTTTGGCAAATGAGTAGTAACGGAGCGGACAAATATTTTAGTAGGGCTATTTTTCTGCTAAGACTTCATAATCTTACATATTAGTGCAAAACCAGATATATTTTTGTGAAATAGAAACATTCAAGATTTGATCCAAATAAAAATCAATGTAATTTGCAAACAAAATCTGTTCCTACTTCAATCATGAGTGAATGTGACATGTTACCGGAAAATGATTCTTGTATCTCCGAAAATCTCATCCAAGTCCGAGTGAAACGAAGTGCGCGACTCTCAATAGCTAATGACAAAGGTGGCACTGTCGAGACCAAACGGAGATGTAAATAGAGCTGAAGTCATTCACATCATTCTGCTGAAGGCTGATTATTATGGCTCGGGCTCATGGTCGCGTCTGCTTTTCGTCAGCTATGACCCCCTTCTCTCAGGCTGCTGAAAAGGCCACAAGTAAATGCAGTGTATTTCATGCCACCAGCAAGACGCATCCGGCTAACGGCACGATTACAATAGGTCTGCCCTGTCTCTAATTAAAACAATAGTTCACCAGAACTTAGCATCCGCTCCTCTAATTTCCTTCAAGGCCTTTTCAAACGCACACCGTTCCTGCGCTTGATCCTCTTTGTCTTAACATTGTCCACCATTGTGCGGCCTACTTAACCTTCGCAGGACGGAAAGATTTCACGATACACGGAGGACGAAGAGGGGTAATTTTTTACCCCAAAAGAATGTATAATATCTCAGCTCACAGGTAAGCTACGATGACAAATGAAGTCTCAATTGCAACAGTTCCAAGGTCAAGAAATCGATTTATCATAGTGACAATAGTGTGAAAATACTACTTTTCAAGATGGCGGCCATATTGGCCACTCAAAACATAACAATATGTATGTCTCAGCTCATAAATAATTTACAATGAAAAATGAAGTGTCCATTGTAACATCCTCGAGGTCAGGGAATCGATTTATCGTAGTGCCAATAGTGTGCGAATGCTATTTTCCAAGATGGCGGCCAATATGTCCGCCAGACAAAACAATATGTATGTCTCAGCTCATAGGTAAGCTAAAATTGCAAATGAAGTGTCAATTGTAACATATTCAAGGTCAAGGAATCGATTTATCATAGTGATAATAGCGTAGGAATAATACTTTCCAAGATGGCGGCCAATATGCCCGCGAAAACACAAAAATATATATCTCTCAGCACATGGGTAGCCTACAATTACAAATGAGGTATCAATTGTAACATTTCCAAGGTCAAGAAATCAAATAATCGTAGTGGCAATCGTGTGGGAAAACTAATTTCCAAGATCGCGGCCAACATGGCCGCCAAAACACAAAAATATGTATATCTCAGCTTGTAGGTAAGCTGCAATGACAAATGAAGTGTCAATTGCAACATTACCAAGGTCAAGGAATCGATTTATTGCAGTGGCAATAGTGACCGATCAGTCAGTTGATTGATAATTCCTTTTTTTCTGCTTTGACGGCCATATTGGTCGCCATCTTGGATAGTTGTATTCCCACTTTATTGTCACTACGATAAATGAATTCCTTGGCCTTGGAAATGCTACAATTGACACTTCATTTGTCATTGTATCTTACCTGCGAACCGAGATATACAAATTTTTGTGTTTTGGCGACCATGTTGGCCGCCATCTTGGACAGTAGTACTCATGCACGATTTCCACTACGATAAATCGATTCCTTGACCTTGGAAATGTTACAATTGACACTTCATTTGTCATTGTAGCTTACCTATGAGCTGAGACATACATATTTTTGTTTTGGCGGCCATATTGGGCGCCATCTTGGAAAAATAAACTCTCCACAATTATGAAACTGTTAGCACTCAATTCCATGGTAGATTCCACACTTGATTTACGATTGCAAGTCACTTATGAGCTCATATCTTTAGAAAACATATCTGCCCCCTGAACGAAAAAATAACGACGTCGAGGACGAAGTGGGGTAAATTTTTACCCCAGGACACTTTGGATTGAAATATCTTTTTCCCACCACATGGCAATGTGGTGGATATGCAGTCAGAATATGTCATTGCAGTGCCGGAGTCCCGAGATATTCTATCCCCCCTAAAGCGTATCCCCCCGGATGGAATAAACCGGTTTAGAGTATCCGGTGGGATGAACCATTCTATCCCCCCTCGTCATACGCATCACGATAGCCTCGACGAAATTCCAGTCAAAATCACCAAAAACAAAGTAAATTGATTTCAGGTCGACGTACAAACTAAAGATACGCATTTCAAAAATTTTATGTGTGCAATAAATCCAAACAGTACGACTGAATACACTTAGAAACCGCCAAAAATGCAAAACTAAACCGAATACTCCATTTCGCTAAGGGGATACGCATGTATGGGGGATACTCTATTTCGTGACACCGGCCTTAGGATATTTCGGGCCCCGTGCACAGTATACTGTTCGGGCCCCACATGACACAACTCAAATTGTTTTTCATTGCTAATCATTTCATTTTAGTAGATTGATAACAAGTAGCCTACAACAAGTCAAATGTGACTATACACGAGAATTCCGGAAAATAGAGGAAGTTAACTTTTATTTTAATGACAAAAGAGAAGATTTAATCGAAACCATAGTATTATTATTTGGGTGTCTTGTTCATGTTGACTTTCTGTGACATTTTCGGGCCCCCTTAAGTTGCGGGCCCCGTGCAACCGCACGGTTCGCACGCCCCTAAGGCCGGCACTGGTCATTGGTGGTAACTTGTAAACATGTGGAACGACAAATTATACCTACCTACAGTTGCTCCGCAATCAACATCCAAACATCGCTGGGGTAATTATTTACCCCTCTTCGTCCTGCGAAGGTTAAACGTGTACCAAAGACCGGTAATCAAACAGTTTGTTTACCCAGACTTGGCACCCGTCAATTTAGTTTCTTCACAAATCGCATCACCCACTGCTTCAAGCCATTGTGAAACGCTGACTCTTCGTGCTCTTGCCTCTCCTCTTCTTATCCAATGTGTATCCTTATATCCACGACCGCATACTCATACATACACGAAGGAGGGCTCGACCGGCAATTGGTAACTTGTTAATTACCATGATTAATCGTATTTCTCTGGACCTTCCTAATAAGAACAACGCGCTTCAAACCTCTCAACCCTCTTAGATTCACCATCTAACTATACCAGGTCTACTCGATCATGATAACATCTTTCTCTATCTCGGCCTCTGCCTCTGCCTTCTTCTCTCTGAAATTCTGCAACCGCTGTTTAGTCTATGCCGCACCGTACTGCTGATTCTAAACTTTTCACGGCCGTCCTTACATGTCCTACACATCAACACATGTGCTTCATGTGCTATTACCTCCTGGTAAGCATACGGGTTATACTTTGCGACCCCGTGTTCATAATCTGGTTCTCCCGACTGCTGACAGTCTAGCTCGTAAATCTTTCATAACTAGGATGATTTTCACCGGAATATAGGCCTTAGTACTTTAACCTGGACGTGATATACATGTGTAAACCAAAATGCGGGTAGCAGTTTGATTAATAAAGGATATACTTACTTACTTACTTACTTACTTACTTACTTACTTACTTACTTACTTACTTACTTACTTACTTACTTACTTACTTACTTACTTACTTACTTACTTACTTACTTACTTACTTACTTACTTACTTACTTACTTACTTACTTACTTACTTACCAACTGTTTGGAACGAACCCCCAAAGATTTCCGCCAGTTACCTCCTCCTCCAATCTCGTCTGTCAATCTCACCTCTCCTCCGCTTGACCTTTCTCCTACACCTTTCCACTCACGACTGAAAACCGAACTTCTCAATCTATCCTAAGCTGATTCTATTCCTGCGCCACCATACCGTACGACCACATCATCAACGATTAACACCGTAGCACTATGCTGTGCCTCGACTTAGCCTCCTTGGATTCTGACCTGGTGCAGGAACGGACAAAATAATCTGACTATTGCGGATTTCATATGATATAGCGCCAGTGCTTAAGCTGGTCTCTCCGACGTGGCTCTTGTTTGGCGCTGAGAATATTTCGGAGGTTAACATTGAATTATGTTACATCTCTTGATGTAACACAATAGCTGGCGCCCTGCGCCTAACTTTGGGTAGCGCCTTAGAAATCTTCAGTTTAGGATTACGATTGCGAGCACGGTTGGTCTATTGATCTGCGAAAGGCCCCCCACCTTTAAGAGTGGGGGGACTCTCAATGCATTTGTCCCCCCCCCCACTTTTTGAAGAAACACCAAAAAAAGGTTGACAAATGTTATTGCGCGTGAGGGTTTTCGCAGCGTTTTCGCAGACTTTGTGACCAGACGAGGTAAAAATCAAAATTTAGAGGAGAAGGTGTCCCCCCAAAATTACGAGAAAGAAGAAGGAAAAAAGTAGTAAAACGTGGTGAATGACTAATAAAAGAAAAAAAAGAAAAAAAAGGTCATCAACTTTTTGGGAGATGAAATGGAAATTTTCGGAGATAAATTGTTGAAAATGAAATCATGAAATCAAAAATCTGATTTTGAGTCATGAAGTAGCCTAATTGTGAGTGAAGGAATTGCTCAATGTCCTTACACAGTAACCGTCGCAGATCAATAGACCAGACGAGGTAAAAATCAAAATAAAAAAAAATTTAAAAAAGAGGTGAAGGACTAAATAAAAGGTCATCAACTTTTTTCGGAGATGAAATGGAAATTTTTCTGAGATAAAGTGGCAGAACATTTTTTTTGGGACAAGATTCCCCCCCCCCACCTCTCAGACAAGATCGCCGCCACTGACTAAATACACCGTGTTTCACGCATTATATGTTTAATCAGAATTACAATAACATGAATCGGTTCTACAGTGGCAAATCCTGACAGGATATACACACAATGGATACAGGTCTGTAAATAATTCCTGGATATGTAAATAAATACTGCCAGTGACACATTGCTACAGAGAGTAGAATAACACGCGTATACTCCTAAACGCTTCTTACCTGTGTCGTGGACGTATAGCATAAGCCAAGCCATAAGGTTTCTGAATAGGATTATGCATACGGCACGCACAACAGTATACATACCGTAACGTATGAGTAAAATAATGAAATAATGACCTAAAGAAATTAAGCTGATCAATTACATGATGCATCCTGCTAGAGTTAGCAATAGGTCCACATGCTAGTACAGTATATACTTGATGCAGCGTTGAGAGGCGTTGCATTGTTTAGTTCTATTCACGTGTGTATACCTCTTCTCTCTGCAGACTGTCTGTATAATCATGTGCCGCGACTGGGGTGGGGGGGGGGAGAAATGAGAGAAGGTTGGGCGAATTCCGACAGTGAGATGATTAATGGACTAAAGTAATTGTGTCGATTCGATACATGCATCCACGCCATCTGTGGTAATTAGGTCGATTGAATCCACTTCGTATTTGACAAAGTAGTCTGCGATAAGTTAACCGCCAAGTTCTCACTCATGTCGAGGTTGTTTTCTGATTAGAGTTTCAAGGCAACAAACGATGATGCATTTGATTATGTCATCTGATTAGTGATTCCTTTTTTCTCCTAAAGGCGCTATATAAATAGCATTTTTCTTCATGCATAACATTGATTTTTAGCTCTCATAACGGACTGAGCTTTGTGGTCTTCCAGGCTTTCTCGTCTTCAGTGAAACCCGCCTTGGCTGCTCTTCTTCCTTGTGTCTCTGGTCTCTATGGAAACCGGACTCGGATCTTCACTTTGCATCTGTGGACAACCCTTCTGACACGACGCAGCGCTCGTGAATAAGCTGATGTTTAGCTTCAGAGTAGCGCTATAGAAGTTGGAGATTACGATTTACGATTGAGATGACAAACGATTACGCATTGGATTATTCCATCTGATCGGTGATAAGTTTTGTGTGGTTCTTCAAAAGACGCCGTTTAAATAGCGTTATACGTGTAGAAAGCTGTCTTGTGCAGCCTTCGTAGATCTATGTGTTATGGTAAAGTAAGCATTTATTTTGTAATTTATGCCCTATTCATGATATTCTGAATACAAAGCAAATTGTGTTACTGGCGCCATCTTCTGAATGCAAAGCAAATTGTGTTACCTCTGACGTTACCTTTTGAGTGATAAAGCGAATAGTTTTCTTTCGCCGTCGTAATCGTAATTGTAATTCTCCAAACTTCGAAAGCGCCACTCGAAAGTCAAGCGCAGGACACCAGTCTATTCACGAGCGTTGCGTCAATTCAAAGGGGTTTCCAAAAAGTACTGCACAGGAAGTCCGAGTTCGGTTATCGTGGGGGAGGTCAAGAGAGGAGGCAGAACATCTGTTAAGGCGGGTGTCGTTTAGGGCGAGGACAATTGGAAGGAGTAAGACCAGATGAGTAAGGGGATTGAGAAAGTGAACTTATTTACTAGCGCAAACAATTCTGAATGAGTGACTGAAAACATTTGGTTTCTAGTTTTTTAAAGACAATAATGATTGAAACGATCCGACATTCTTTCGACGCTACACAAGTTTGAACAAGTTCTTGTTAACGGCCTTTCAGCGAACGAGAAAATCAGCATTTATTTTGTAACTTATGCCATCTTCTGAATGCCATCTTCAAATTGTGTCACTGGCGCCATCTTCTGAGTGATAAAGCGAATAGTTTTATTTCGCCGTTGTAAGTTGTAATTATGCAGGTAGTCGAGAGAGATATAGATAGAGATATAGAGTGAAGCAAAAAATCAGCATTTTGTATTACTGACATTATCTGTGCTGCGAATGAAAGATGGCGGCAGCATGGTAAAAGTCCTTTAACTTGAATCGACACAAGATAACCTAATAGATGAATTAATGTAGAACCCGATAGGATCTTTAAGGCAGACATTTTGTGAATAGCCTATACGCTATGGTATTTTAATATAAATAAATATAAATATTTTTTGAGGCGAGTATACGGTCTCTAGAGGTGAGTATGCGCTGTAAAGTGTATACCCGCGTATACCCTCGACTACAGCCCTGTGTCTAAGGGACTTAAACAGGTGCGTCTTAATAGAAGACGATACTGTTATACGAGCCGAGTGAGGTGGAATAGCACGCGTGTTCCTGAGAAAGACTGTTGCAAAGGAGCCAATTAAAGGCAGCCGCAAAGCATTGCTCGTTTGGTATAGTGAAAGTCTATCGTGAGCTGAATTGATAATATGAATTAGAGATGTCGTTGATAGACTCATAATATGTTGCGACGATGATTAAAGCACTGTAGTCATTGAAATGTTCGTTAGCTAGGTATACACTTAAGAATTGAAAGAGTGTGTTGTGTCCTTTCTAAAACTATTTATCTACGCTATAAATCAGGCGAGTCGACATTTCGAAACCTGATCAAATAACGTCTTTGGAAGGTTGTCGACAAGAGATCAATATAATATCTGTTGGCTAATTAATTGATAGCATGACATTAACTTGTTTGCTTAGTTTTCTATTTAGACACACTATCTTAACAATTGTTTCTGGCTTAATTAGCATGGGCTGGACAATACCAAGCTATCTGTTCAAGCTTTTTTAAGTCCTTTAAGTCCCAAGCCCTTCATTTGTATAAATACCTAGGCTTGGTCAGGCGGTTCAGACGTTACTATGTTCTATTCAATTAGGCCTATAGCATAAAATCTGCAGCGCTGAAACAACACATTTTATCGGTACGTCGATACCACGTCCCTCTGCCTTTGTGTATGTCTATATTTGTGTGTGCCTGCATATCTGTCTTCCTGCCTGTGGCTGTGTCTGTCTGCTTGCGTGTCTGTTTGCCTCTCTGTCTGTCTGTTTGGGTTTCTTATGTCTGTCATTATCGCATCGTAGAAAACGCTTCAAATTAGCTTCCCATAATAAGGTGGCGCCATAGAACTATTTCGTTGCGACTACAGTATTATAGTGCTCGGTCTTTATTTCTCTTTGTCTGGTTAACTACCTCCGCCACATGTGTCCTTCTTCCAGCCAATCGCAACATGGGAATTCCTGAATTGTGAATCAACGGTGTGTTCCTCTCGGTCTTGTTCATTCTTGACACAGCACAGTCCATAAGCAGTCAACACGGTGTCATCTGTCATCTCTTGCAAATTTACCCTACACGAACACGATTATAACAATTTTAGACGCCGTATTCTCTACAAGAATGCCTACTGACGCTAATTAGCTGCTCGTGAGACTATGACCTCTGTAGCTTGTTCAGCTATGATGTTTCAATAAACAAATATTCATTCATAGGAATCTGTCGATTGTTTGTGTATGCCAACCTCTGATGAATTTTCTGATTAATTATCTGAACACTGCTTGGTAGCTGATGAATTTTCTGTTCTTAATGACACTCAGAATCGTTTACGCTGGCGTTTAGAGCGATTCTGGTGTTGACAGGTTCCAAAAATGCGTTATAAAAGTCCAGACACATGCATAATGTACATACATTAATAATTCCGCATACAATAGCAACCTGTTGAGAATAATGAAGCTTAAAATTCAGACGTTTAGGCAGCAGTTATATTGAATGGTTTGAAGGATAAACGATTTTAAGATCATCATAAGAAATATTTGAGTTCCAAAATATGTTTAGTAAAATCCATGTCTCCGTGTATACTGCATAATAAACCTGATCTACAAGATTATGTATCACATCCAGTGATCCCATTTTACTAGACTTACTTTCTAGAGTTGTTCCACATAACGCTCAACGAATCTATATATTTTTTGCAAGGAATGTGTAGGACGTTTACGAAAGACAAAATCTCTCATAAATACTCCAGGAGCTTGAATATCAATAAACTTATGCATGTCGTAACCTTTGCTTTGCATAAATCCTTTACAATCTTGCTCACTACAGATTTCCTTTAGACATTCTACAGACAGAACATT
This sequence comes from Allolobophora icterica, assembly GCA_963556255.1. Lineage (NCBI taxonomy): Eukaryota > Metazoa > Annelida > Clitellata > Crassiclitellata > Lumbricidae > Allolobophora > Allolobophora icterica. Next base: position 14,205,444 of record OY744610.1, read on the forward strand.
CATGTCAATTCGATCAAATGGAAAAGTTTTAAGTATTTGCAGTTCTAGTCCTTCGATGTCAAAGCAGAAAAAGTCGACCTCCCGAACACCCAAAGCCAGCAGAAAAGTCTCAAGTGGAAAACAAGCAGCAAAATGACTGTTATCTTTGTCCAAATTGGCTTTGTCCATTAGCAGCTGCGGAGTCTCAGGACCTTTGCCCTTAAACGGAAGCTGTAAACAGTTCCAAAGATAAGGAATATTAAAATACAGTTTTTGTTAATAAATGAGCTTACTAATGCTAATGCTAATCTTACAAAAGTACCTTTGTAAAATTGCAACGCACCCCTTTCGGATCTAAATTTAAAAAAAAACAGTGTGGAATGTCCCATTTAAGGCTTCTGCTCTACAACATTTTGAGCATCGTTGTCTACGCTACATTTATTTACTTGAAGTCTTCCACTATAAATTCTCACGAAACAATAATTATGATTTCCATGTGATCAGGAAGATTCGTGGCTTCAATGTTTACATCTAAGCCATGCATGTGCTGTGTAGTTGGCTGATTCTGTTAGTAACTTGGACATCATTGTTTCTCATCGACCAATGGTAAATGTAGGTCATCATAATTATATATGTTTTGTAATTGCCCATAAGAGCACGTGGCCTGAGGCTGACTTAAAGAGCCACCCGCCATGCGATCGAATTATAGCCCACTATTAGTAATATAGCGAATTAGCAATTTCCAAGCCTCATCTTCATTATAACATTCTATAAAGTTAAAGCATCTATCATTGTGTGCAATTATTAAGAATATAAAGTTATCGTACTTTAATGGAATATTCAAATGGACTGACACAGGCGTTGATACTCCAAGCACGACGACGCTTAGTAAGGACTTCCGCAAAATATTCTGGATCCATTTCAATCAGCAAACCGTTCCATCCTCGTTGATTCTCAAAGAAAATAGTATTCGATGCCTTTTCTCCATCAAGAGCTCCACACTCGATGTAAAACCCGTTTCTCTGTAAGTTACACAGCAAACAGCCATAGTGATCTATGCACCTCCGCTTTCATGATTCAAATCCCAATGCATCAGGTGAAAATGCAAAGTCCTTAACGAAATATGCAACTTGGGTAGATAAATTGTTATATTTGAACAAAGTTTGTGCTCTGCTTTTGTAGTGACAGATATTCAACTACATGGCCACGCTTACTTTATATTCTGTAATGGAAAATTTGTCATCATTGAGTGAAAATCTGTAACTACTGCGCCTTTAAATTTGTTGTAAGCCTAATTTATAATTATCAGTTACCTCATTGCAAATAGAATAGGCGTTAGGCCTATATTTTTATTTTTATTTACAAAAGACGTGCTTACAAAGCAAGTTGACATAAAATGTTTCATAATTAGTTCTTAGCAAATGGATATTTGCTAAGAATTTGCAGTCGTGTGCATTATCGATTAATCTGAAATGACAAAGTAAATAATATTCGTCTTAGTCAGGATTTCACAGATGGCAGCCTCAGAGGTTAATGAATGTGCTCCATCTTACTGTGTTCATAAGCATTCACGACCTTATGGCACAGCGGCTTAGGTCATAGGTCATATGTATGGTTAGGCCTAAATTTAACTCCTATTTTTCACCATTTGTGAAATAAACGGATTTTAACCTAATTGGTGCAGTATGAAACTTAGCTTAACCTGTTCTAGCATTGCGAGAGTTATTTCATGCATGGTCGCAATTCTCTAGCGCAAGAGATTGCTTTCCAAGGCATGATTGGCTACATTACAACTCAAATTTGTAAAAATTGCACAATTTTCATCAACTGTAAGGACAGCTGAAAAAGTATATATAAGAATATCGAGCATCATGCGGAAGCAGACACAGAAAGACAAAGTAAGTAAGTATATCCTTTATTCAAAACCAACTGATAACCGCATTTTGGTGTACATAGTTCGTAGAATTAATTTAAGCATAAACATTCGAATGAAAAAGGTTTTACGAGCTAATGAGTCGGCATTAGGTATTATTCTATTGTGTGCCCTGGGCGCAATGATATTGAAATATAGAAAAGAGATATAGAAATCGTAGTGTACAGTTAGTTTCGAAATGATGTCCCGGATAGGTAGGCAATGTCTAATAGAACATGCTTCAAAGTAAACTCATTCATTCAATTTTCAACACTACCTTGCTTTCCAGAAGATTGTCAACTTCCAACACCAGCTCGTTTATTTGGGTTGCGTTGTTGGGAAGAATCTTTGAAACTGCAAACGGTGGTATCATCATTTCCCGCACCAACTGAACAAGTTCTGGATCTCTTGAAGCAGCTTTCCTACGGGTCAATGAGTCAATTCGATCGCCAAATCTTTTACTGAATTCTGCAGTTAGCTGAATTCTACTCGTCTTAGATTCGTCGGAAACAATTTCGTTATACGATGCGCGTTGTGCAAAATGTATGCCGTAGTTTCTGTATTTGAAGTAGACGAGACCGAGTATCATCGCAGTAGCCAGAAACCAGATTAGAACACGAGATACACGCACCATTTTGGCCGTTGAACTGACTCGGGAAGTAAGCCGTCGATACTTTTACTGCATAATTAAAAAGCAGTTATATTACACTGGTCAATAAATAAAAAAAGTTTTCTCGTTGCCAAGGATATTTGAACAATTCTTTTTTATTTTGGGGTCGCTGAATTCAAAAATGGAAGTGGTTTCTTCGAATTGGCTCTAGTTCTTGAGATAACGGACCCCCCCCCCAAATAAAGAACTAAATATTTTGATTTTGTGTTTTGTAGCGAATTTCCCCGACAAATTTTTTGTTTTGGCGTGGCTTTTCTGTTCTTTCCCGTCTGTGCGGTTTGGCCGCCCAGTGGCGATCCTTTTGTCGACCAGCTGGTCATCCCCCTCGTCGCCGGTTGCCTCCACGGGTGTATAAGACGTTCATCGCCTTTACATCCGACCCTTGAGCAGGCACGTAACTAGGCTTTTTCGTTTGGGGGGCTTAAGCCGTGAACATGGCAACATTTACACAGTTTTTTTGTTCATACGAATTCTTGCCGTAAGCATACAACGGCTTGACTTTTTGGGGGGGCTTCAACTTAGTTTGGGGGGCTTAAGCCCCCCAAGCCCAACGCTAGATACGTCCCTGCCCTTGAGCCGGACAGCATCGCGTCCGCGTGTTTGTCTCCTTGTATGTGTGTTTGTATGCTTCTTTGTTTGTGGGCGTATGTGTCTTTGTATGTGTGCGTATGTGTCTTTCTATGTGTGCGCATGTGTCTTTGTATGTGTCTTTGTATGTGTGTGTATATGTCTCCCTGTATGTGTGCATATAATTATTTACTTGTTTGGCTCGGATTATGTCTTGATGTTAGTTGCTGTCCCTCTGTGCTTTGTGAACGGTCCGGACACCCTGTCGGGACCATTTCCAGACGCTGTTACCTACCCCCACTACGGACACTTCGAATGCTATATAAGCTGGAATCTTTGATGGCCCTCAGATTCGTAAACTTATCATGGATTCTGATTTCGCAAAATGTATGAATGGTCCTGAAGCTACAATTTTACACAAAGGGGACAGAAAAAATATAACAGTAATAATGACGTTAGATGATAAATGAAATTATAGAAACAGACCCTAACTGTAAAGCATCCTACCCAGGAAACCTCGTCGGGTAAGGGAGTCAAATCTAGGGAGAATAAGATTATGGGAACGAGGGCGCAAATCATACCCGGTCTTTAGAACGGGAGGTAGAAGGTCATGGAGGAGGTGACTAGGGTTTTTGAGAATGTTATTAAAGAGATCACGATCAGCTTTTTTGGAGAGTTCCTCAAAAGTAGGAAAAGAAGGAGGGAGGTAGCCAAGACGAACAAACTTACGAATAATTGCGCCCAAATGATCAAGTTCCTGCTTGTTGGCAAAGCCTAGACGTACCTGGGAACAGTATAGCATGCGGTTGACAGTGGTAGCCCGTATCATGTCATGAAGCCTGGAGCCCGAGAGCCCATGAGAAATCAAGATACGATGAGCGTAAAGGGATTGTTTAGCCTGTGTGCTTAGTTTTGGATATAAGGAGAGAATAAAAACTTATCGGTTATTTCAATTCCTAATATTTTTAATGAAGAGACCCTTGAGATTCCGCATATAGGTGGTGGATAGGATTTAAGGATCGTCTTGGGCTTGGTGAAGATAATTTCGCTGGATTTAGAATGGTTAAGATGAAGATTGCATCTCTGGGCCCAGGCATTTATGTGATGAAGTTGACCAGTGTTATTCGTTGTGGTTTTTATGTAAACATATAACTTACTACGCTAGCACAAATCGAGAGGGAAGGACGAGTGAAAAAGACCAAATTATTATTAAATAGAGACTGAAACTCAAAGAAAATTGGCAACTAATAGAGCCAATCTAGCAAAACCGACTCCATATTCGGAATCAGCACCACAGGTTTACCATAAAATCACTCTAATATAATCGGCAATAAAATCATTGTTGACCAGTGTTATTCGTTGTGGTTTTTATGTAAACATATAACTTACTACGCTAGCACAAATCGAGAGGGAAGGACGAGTGAAAAAGACCAAATTATTATTAAATAGAGACTGAAACTCAAAGAAAATTGGCAACTAATAGAGCCAATCTAGCAAAACCGACTCCATATTCGGAATCAGCACCACAGGTTTACCATAAAATCACTCTAATATAATCGGCAATAAAATCATTGTTGACCAGTGTTATTCGTTGTGGTTTTTATGTAAACATATACTACGCTAGCACAAATCGAGAGGGAAGGACGAGTGAAAAAGACCAAATTATTATTAAATAGAGACTGAAACTCAACGAAAATTGGCAACTATTGAGAAGGATGCTTATTATGGGAATTGTAATCTCTACTTGAAAGCTTAGTGCAAGACAGCACCTTATTTACAAGCCCTGCGTCGTGTCAGAAAGGTTGTAAACAGTGGCGTCACTAGGGGTGGTGTCACCCGGTGCGGTAAGTCATGGTGTCACCCCATGACCCTCTCTCTTAATCGCTTACCAGACCATACAGTATCCTTAGTGATGTTTTTTGTACAAATGTTACTCGTAAATCATAAGTCCTGTATATCCCTGAAATGGAATGGTAATAGTGACATAAATAATTAGCAGAATTAAAATTACAAATACATATTTTATTTTTATTTTTTAATCATTTACCATCAGATCAGGTTGCATCATTAAAAATCAAACTAGCAGATTTTAATATAGGGGCCTAATGTATGTATATTCGTTTAATTCTTGACATCAAGCTTTGCTGGCAATAACGCAGCAAATTACAGATAGAGATAGGGAAGATGGGTCATATCACTAGGCATCAAGGGAATTCTTCAATACCACTGTATATTAATTCATGTGTGATTCAAATTAAGGATCAGCCATTGGCCCAGTCTTATTTGCGACTAACTCATCTGACCTACATCCAGTGCATGACTTTAATTACATGTATATGGATAATGTTTGAACTATAGGCCAATGGAGGGCAATTAAGAAGCCTGCAGCTTATACAGGCCTCGTTATAAAATAATATTCAAAGGATACAGAAAATTATTATGTCAATTGGCAAATTTTATATAATGAGAAAAAATAATTGAAAATTTGGCTGATTATTAAATAATCAGCCAAATTTTCAATTATTAATTGATATTATTAGTATATTACAATGTTTTAAGAAATTTTCTTAAAACATTGTAATATACTAATAATATCAATTAAAATCAGGTTATCAATTGATTAAAAATATAAATTTATGGAAATATACGTATAAATGAAATAATACACAAAAAGGAAACAAACACGCAAGCACTGCACCACACAGTGAACATCTCGACTAAATCAGAACTTTCCTTTTCTGGCTTTCAAAGATGCGAACTTGTGAATCATTTCATAGAAATCAATGCCTTTCGCCAAGTCACTTTCACTATTGATAATATTTATCGCAAAATTTGAAAGGCTTGACTGTCCCATGATAGATCGTATAGTTCTTTATAAGTTTCAGCTTTTAAAAGCTTCTCTCAAATGAAGCCACAGATCGTCAGAAATAATTTTAGACTTAGTGAAGAGATTCTATTAAGTCACATTCAGCCATGAATGTCAAAACGTCCAATATTGTCCAATCTTTGGCTTCTTCCAGGTTAATCTCTGCTGCTTTCAAAATGCCTTCTCAGCCTTGGTATTTCTATTAAAAGTGCGCTCTCAGACACTACATTATAGAAAGTCGTCAATAATAATGGACACCTTTATTCCTTTAACTCTTCTTCAATGGCAGATATCAGACTATTAACTTGAACAGCCTCAAACATGGCTGCTACTTCTTTGGTGGCTCTTGATCTGATCTGGATTTCAGAATGAAAGCGATCAGTGCACTCACGCATAGCCCTCTTATTTTCTTCTTGCAAAATGGGTCCAGCATCGCTAGCTTGCTCCCCTGTCATCCTCATCTTTAATCGAACTCTTCTTTCTATAGTAATTCCATATTCATCTGGTTTTAAAAGAGAATGTTGCACTATGCTGTAGGTGACAGCGCTCCTCGTTTAGAAAAGTCCTAGTGCCTCTAGATTTTTCGCCACCTTGTCGAGAGTTAAGCCCTTTGTCTGCAGGTACTATAATACTGTGCAAGATCAGCGTTACTGTAATTGGGTAATAATAACTATCAACGGCACTGATCGGAGAGCAGTAGAAGGTTTAAAAAGTAAATTAGCATAGAGTTTCAGCTTTAGGTTAATTGATACTGGGTCAGTTTTTGTAAGCTGGGCTTACGAAAAAAAGTTTTGTTGTAACCTGTTATTGTTAATTTAAAAAATAATAAATCTCTGCTGAAACTATGCACGATTTTTTAAAAGACATTTTGTCACTTTGGTGTCACCCCCCTCTGATGGTGTCACCCGGTGCGGCCCGCACCCCCCGCACCACCCTCGTGACGCCACTGGTTGTAAAGAATACTTGATAGAGTCAATGGTGAATGTGAGTATATGATTGTCAGCGATTCATTTTCTTAGACTCGACATGTGAGGGCGTAAGGCCAGTCTTCTCCCTCGCCGTATAATCTTCCCACCGACAGTGTAGGTCAGTGTATTCATTATAGATGAGTTGGCTAGGGGCGCACGTGGAGCAGAAGGCTCCAACCACATCTCTTTCATGACGGGGATATACATAGACGTTTTTTGCCCGAAAAAGTGGTGCGTGTGGCGCCATCGAAAGGGACAGGGATTGCATTTAAATGACACTGCTGCTAAGCATACTGTGTTTTGTGCTTACCTGATTATTTATGTTCCAGATGACACTAACTTTTCAAGCAATAATTATACAGAACTTCGTCTAGGGGTACGGTAGCCAACTGGTTAGGTCGTTCAACCTGTAACGTGGATAGTACGGATTCCAGCCTCTATGGGGCGGTCATTGTGAAGGGGCCTTGAGCAATTCCTTCACGCAAAATTACTCATAGCCATCGATGTTCTGTCGAATAGTGGTGTGTGCACTTCTGAACTTTGGAAAGGTGGAAATATCAAATACAGTTGTAGAGTATAGGGTTATACATATAGAAGTTCTAATGTTGGCAATATAAGTCATTGTGATGAAACTTTTTATTTAATATAGTAAAAGAAATTTATCTTCCCAATTGCCAACGGCCACCTGTCTAGTTTAAGTACAATGTTATTTATGCTGATGACACAAAACTCAACATTAAATGTCCCAAAAAAGACACTGATAATGCCAAGTCTCGCTTAATAATCTGCTTCACCGAAATCCAAACATGGTGCGCATCTTTGCGTCCGAAACTTAATGTCTCCAAGACAGAATTTATCTGGTTCACCGCCATCTGATGCCCAGCTCGCACATACTCGACACTGTCCTCAACCTCAGCCCATATTGTTCCATCAAACCAGCTTATATTGTCCGAGACCTTGGTGTCCTCCTTGGCACTCTCTATGAAAAATCAAATCTCCTCTATAACCAAATCCTGCTTTTTCCTTCTCAGACGTATATGTCAAGTCAAGAAAAGCCGTGACGAAAAATGTCTTCGCCCCTAGTACAGGACTTGCCACCTTGGTCACCTCTAGAATTGATTACTGCAACTCGGTCCTGTATGGTCTTCCTGCATCTACCCTTCAACCTCTTACTACTGTTCTCTATTACGCTGCAAAGCTTATCAAGAACCTAAATCTTTGGGATCATGTCACTCCGACCCTTCGTGAACTACACTGGCTTCACATTCGAGCTCGCATAAACTTTAAAATCTGTGTTCTAATGTACCGAGTCTACACAAACTCTTATCCTTCATACATTTCTGCACTTGTTACACGTTTCTCTCTCCAGTCCAGACAAGGATTACGTTCATCGTCCCAATGTGATTTTGCTGTCACACGCTCAATCAAAAAACTTAGTAGCAGAGCCTTTGCGTTATAGCTGGCCCGGCTGACTGGAATAAACTTCCAGACATCATTCGCAAATACTTAACATTAAAACTAACCTTAAAACTCATTATTTAAGATGTACTACGATTGATTTTCTGTTTCGCGCTTTTTTGCAAGATGTCTATTTTGTTTAGGCACACTACAAATGACATTTTAATTGTAATTTTAATAATTATTGATTCATCGAAAACTTTCAATATTGCTTTCGACGTAATTTCGATTTACGTTGTATTGCCATGGTTATTAGTCTAGCGGAATATTTATCAACCCCAGTTAAAAGGTTTCGATTGCCTACGCATTCGCAAAAGCCGGTTATTACTAGCCACCGACAATCTTAGATCTTGTGCCTGTCGTCTGCGATCCATAGGCAACCTTAGTCATGAGACGCGACGGTTTCGAAAGGATAGGACTTTGTACAGAAAAGGAGTTTTGGAAATTGCTAACTTGCCTCGTGTTGTTTGAGATGGTTTGAATCACAGAATTTTTTCCGTGACGTAAGGTCGATGAAACCAAAGGTTGCTGCCTTGTTTGCGCACAACTACTGTAGCATTGCCAGCAACCTGGGGTTAGTGTGACGAATATATCATGTGGGCGATCGCGTGGTAAAGAGTTGGGACTACATTGAGATTGGTCTTAGGCAAACGACGCAGTGATGTAGTCGGGGAAACCTAAACCGATTCGGAGTTCAGTCCGAGTCCAACTAAGCCGAATTCGAGTCCCGAGTTGTTCGAATACGCGTCCGAGTCATCTAAGATCGAGTCCAAGTCCATCAACATCAAAATACACTTAAACACCCAATTCAGTGACATAGGAAAATAACAACTCCATTTTGCAGAAAGAATTGTTAATGCAATTTATCCAAGTTACACTTCAAAACACTGGCACGATTAGGATGCATAAAAATTCGTCCACTACAAAAACACATCGTGGCAGGAAACGCCAAAACTGTTATTGCCACTAAGTGAAGTCGGGACAATGCAGCTGCCTTTCTGCTCAGAAATCGTGACTCAGAAACCCAGTCAGCGAGTCACATTCGAGTCCAGGGGCTTTGAGTGACCTGAGTTCAAGTATAAGTGTGAGGCAGCAGAAGACCGGTTTCGAGTCGGACTCATGTTCTTGGCCGGAATCGAGTACGTCATAACTGCGCAAACCTAGACATGTCTTGCAGAATCGGAGGAGTTGAGTGTAATGGATGCCTCTGTCCCACACAAACACACTTAGATGTTCACTGCATGATAATATGTGAGGTGATGAAGATAATTCATTACTTAATTGAAGCTTTGAGTAATAAGTGATGTATGTTTTTATGTGATGTTGGAATAGATTAAGTTGAAGTGTTGTGTTGATAAAAGTAAATATAAGTTGAGTAAGGTGAATAAGTAGATAAGTGTTTTGTGTGGTTATAAGAGCCATTGTTAGGTAAAATTTGGTAAATTTTAGTCTGTGTGGGTGCTGATATGTAATGGATGCCTCTGTCCCACACAAACACACTTAGATTATTGTAGGTTAGTTAAGTCACAATACTGCAATGGACAATAGGCTTGTACTGTAGATTAGAACAATTAGCCTATGGATATCAAATTAATTGACCAGCTTTTATGACCAGTTACATATAGCATAAAAGTTAAGCAGATTTGGGGCTAATGTTACGAGAAAGAGGCTGATGAAACGATGCTGTCGACATCTGATTGGGCAGTTCAGGTCTAACGGCCATCGTTTCCTATCGTCAGCTACGCATGCGCAGTGGTCATCTTCGAAGAGAAGAACGATCAGTTGTGATGTTTAACGTTGGACGCGTTGGTCGCTGTCCTGCGATAGCGTTATCTTCAAACTCGTGGAACTGTGGTTATAAAGTGTTGAACCACGCAAGCGATCTGACAGTTGTGTCGTGACAATCTGTACGAATAAGTGTTGTTGAAGTTTTAAGACGTTCAAGTGGAGATTCGATCGAGTAACACTTCCGAAGATGAAGCTGTTGATGAGCGTGATGCTCCGTGTTAAGCTCGAGTCGGAATAAGACGTCGATGAGCGAAGTTTGTCAGCGATAACGAACTGTTCTGGAAACTTGGTGGATCGATCGGAAAGTCTTTCGAACGTTTGTGTCGCAGCTCGATTTAAGCTGGACACGAGAACTGTGTGATTTAACAGTTTTGATGCAAGTTCGTCGAGAAAGGGAACTTATGCGAGGAGAAGAACACGCTACATTCTTCCGTCAGATATCGTTACAACGATCTACGCAAGTGTCATCGAACATTGGTGACTGGGGGCAAAGCCAATAGAACGATTCATCTACTACAATCCAAAGAGAGGGAGGTTAATTTTAGGCTCTAGTACTTAGATTAGGTTAATAAGAAGCTGGTCTAGGTAGAAAATAGAATAGACATATTAGACATTGAATTTAGTAAACGGTTTGACATTGATGTTATTCTTACACCATGAGGTGTTTACATGATAATATAATTCATTGATATTCATTGAACAGTCTTATGTCATTAATATTCAACGTAGCCTAACCTCATTTATGTATAAGTATATCAGTTGTAAACCAAAGTAGCGTGGAGTAAGATAAACTCCTAATACTCTTGCATTTCTAAAGGGTGAAATCCTGGGTACCGTTACATATCTGGTGGCTCTAGTCCGGGATTTGAACAGTCTAGATAAAGACTTAGACAAACTGGGATTTAATCTCCTAGTCAGACGAGCTGAAAAAGTGTTAATTAGTAGTACATTGAAACTTACTTGTGTTAGGAATAGACACAACGTTGAATTGCATAGAGCGCGAATTATAATTCGTGACGTATTTATTATTTAAATCGCTGTTATCTCATTGGTGAGGTAAGGGTCAAGTCAATTTAGTGACGACATAGGTTGATTGACCATTGGTTGATTGTAAGGACAGGTCAAGGTGAAAGTGTGACCTGAAGATCTAGTTTGAACGTCTACAAGAGATTTGTATAGCGCTGTTTTGCCTATATTAAGGAAAATACGAAGCAGTGGATGCGAATAATCAAATTTGGATTAAAACAGCTCAGGACCTTGGTTATCAGGGAGCCGAGATTAAAGCCTTTGTAAAAGAAAGACAGGCAGAAGCCAAGGAGGAGAGACTGATCGAACGGGAAGCAAAGAAGTTGCAAATTGAACTAGACAAGAGACGTCGTATAGAGGAACGAGATGAGATTCGCCGATTAGCGGAAGCAGAGTTGGCTGAAAAGAGGCGTGCTGAGGAGCGGGAAGATAGACATCGAGAGAAGGAATTGGAGCTTAAACGTATGGAGATGGAAAATCAAAAAGAGATTAGAATGAGAGAATTAGAAATTAGATTGACGCTTGAAACTGCTCAGCAAGAAATTAGACATGGTAATAGCGAAGCAAGTATGTAGAAGCAATAATTCGAATCTTAACAACAATGCAAAGTATGTTAAGATGCCAGTATTCAAGGAGGAACGAGACTGTCTGGATGCATATCTTATCAGATTTGAAAGAACATGTCAGGCATACAGTGTACCAACAGAGATGTGGTCTCTTACACTTGTTCGTTCTCTTGAAGGCCGAGCTCATGAAGTTTATCAGTGGATGGACCCAAAAGATGCGCAAGATTGTGACAAGCTGAAAGAACAGCTCTTAGACGTTTTAAACTTTCTGAGGGAGGATACAAGGCTAAATTCAAACAATGTTAGAAAGAACGAGACGAAAATGTCGGTCAATATATAGATAGAATGAAAAGATATCTCAAATATCTCTAAATATCTAAGTATCTAAATATCTCTAAATATCTAAATATCTAAATATCTCTAAAACACACTTAAATAAATTGGTATCTATTCAAACTGAGGCGTTAAGACTCTGCTGTGGCGCTGCTCAAGGAACTGCTGCTGTAGCTCTTCAGAATGAATGCGGTGAACCTCCATTACATATAAGAAACTTGCAAAATTCACTTAGATTAGGAGCAAAAGTCATTGGAGACCCTTGTCACTCAATGACAAAAATCTTCCAACCGCACTGGACTAATGAATTTAAGACTAGAGATAACAAAAGTCTGTCTACATATCAACGTACATTTGACTTCTTTTATTCCCTAGATATTAATTATAAGGCTCCTTCTTTTCCTTCAGAACCTCCTTGGCTCAATAAAGACATTCATGTAGACATTAACCTACACAAATCCATTAGTAAAAAAGAAGATAATCCTGAAATTCTAAAACTCCTCACTCTGGAACACATAAGTAAATATAAGTCCTTTACTCATATTTACACAGATGGTTCTAAAGCAGACAGCTTAGTTGCCGCTGCCTATGCTGTACCAACCTTGGATATAGATAAGAAGTTACGCCTTTGTGCTAATTCCAGTATTTATGCTGCTGAAATGACTGCAATAAAAGAAGCCTTTACCTGGATAGTAGATAATGAAAATCAGAGCCTTAACCATTTTGCTATATTTTCTGATTCTTTAAGTGTGCTTACTTCGCTTAAGAGGTCCTTTTCTGAATCTAGACCCGCTTTATTACAAGACACAATAAAAATATTTAATCAAATAAATATGAGTGAAGTATGTTTAATTTGGATTCCTAGTCATGTAGGTATTCTGGGTAATGAAAGAGCTGATTCCTTAGCCAGGCAGTCTTTGGATTTGCCCGTAATTAATTCCACAAATTATTTAGAATTACAAGAAGTATTTCCAATAATTAAATCTTATATAATCTCCAAATGGCAGAAGGAATATGATAGTGATATCAAAGGTCTTCATTATAAGAGCATCTGCCCTGTGGTAAACACAAATAATAAATTTATGGATCCCTCTAGGAAAAAGGAAGTACAAATCTCCAGACTTAGATTGGGAAAAGTTAACCTCAATGAAAAACTTTTCCTAAGGAAAAAACATGCTAATGGTTTGTGCAACTCTTGTCAAGTCAAAGAAAATATTAATCATTTGTTATTACATTGTGGAAAAGAAAACATATCCGATATATTAAGAGAAAAGTGTAAATTATTTAAATTAGAATTTAATATTAAGAACCTGCTTGATGTGGGCTGCATACAAAGTGAATTATTCAGACTGGTCAGTCTTATTAATAAAGGAAAGGTTTTGTAGGTTGAAATACTAATATGTAATGTTGTCTGTGAACTTTAATAGGTAGTTTTAAGCTTGTTTAGATTTTCAGGTGTTGGGCTAAAATATGTACATAATATAAATATGTTATAGCTTTTCTTCTTCTTTTTTTTCTTTTTTTTAGCCAATTGTATATATTACGTTAATATTGCTTGTATTAACAGATGTTTTGATTACTTATGTAATACTTTATAACTAAAACAAGATTTTCATGTCAAAATTCCATTTATAATAAATAATCAATAACTTGTATTAACAGATTAAAATTAATAGATTAAGAATCTCTGATCAAATTACAATTCTGTTTCATTTATTTTCTAATCTATAACATATGATGAAGAACTGTTGTTTTCAATGTTTGCATGAATCTAAATAATATTGTTTAATTGCTTTGAATGAAAAAATGTCGAACATTCAGAAATTGAATTTAAAAAAAAAAATTCATGTCATAATTATATGTATCATACAATTGATAATGAGGCTGTTTTATAATTGAATAACTATATTAAAAATCTCATATTCATCAAACATTCATTCAATTTATTTTATATTTATAATTCTTGTGAATAACAATTAATGCAATATGTGTTTAATAAGCACTAAAGACTGTCTTATCATAACACAAATATCATTGACATTATCAACTGTATATCTGTGTGTATATGTATGTATATATATATATGTATATATATATATGTATATAATTTATACTGTTAAAAATGTGTATTTGAAACATCGTAGGGTGCTGTTTTGACACTTCTAAATGCTGTGAAACGCTGTAAATTCTCTGTTTTAACTGTATTGTACATACTATTGAATTGTCGTCAACGACCTGTGATGCCATATGATGACATTAAACTTTTGAATAAAAAAAGAAAAAAAAATCTCAAATTATGGTTGCAGATGTCCGGCTATGAGCAAAGCTATGAGGGACTGGAGACGTTGATTTTGCGAGACCAGTTCTTTGTCAGATGTGACAATGACCTTAGGAGGTTCCTAAAAGAAAAGGGTAAAATAGACCTCAGTGAAATGATTGTACAAGCTCAGAACTATTATGAGGCGCAAGAATCAGATGAGCGTAGGGTGACCACGGATAAGAATAAGGATGTTAGTCACAAGAATTACCGAAGAGAAGTGGAAACTGAAGACACGGAAGGACCGAGAGAAACACAAGAAAGGGGTAGAGGAAACAGAGACTTCAAAACTAGAGGTCAATTTAGGAGTAATTGGAATTTTCAAGGAAGTCGGAAACATGGTGATTCAGTTGAGAAACAGAAGGTTGGATGTTGGAAATGCGGTTCCAAAGATCATCAATTTTTGTCTTGCAATAAGAGGGATCAAAGAGATAAAACGCACACAATAGCAATGATGGATCGTGTTGAAGAAGATACAACAGGAGAGAATGAGGCGCTTATTTCGTACTATGATGTACAAGATGAAAATGGAAACAATTGTGAAACTGAGGACAAAAGGAAATATTCAGTCAGACAACCGTTAACAAAAGAGGAGTGGACTGTTTCTTCGATACGGGCGCTTCGTGTGTAGCTGTTAAGAAGAAATGGTTGAGACATAATCAGTACACAGGTAGACACAGAGTCTGTGTATTTATGAATGGGATGAAAGGAAAATACCCCACAGCAATTATCGAGATAGCCGGAAAAGAATTCACAGGAAAAGTTGAGGCAGTAGTGATCGAGAACTTGTCAAGAGATTTAATCGTTGGGCCGCAGTTATACAGAAAAGCACTAGGCGTAAGCAGGCCTGAGATGTGCGATGTCAGTGTAGGAACATGCGATGATGATGTCATTAATGAAGTAACACAAGAAAAGAAGCATCCGCTGAGAGATAGTGTGGAAGTTGGGTCTAATGAAGATGGCGCAACAGATAAACAGCGGAGTGTTAACTTAAGAAGCAGGGTTGATTCGACGCCTGATGAGTCACCTAAGGAAAGAATTATTATGGGGAATGAAATTCAGCAGCATGTGGTTAAAACCGCTGAGCATGTCGCGAAACCATTAGCGTGTGGCGGACCAAGGGATTTTAATGCAAAGACCGAGGAAGAATTATCCAGAATCAGGAAAAATCAGGAGGAAAATGAAATAAGTAATAAAACGAAGTATGTGAGCAAGAGTTGTGATTGGCGAGGGCCACAGTCAAGCTATAATTGGAGAGCAAGACGGAATGCTGGGGCCCGTACAAATTGGATAAGAAGTGCGTGGAAGGAGAGATATAGATTTTTAGATGAGTTCTGGAGAAGAAATGATCATGGAGATAAATGTGTCTATACGGAAGGACATGTGAAGAAGAAGACAGATGAATTTCAAGATGATGAACTACCAAATAAGAGGAAATATGGTAAGTTTGATAGAGATAAATGAGTACCGAGGTATCACATGGACAGAAAGTGGTAGAAGGAGAAAAGTTGGAGGTGAAGGGTGTAAATAGGCAAATAGTTAAGAGAATATTTAGTTTGGTGTTTGAAATACCACGGGTCACTGAAGGGTAGATGTGACATGATGTTTTAAGCCATGAAGGCTAAACACGATCACTCTTGTTTAGTGAGTGACCGCATGCGATATTTAAGAATAGCTTAATGTGCTGTTGAGTAGAGAGGGACTAATAAAGAAGGCGAGATTCTAGAATGGTATGTTGGAATGCAAAGAAAGATGTCATGAGACGTAATAGTATATCCGAAGTTGAGTGAACACAGAAAGGAGAGTGTGGTCAAAGATAGTTGTATCGATAATGAGTTGCTTAGAGAATATGAGCTTAGTGAGATGTGCTGAGATACACCATAGGAAGAAGTTAGTTAGTGGAGCACGAGAGTAAGTTAATGAGTGGATTAGTGGTGATGAAACAACTGACAGACCTAATGAAGCACTGAATTCTGAAGTTATCTGATTTAAACCAGAGTTCACTGTCAGAACACATGTTTCTAATTTTACTAGTAGGTTGTGCGTTAGTATGGAAGCATGATAGGATGTGATGTCCTGTGGCATATGCTGGCAAGGAGCTAATGAGAGAGAAAGTGTTTGGTGTAAGAGAGAGATTGTTTGACATTGGGTTTAGGGTATCCAAAGGGTTATTTACTCTAGAGACGGATTAGTGTGGACTGCTGTTATTAATGACTAGAAGTAGTAGAAATGTTAGATTTACGAGAAGGTATTTGATGCAATAAAGTTATAGTTAGAGATTAGCTATATTAGAAATAGTGGAAGCGTAGTGGCAGACTAACTGAGTGTGGATTAGAATGAACAGATTAAACATAAATAAGTAAGAAAGTTGTATAGTTAATTAGGATGTTGTAATATGTGAGGTGATGAAGATAATTCATTACTTAATTGAAGCTTTGAGTAATAAGTGATGTATGTTTTTATGTGATGTTGGAATAGATTAAGTTGAAGTGTTGTGTTGATAAAAGTAAATATAAGTTGAGTAAGGTGAATAAGTAGATAAGTGTTTTGTGTGGTTATAAGAGCCATTGTTAGGTAAAATTTGGTAAATTTTAGTCTGTGTGGGTGCTGATATATAATGGATGCCTCTGTCCCACACAAACACACTTAGATCATTGTAGGTTAGTTAAGTCACAATACTGCAATGGACAATAGGCTTGTACTGTAGATTAGAACAATTAGCCTATGGATATCTAATTAAGTGACCAGCTTTTATGACCATCTACATATAGCATAAAAGTTAAGCAGATTTGGGGCTAATGTTACGAGAAAGAGGCTGATGAAACGATGCTGTCGACATCTGATTGGGCAGTTCAGGTCTAACGGCCATCGTTTCCTATCGTCTGCTACGCATGCGCAGTGGGCATCTTCGAAGAGAAGAACGATCAGTTGTGATGTTTAACGTTGGACGCGTTGGTAGCTGTCCTGCGATAGCGTTATCTTCAAACTCGTGGAACTGTGGTTATAAAGTGTTGAACCACGCAAGCGATCTGACAATTGTGTCGTGACAATCTGTACGAATAAGTGTTGTTGAAGTTTTAAGACGTTCAAGTGGAGATTCGATCGAGTAACACTTCCGAAGATGAAGCTGTTGATGAGCGTGATGCTCCGTGTTAAGCTCGAGTCGGAATAAGACGTCGATGAGTGAAGTTTGTCAGCGATAACGAACTGTTCTAGAAACTTGGTTGATCTATCGGAAAGTCTTTCGAACGTTTGTGTCGCAGCTCGATTTAAGCTGGACACGCGAACTGTGTGATTTAACAGTTTTGATGCAAGTTCGTCGAGAAAGGGAACTTATGCGAGGAGAAGAACACGCTACATTCTTCTGTCAGATATCGTTACAACGATCTACGCAAGTGTCATCGAACATTGGTGACTGGGGGCAAAGCCAATAGAACGATTCATCTACTACAATCCAAAGAGAGGGAGGTTAATTTTAGGCTCTAGTACTTAGATTAGGTTAATAAGAAGCTGGTCTAGGTAGAAAATAGAATAGACATATTAGAAATTGAATTTAGTAAACGGTTTGACATTGATGTTATTCTTACACCACGAGGTGTTTACATGATAATATAATTCATTGACATTCATTGAACAGTCTTATGTCATTAATATTCAACGTAGCCTAACTTCATTTATGTATAAGTATATCAGTTGTAAACCAAAGTAGCGTGGAGAAATATCAACTCCTAATACTCTTGCATTTCTAAAGGGTGAAATCCTGGGTACCGTTACAATGAGGTATTCGATGCGTAACATGCACATTGAGAATAGTGAAGAAATAAGAATCAGAGCAGCAGTGTTTTGTCTCAGTTGATTCTTTGAATAGAAATTGTCATTGACTATAGTCAAGAATTTCGAATAGTGTTTGAGCAGCGCTTGAGACTTTATTGTGTGGCTTTGATTGCTTGCATTGAACATGTTGCTGATTATTACTAACGATAAAACTGTATAGCTATGTGCCTGTGTTAGTCTTAATTTTGGCGATAGACCTTCACTACTTGATGTCGACTAACTGTCACTGCCTCAACACTGCTAAGACTCAATTGATTTGGTTTGGGACTAGGCAGCAGCTTGCTAAAATTGACTTTTCATTGCTGACTGAGAAATTTCCTACTTACACCCACTCTTCACCGTTGGCGACTTGGGCGTCACACTTGAATCCTCCCTCACATTCACAGAGTATAATCTCCAACATAACTCGCTCCTGCTTCTTTCAACTTAGGCGTCTCAGGGCCATCTGACGCTCGGTCTCACCTTCTGTCTTTACCACCATAGTTCATGCATTTGTCTGTTCACGCTTGGACTACTGCAACTCGCTCCTCATGGGTCCCCTAAGCAGCGTCTCTCCCCCATTCAATCTGTTCTAAATGCTTCTGCTAGGCTCATAGCTCGATTCCCCCGCTTTGGCCATATATCTGCTTACATGCTTGATGTCCTTCACTGGCTCCCTATTGCTGCGCATCCGTTTTAAGATCCTATTGTTTGTGTCTACATCTCAGCAGCGTGCTGCCCCGAAATATCTCTCGAACTATCTGCAAAAGCCGCTATCTGCATCTTTTTCTCGCTCATTGGGCTCTGTAAATCGGCTTGATCTGTTTGTTCCCAGGGCTAAAACTGCCTTGGTCCAGCATCGGGCGTTTGCTGTATTGGGTCCCACGATCTGGAATGACCTTCCCCTTCTGCTCAGGGCCAAACTAATGACTGGTTTTCCTCATCGGTCTCGCGTTTCCTAAAGGCATTTCTGTTTCCCCGGGGCCTCAGTGTTGAGAGCGCCTCTGAATAGTTACTCCGTGAGAAGCTTTATGAATTTCTTGATACAATACAATACAATACAATACTCTGTGATTGACTATTGATTTGAGTTTGATTAAAATAAAACGGATTAAAATAAAACGGATACTGTATCTTGTTCTGTGGTGTCTCTGAGGTACGAAACGATTCCAAGTTCGACTAATCGACAACCTCGAATTACACGGACACAGGCATTTAATTTAGCACCCGGAGCCAGTCACTAAGGAGTTACCGACTGACTTGGTGAGTTAGAGACTGACTTAGCGACTCAGTCGACTATGTCGCATGCTTATCGACTGACTATGTCGCTTAGACTTATCGACTGACTTCGCGACTTGCTATCGACTTCTCAGGTAATTATGTATGTTTATTGATTGCCTACCAATTATAGTGTATTTACCGCATTATGTACTGAGCGTGTCATCATTTCCGTGGGTATTAGGTGGGACTCATATGAACTCTATACGGGTTCAATATGGGACTATGGGTCCTATATGGACTTAGCTCCATGTTGTCATACTGACAGGGGACAGACAGATGACTATGAAAATTAATGTTAACCTTTTGCGGCCCTTAAAAAAAATTGTGCCTAACCCATAAGGTATGTAAAAAATTTACATTCTTCATCATATACACTACAGCGATTTTTGATTGTAGTATATTTACTTCAAACATCCTGTTATGCATGCAAACATTTGACAATTTTCCTTGTCGGACACTAGCTGTTATGTACAAATAACAGCTCTATGCGAGACATCTACCTGTAGGCCTATTAGTTGCCACCCTCCAGACAGTCGCTGCCGACGACACACCATCGTCATCAACATTATCATCACTGTCATCGACTTCATTCGGATCACTGACGATGCTCCGTGAAATTCCGTGTCACTACTGACGTTATAACTACTTTCATTGTCTTCACTATCTGTACTTATTTCATCTATTCTTTTATTTCTAAAACCTCCCCTCCTCTGAAACGTTTCCGAGACATCTTTACCCTTCTTGTGTACCCGTCTTGCTTGCATGTAAATGAAGAGAGATATACCATGTACTCTAACATTGGTGACATACCACTGTTTATTGATACCGTATTCGCAATAAATATGCCATTTATACCACCAGGATAGACACCAGACGTTATGGGCTAGTCCTATGTGCATGACCCACCAGGTGGGACATAGTATCGAATCTGAATTTTTAGAATGTCCCATGGAGTGGGACGGAGGACCGCAAAGGGTTAATGTGAATTTGTGACGAATGTGGTGTTTGTAAAAGGCATAAAGCATACCCCTAAGTCTAAGCCAGTGAGATTTCAGTTTTGAAAATGATTACAATTCCAGTTTTAATTGAGTTTTGGGTTCATAATTTCTATTTCAGTTCAAGTGGTTTCAGTTCTGAAATAATTTCAGGTTTTATTACAGTTTCAGTTCTAAAATAATTTTCGTTTTCGTTTCAGTTACTGAAAAATTTCAGTTTTGGTTTTTACATAATAATTATGTAATATTATATATATATATATATATATATATATATATATATTTGCATTGATAGGCAACAGCATGGATATAGGTCAACACTTAATTATATATTTTCGGCTGTTAACTAGTAGAAGCACTGTTCTGTCATTGTTTACATGGAACCGCTATTAAAAGCAAGCAAAATATGGTAATCCTAGTAACACAAATAAATAATCATCGTTCATCCAACTTCTAGTTTGAGCTATATTTTTATCGATCTTCCAACTTCTAGTTTAAGTTTTACTATGAAATGTTCTCATCGCTCATGCACTGAAATAATTTCGGACGCTAAAACCCAGGATTACCCAAAATATTGTGAACGAAGTCGCTAGGAGTCGACAGCTTAGCGACTGGTTTCGACTTCAGGGCTTAGCGGCGGCGCGGATGGCGGCGACGCCGGGGACTAATTTCATTTAGGCAACTCTAACCGATATCATGAAGTGCACGAAAGTATCTTTTTGTTGAGATATTAGCATTATGTTGCAGTATTATGTAAATTCCATTTGAAAAATACCTAAATACGTGAAACAAATAGACATTAGAGAGATTATTCGTCTTAAAAGTCTGTCCCGCAAAACGCGGGTTTACATAAATTGAAGTTCACGACAAATCAGGAATAGCATTATTGCCACAATGTGTCTAAATCAACCCCATAATTTAAATATTGGTTTATGTTAATGTTTATATTCGTTTATTACGTAGAACAACAAGCAAAACGCTGTAGGTGTACAAAGTCATGAAAAATAAAACTGAGGAAGTAATAGCTTAGTAGGGCCTATGAGTTGGAAAATAACATACGAGAAATAAAGTTTCGTGAGTCTTTATCAGGGAGGTTAAAGTTATGAGGTCTGTCTCTAAGAAAATAGGGAGTTATATGATGGTTAGGGAAAAGGCATTTTGGTGAATGGTTTTCATTACACAGAACAGCTTTAAATAATGCAGTTTCAGCTTTGTTTGCAAGCTCGGCGATAGAGGGAGAATTATCGTGAATATATCCGGATCGTATAAGTTTGCTCATTGGGCGTTCCAGGCGAGATTTGTCTTTTTCATCAGCTAGGCCCCACCAGGCAGGAGAAGCATACATTGTTCTTGCTATAATGGTTGCGTTGGTTATCAAGTGAAGAGAATCTACAGATGCGCCGTGATTTTTAAGTGTTTTTAGTGCGAATGTGGAAGAGGAGCCACTTTTATAACTTGGTTGATGTGTTCTGACACTGTTAGTTTTTCTCCGATGGTTACACCACGAACTTTGATGGAAGTGGAACGTGTAACTCCAGTGGTAGAACGTTTGTCGGCGAGTGAAGATTGATTACGTTTGAGCACAACCATTTCACGAGTTTTAGTTGAGTTCGTTTTCAAGTTCTTTGCTTTTGACCAGTTGTAAATGTGTTGAAGTTCTCTTTCGGCTGTGTGTAATGAGTTAGATCCGATGAAGAGGTAGGTGTCATCAGCATATTTGGATAAACGATTTTGGTAGTGAATGGGATGGAGGTCAGAAGTGCAGGCAATAAATCCTGTAGGACCGAAGACAGAGCCTTGAACAATACTTGCGCTGATTGAGATAAGGATGGATTTAATTCCATTTTATACTGCATAGTGATTCCTACCATGAAGGTACATGTAATTAATTAACCAATTATAAATGCTGTCTGGGAGGAGAGGAGAAGCTAGTAATTGAGCTATAGCAGAGTGGCTGTTAGAGTCAAAAGCTTTGGAAAAGTCCATTGAGGTGATTACCACATGGTCGTTGTTTTTTAAGAAGATCAGTGGCATGATGTATAATGGAAGTGATGGCGGCAGTGGCGGAGCCTGTGGGTCTAATGGCAAACTGACCATGGAGGAAAATGTGTTTTGGCATATATTGAAAACTGGGGTAAATGCAAGTCTGGACAACTATACGTTCAACGAGTCTGGAAAGTACAGGAAGGACTGAGATTGGAGGGTAGTCGGACCGTTGAGTAGGGTGGAGGAACTTAGCCTTAGGTCGAATAATTGCAGTTTTGAATTGACTAGGTACGAAGGATAGTACTAATGATTGATTGATTGGTGTGGCAAGTATACTAGAGTAACCAGGGGCAGTGAACCTAAGATACCAAGGTGCAAGGCCGTCATGACCTTCTGCTGTGTGCTTAAGGTGATCAAGCAATTGGAAATTCTGGTTTCAGTGATGAGTATCTGTTGGGGGCAGCGGTGGATTTATAGAACGGTGCAGAGTAATTGGGGTCAGCAAAATAGTTATTGAGATTGTCTGCGTTGACAGAAGGTGAAGGTTGATCATGAGTTGTGTTCTTTGTCAGTTGGTTAACTTTCTTCCAGGGGGATTTAGCTCCTTCTCGAGGGTTAAAATATTTTTAGAAGTGTATCGTTTTTCTTTGAGATAGACTTTGCGATCCGGAGGGTCAAAGCTTCGGCTTTCTCAATTTTTCCATTTCGCATGAACCGATTCGCATGAACCGATTCTTTAATTTCCGGGGTTATGAATGGAGGATCTTTTGATGTGATAGTGATGGAACGAAGAGGGTAGTTTTGTTCTAATCGTGCAGTAGAATCGCTGTAGAAAGTATCCCAGGCTTCTTGTAAATCGGATGAGGAGGAGATAAGGTCAGGGTCAAGGTTTTCTAGTCCACGTAGAGTCATAGAGTGTTGTGCAGAGGATCTTTTCCTAAAGGTGAGAGAGGTATGTTGCTTTCCTCTGTCAGTGATTGGATTTCCTCAGGTAGCAATGATAGCTTTATGGTCAGTACGAGGAGATATCTTTGATCTTGAATAAATCAGGAACGGAAACCATGAATTGATCGAGAATGTTATTTCCACGGGTGGGTTCAAAGACTGTTGGAGAGAGACCTGTAAGTTCCGTAATTTCAGCGATGTTGAGACGATTGAAATCACCGCCCAGTATAATTAAAGCGCTATTATCTGCTTGAGATATTTCTTCGACTGAATTGTTAAGCCAATGAAGGAGGGTGCTAAGCGGGTAAACTGGGCTCGGAGGATGGTAAAGTGCTCCAATATATATTCGATTGTCAGCGGAGATCGTCTAAACCCAAAGCAATTAAATTTCAGCTGGCATTTCTTGAATTGGCCAGTGTGTTGCATTGATACTTTCTCGAATATATATAGCCACACCGCCACCTTTTCTTCCTTTTCGGTTTTTTCTAAAGGTTTGATAACCTTGGATTTTACACACTTCTTCAAGATGATGGGCTTTAAGGTGTGTTTCTGAAATTATGGCCATGTCGAGGTCATAACCAGTAAGTTCAGCACTAACTGGATGGTCCAATGCATCCTTTTTGGCAATGGAGCGGGCGCTTATCACCATTCCACAGAAGGATAAAACGTTTATTTCTGGAAGCGAATTTGATGGAGAAGCAGAATATTTTTCACAAGTTATTGTGGTGAGGAAGCGGGATTGACGTTGAGGATTGAGGGAAGTTGATTTCAGAATTCTTCGAGAGTTAATAGTGTAGATTTTTCTTTCTTTTCGGCAACCACCTCTAGTTCCGAGGTAGCGAAAAATCCCATTTTCTTTAAGTTTTCCGAGAAGATAGTGCATTATTCTTTGCTTTAGCAAGAAAAGTATTGCAATATTACTGTCTTCCTGAATTATTTCCATTATTTGTCCATACTAGAGTTGGTCGTTCATTGTTGCGCATAAATTTAGGGTGGGCTGTGTTGTTTGTAGCCTTCGAAGTATTCTAGCGACCAGTTGTATCGTTCACTGTTATGGCCATACATGGACTTCAACAAAGGAGTTATTCCTTTCCATATATCCGGAGAAATTGCCTGTAGTGGCATGTGTGCGTCGATCATGCCATCAAGAGGACTATTTCCATTCCAATGACTGCGATCTATTCTGTCAACTGCTGTTGTTCTTGGGATAAACGTCACGTGATTGCTTCCATATTGTTCCGTCCAGTTTTTCATCATGATACTTATAGTCATTTGATCAAGGTACCATCCCTCATTTTCGCCTTTAACGACAGATTGCAGAGCTACTTGACCAAATTCTCCGAATAAAAAAATGAGAATTTCTTGACTTGATGTAGGCAGAAAGGAGTTCTGCTCTGTGATTTTATTCCAAGTCATCACACGCATTCCAATATTGGACATTGGTAACATCTTATAATTGAGACCGCGATGTGAGAATGGTGCACAACAGTCGGAGTTCAGAGAGAGCACTGCCATATCTGAGCGCAACCGATAAACATCCGGATTAATCGGCCACAGATCAGCATCTGACGTTAGTAGGTAAACCATATCTACATCAGCAAACGCTGCACTTAGTATATTCGCCGCAAATATCCTTCCGACCTGACTGATGGTTACTGCATTTGCTGTGGGTGAATAAATGTGTATGACAACTGCGTCAAGTTCAAGGCATCTTGAAAGGACGTAACGAATTAAAGGATCTGAGATAGATTTCATCGAAGAGCCAACTACCAAAATGACGCTATTGAATCCTATCCTCTTCCAAGCAAGTGTGGTAAGCGGCAAATAAAACAGGTAGTCCAGTGAATTGGTGTCCGTAGTTGCAGAAAACACTGCATAATTTCTTGATGAATTTATTTTACCCTCAACAGTTACACCATTCATCAATGTGGTGACTTTATCTCCTGAAGTCAGATCGATTCCTCGTACACGATAGTTCTCTGTGCGATAAGAAGATATTCTTTTCAGCACCTGACTCTGAAAATCTTTTGTTACTGAAATCTTCGAAGGCAAATACACATTCAAGACGTATATGGAGATTGCAGCCGTCGAAATCATCAGACAAAAAATAATCTTTATCTTTGACTTTTCCATCTGGGTCTCGTCTTTCAAGTAAAAACAAAAACATGAATTATTGATAAACGCTTCATAAGCTTATTAATATAAAATTTCATGAAAACCGACACTTAGCACATAGCCTGTTCTTTGCATGTTGCTATTCATTACACATCCATCATTCAGTCATGACAAATTTTCGATCTACATGTATGTAAAATCTTCCTTTCTTTTCTTTCCACTTTTGCACTGAGCGCAAATTGTGTGTCTAATTTAGTTGATTTCCTTCTCTTTATGACGCTCAGCGGTATTCTCTCCTCTGCATATCAACTCCATTACTTCATTTCTTCTTTAGACTGGGCCAAAATTGTGTTTCTTGATTTCTTCATACCATAATTTCCATTGCTTCTTGGTCGTCGGTAGGGTTGTATTGGTAAAATTAGAGGTGAGTAGACGCTACCGGTTAGTTTTCCGAAAAAAATTAAAGGTGAGTATACGCTACAGTATTTTGTGAGTAGGCCTATACACTACAGTATTTTGTGAGTATGCCTTACAGTATTTTAATATAAATAAATAAAAATATTTTGTGAGGTGAGTATACGGTCTCTAGAGGTGAGTACACGCTGTATACCCGCGTATACCCTCGACTACAGCCCTGGTCGTCGGCTTTCCCTCGCCTCAAATGACCCTCAGCGCCTTTCAGGTATCCTATTTTTGGGTCACTGTGTTCGTGCTTGTGTTTGTAACCACGGGAACACGCATTTTAAGAAGTCTCGTAGAGCACTTAGACATAAATTATGTAATGTCTTCAGCTTTATTAATTGACCCGTCTTTAGGGTTCAATGAGTCACTTGTCGTTAATAGTGCATCCGAAATAAAAAAAAACTCAGAGAGCTAGATTTACGAAATATAGCTGGACAATTGGACATGTATTGTATGTATTTACGAGATTTTGTTAATCTCAAAACTTGTGATCATATAGGGCCTATGATATATCACAAAGCTACAGGTTTGTAATATGATTTAGGCCTAGATGGCCACAAGAAAATTCACTTTTTGTGTAAAATATTGCCATATTTCTGGTGATTCTGTAAAAGAACATTACTGGTTGATTGCTGTAATGAAATTTCACTTAACATATAGGCCTAGTATAATTGTTTAGAGCCACTTAAATTCTTATTCTTATAGAAGGCTTCATTTTGTCGAATACTTATTTTTCAGAATGATGACAATTTCATTGTCTCACAGGAATTGATGCCAAGCCAATATCTTTACTGACTTCTTCATTCCATAGTCTGTGGGTATTTGGTCCAGTAGTTTTTCAACGTCTCTCTCGACACGTGGGTGAGTTGTTCAACGTCTTTCTCGACATGTCTGTTTGGTCGCAAATTCAATATCCTCCTCCTTACTGCTATATTTCATGCAATGATTTGTGCAGTTTTACTTCAAATCCATTATGTGTCTTTTCGAAACAAAGATGGCACTGCATTTCGCAAATATTTCTATTCAACTGACTGAAGAACATGGTATATTGTTCATCATCCGCAGGAAGTGCAGAAGAGGAAAAAAGATTGAACACTTTGTCACTTCGCTCGCCTAGAGACGTCTGTCGTACAGCTTAGCTACCACATAAACTTGAAAGTTTTCCACCTCAAAACCCGTCGCTTGTCGCTTCCTAGATATTGAGCTGGAAGCTTCCAGCTCAATATCTAGGAAGCGACAAGCGACGGGTTTTGAGCCCTGGCGTCACAATTATGCAATATGCAAATCAGCTCACTGTCATATATGGGATATTTATGGAGACATATCTCACATGCCTCAGTCTGTCTTGGCGTCTCTAGCAACTGTCCTGGTTTTTAGTTCACTTTACTATTGTGACTCACTTCTCATTGTTGTCACTAACATAATCACAAAAGGTTTAAAAATCATGGGCGAGAGCCATACAAAAGGCCCCTAATTTTAGCGTAATACGCTTCATTCATGATTATGAGAAACCAATCAATTAAGTTTAAAATATGCCAAAGAAGCCTATGTGCTTCAGCCTTGGTACAACATTGGAAATTTGCCACGTCTTGCAAAATAGTTGATCTCACATTCGTTGCTCACCTCCCCTAATCCCCCGATATGCAAATGTTGCACTTGTTCAGTGGACATTGTCACTGACTCTTCTTGGGCAGTTTTGGACCTTTGTGGTCAGGTCCAAACTTTTGAATTAACTCACAGTTTCAACCATTCTGTCAGATCTTCATTGGCATACCCGATCTAACAATTTAGACTCATGTTTCAAGTTGCCTAAACTCCGTAATCTGATAATTAGGATATACTTTTCCTGACCTAGAGCTTTTCACCGGACTTCTCTTACGAATTGATCACGGTTTCGTTTAAAGCGATCGTTGGTTGATGCTTTGCTCGTTATAATAGGCTAATAATGCTTTATAAGTCATCAGATTCGAAAAGACATGACTACAATGATGTAGAATATATATATTTGTATGATGTGTTCAGGCTTCCAGAGCATTTATGATCTCAAGCAGATCAATTATTTGTCAGATGAGGCAAATTTCTACGGATGGAGGCTGTAAGAGGTTGACAGTAGGCCTCTATGTTATACCCAGGCAATGTATCTGTAGTCACGGATGCATTAAAGCGAAAGATACAGTTGTCTGAGAGACCACAGAATGTAACAGAAGGTGCTATCTTTCTATGTCATGTCAGTCAGGTCAACGATTACTACGCATTCTGCTATATCCTGGAACATCCTCGCTTCCCGGCATTCTATTCTGCACAGAGAAGACGATCTTTTCACAAAGTCACCTCGTTTTGTTTACATTTTTCGAGATTGTAAGCTTAGTCACCGTAAAACCAAGACAGATGACATTGTAACACTGTCAACAGGTCCTAAAGTTAATCTGAATGTTCCGCGATCTATGTGCAATATCGGAAAATCAGAGGACTTTGAATATTTGTTATTGAATTAATTACACTTAGAAAGTTAGAAAGCGCCTCTCATAGTGCAGCCTAATCACAGGCGCATGGGCCATGGAACATATCTTAGAGCATTGTTAGAGCATATCTTACATGCTAAAACATAGCGGAGCAGGCGGCTTCAGATGGCTTATAAAGGTCATCGATGAGAGTCTATGTAGTTTTCTTAAATTGAAAGGGCTAGCATGCAGCTAAAGAGAATTGTGGAGAACGTACTGTGTTTTGGTAGCGAGTACTCACAGTTTGGAAGAATCTTATCGTCTATAAAACTTGAAGGGTCTTATCCTCTCTTTAAATATCCTCGGTGGGACAAATTAAGCTTTACTTGTGGCATCATAGGTACATTATAGACAGAATATTCATCTAGGAAAGGACTATACTCGAGAAGAACTGATTGTGCGATCAAACAGGAATCTCCTAGAGATCACAGTCCCTCGGTCACTGCCTTTATCAGCTCCAGTCATCTCTTTGTGCAATTAGTAATCCTCTCGCGAGGGAGAACACATTTTAAGATTTCCTATTGTTCCATCAGTAAGGAAAAGTCAGTTTCCACGGGATAAGAAGGTAATTTATTGGCCGCCAACCAAGACTGCGCCTTAAAAGACCATGTCTGCAGACATGAATTGCCAGATTAACTATGTCAGTCTAAATGGAAATTTAAGTTTGATTTGTAAAAATTATATCCTAGTGAATGACTGCAAAGTTATGTACCTAGTGGGGTAGTGGTTTTGGCATATTACCTCCATCTCGACCTCTACCTATCAAGGTTCAGAGTGTTGTTTACTTTGTGAAAGCCTTTCTCATTTAAAGGTCGCTTGTGATAAAATAGAAACAGATGGATTCGGAACTACTGAAGACGATGCCGATTATTTTCCGGACACAGTGTAGTTGACGTTATCGGTGAGATAATTACGCTCACAATTAGTTCAGGCCTGGGCCTCATGATTGCGCAGCTCTTACAATCATCATTCGTTCAAATTATTTTTGAAATATTTACAAGCTGTCATAACTTGTATGATCTCTTGTATAAACATTTCTGGTCACATGCAGCTCATGTGATGACATCGTTCTTTTGATGGGCTTATAATTAGGCACCTTAATAAGTGTTTACCTTTGCATGTACGTGCGAGTGCGACAGTTCAACGCAGAACGGAGAGAGTCGGGCCTCGGAGAGTCGGAGATAATGACAGACCCTAGAAGCTAAGGCTGCGCTGCTGCTTGAGAGTAGGTAGCAGCCGAGACCACTACCCCCGCAAACCATGTTCTCCTGCGACTGACTCATTTCTAACACACAGATACAGACACATACATCCTCACACAGACACAGTGCTACAGATACATACACACAGACAAACAGAAACAGATCGACAGACAGACATGCGCCATATTGAGGTTCTTGATAGATGCATACCTATACGTCATCGTCATCATTAGCTTAAGCGCCGACTCCTTGAGAAAGTTCAGTGGGTGCGTGGCACCCAGAAGAATTCAGACCTTAAATTCACATTTTTTACACCTAAGTAATCTCACAACTTGAGAAGTACAACTCTAACAAAAATATCCAACATTGCATGATCTCAAAGTCACTGCCAATACATAAATTATTTACTTTATAATTTGTTATTTAAAATAATAAAATGATAACACTGTAACGTCTGGATGTCACCGATTTCCAATGCTTTTTCTAACCTCGTAACCCTTAACAATAAAACAATTTTCTTTCTCCGAAAATCCGCTAAAACTCCCTACTTAAGGGGAGGGAATGGGAGAAGGGAGGTGGAGGGAAAAGTGGTAGGGAGACGAGATGGAGAATCCATGCACCCAGAGACAAAAGCAAAAGTCGGCGCCTATGATCATTAGCATCACTACTGCGTCATCATCATCACCACCAAAACCGACATTTCTCCATCTACA
This sequence comes from Allolobophora icterica, assembly GCA_963556255.1. Taxonomy (NCBI): domain Eukaryota; kingdom Metazoa; phylum Annelida; class Clitellata; order Crassiclitellata; family Lumbricidae; genus Allolobophora; species Allolobophora icterica. The sequence goes on from OY744610.1 coordinate 14,235,907, forward strand.
TCTGTTGAAATTGGATATTAATTGCTAATGTACGACATCCGCTTCAACGAAAGTTCGGAAGATCCACAGTTTTTCCACACATATACGATTTGTAAAAAACAGCATATTAGAATCAGTCAAAATGGCTTGAGGTATAATTGCATGTGATATTTTGAGCAACTTTTATTTCGGAAAAAGAACATAATTTTTTTGGAAAAAAATGCTATTTTAAGTCTAAATTTTCGAACCATAGAAGTTAACTTCATCAATAGTGAAAACTCGCGGACATAAACTACAATTTATTATCATCAAAAGATTACAGAATCATATTAACTACCACAAGAACCGATTACTTTTTGTCTTTGCTTGACATCTGAAGACAATATATTTCTTCTTCCTGTGATCTTTGTCACCTCTGACATCAGCGCGGGCTTCGATACGGTCGACCATGATATCGTCCTCCAACGCCTCTCGATTTCTTTCAGGCTCTCTGTTGCATTTCTTAACTAGTTTGCTTTTTTCTGTCTGGGCGCACTTCCTGCGTGGTGGTTGGGTCCAGTAAGTCCGTATTGGCCCAAGCCCCATTCGGTCTCCCACAGGGCTCCGTCCTATCCCCTCTGCTGTATATACTTAATGCCTAGGATATTATCACTCTCCTGAATTCTTGCGGGTATATGAGTAAGCTTTATTCTCATGACACCCAGGCCTACCTACACTATATTCCCTTTGCTGCTGCAGCTGTTGCTGGACCATGATGGAGCTAGGAATGCGCTTGCCTTATGGATGTCCTCAAATTGGCTCCGTCTTGATATACCAAAAACCCAGTTCGTCTGGCTTGACACAAGGCAGCAACTGTAAAAGCTCGGGGCGTCCTTACTGCCGAGTTCCCGCTCTTGGTATTCTCGTCCACTGTCCGTGACCAGAGGTTTCCTGGACCAGAAGCTGTCTTCGGCACACCTCATAGATTTGGTCAGCCGTAGCTGCTTCTGTCATCACCAGGGTGTAAATCAGAATTGAATTGTTTTCATTGACGGAACACATCATGTAGCTATAGGCTCAACAGTTTAGCTATATGGGATTTATAGGATTGCTACAAATGTAATGTTTGACAATTATTTCTTTACCTCTTCTCGACATCATGAGATTTTTCTTACCCTGTCTGCGTAATTTTCTCTGTTTCACTCCGATTTCTGCAGACACTAAGTCATACTAAGATTTTCAGCAACTGACCTTACGCGATCAAGAAATTTACAACGCTAGCTTTCGGTTATTATAAGTTTAGTCGTTCCAAGACGCAATTTATGATGACTTACCGAAGGCTGAGTAGTGCCGCTCAGTTAAGCCGGAATATATAGTTGGCGTTATCTGTAGCATTAATTATACACACACCTAGTTAAGACCTGGACCTCATTATTGCGTATGTGCATAGCTCATGAAATCATCATTTTGCCAATAAAGTGAGGATTAATTGCACATTGGGGTGGGGAAAATAGCGGTTGCCTCAACCAGACAATGATAAATAGAAGCTCCCTCATCTACTGGTTAACGAAATAATTAATTTTCATATTTTGTATCATATCTGGGGGTCGCAACTTTAAAAGATGTGTAGCGCAATATATTCCATTAGAAATAAATAACAAATTCACTAATCTTATTACAATAGGGTCATAGAAACTCATTAATTGCTACTATAATTATATTGCACAATCACTTTAATACACAAATTACACACTACACAGTACACTACGATATTGCATTGTATTGTATTGTATTGTATTTCAAAACTTATAAGTGCCTCTACCAAGTGCCCACCAATCAGAGGCGCTCCCAGTGCGAAAATCCTCGGGAATAAAGGCATGTTTAATGACAACGAAAAGCTGTGAAAGGACCGATAGTACTGCAGCCCGGGCCGAAGGAGGAAGCTCATTCCACAATGAAAGGCCAATAGTAACAAAGGAACTAGACTGGGCCATCACCGTTCTCACTGGGGGAACAAACGAGTCAAGTCGATCAGAGGAGCGAAGAGGGCGAAGGGAGCTAGCTGAAGTAGGAAGAGGTAATGGGTCACAGAGGTTTTTAGGAGCAAGTCCCAGGTAATATCGGCAAATATGGATGAGTACCTTAATTTGGAACGAGACTGGACCACCACCGTTCTCACTGGGGGAACAGATAAGTCGTATAAGTACCTTTAGTTGGATGCGGGCAGTAAGAGGAATCCAGTGAAGATGTTCAAAAGTGAATGTGGAAATATGGGAGTATCGTGGAAGACTGGCGATTAGTCTGGCAGCTGCTTTAAGAACAGATTGTAGAGGGGAGAGATGGACTTTGGGGAGGCCAACAAAGAGGGAGTTACAGTAATCAATGCAAGAGCAGGTAAAGGCATAGATAAAGGAAGTAAAGACTGGAGAGGAGACAGATCTTCGGATAGCCTTGAGACGTCGGAGATGGTAGTAGCACAAGCGGGTGAGATTAGAGATATGGTCAGAAAAAGAAAGGGAGCTATCAAGAATTATATCCAGGTTTCGGACAGATGCAGAGAATGTATAAGAAGGAAAGCTTCGAGATAAAAGAGGGTAGTCAACCTTGGCCAGTTGTTGACGAGTGTCAAACCAAATCAATTGGGTCTTTGCTGAGTTTAAAGAAAACAGGTCTAAGGACAGCCATGCTTGAAGGTCATGAAAGAGAGCATCAATTCGAGCAATAAGAAACAGCTAAGCATACGGGGGCCCATGCACGCAGACCTGGGCGTCATCATAGAGGCGGCCAGTGGTTAAATGTGTTACAAAGATGGTGGAAATATCAGCTGTATAAAGCAGGTAAAGGAGTGGGCCAAGTACTGATCCCTGGGGGACACCAAACTTGACAGTAACCCAGTGTGTTCTGGAGTCACTCCAGATTATCGTTTGTGTGCGATCTGTAAGATAGGACCGGAACCAAAGAAGAGATGAGCCCCTGAGACCACTTGAGGACTCGAGACGTTGCAGGAGGATCTCATGGTCAACCATGTCAAAGCAGCAGAGATGTCAAATAGAGCAAGCAACGAGATCTGGGATCTGTCAAACGCAGTGTAGCAACCAGAGAGGAGATAAGAGGACAGTTTAAGTAGAGTTTCTGCAGACTCAGGTCGAGTTCACGGACATGACTCACGCCACGGTGTTATCATTCAAATGAAGAAATCAAAATTGAACTTGCCAACTATAGAAACAAAGCTGATTTCCTGAACTAAGTTAAAACACTTACACTCCAGTACTGTGCCAGATGCTTTTTCATTTATTTCATTACTCATTGTTGCTTGTAGCTCTAACTTTGGGTTCTAACTTTGAAAGTCATAACCATTAAACCGGCTGATGTAAGACCAGCTCTCATTTTACAACATATTGCGTTTTCTGGCTGGTGTTTCAGACAAAGTTGCTACAAAACGGTGATATATATCACAGATCCATTTTTGCTGCAATATCAACTTTAACATGGACCTTTGATTTAGGTTTGTCCGGGAACTGAACTCGAGTTTTCATTACTTTTTGCCTAACCCTATTGCACATGTGCCGAGAGTCTATATTTACTTAGCTGCAAACTTTCAGGGAAGCAAATAGTTGCGATCAAATCATTCCAATGCAATCCGCTTTTTGTTAAACACGTTACATCGGTACCGGCCCGCTATTCCGGGGGTCCGCTATTCCGGGGCCCACTATTCCGGGGGTCCGCTATTCCGGGGGTCCGCTATTCCGGGGATTCGCCCGAATATACACACATACAACATACAACATATATACATACATATAACCACAAACATATTAATACACACATACAAATATACATGCATGCATACACACGTACATACATACAAACACACATACCCACATATATACTTACAACATACATACATATATATTAGGGTGTTTTTATGATGCACATGACTTTTTTAACTCAAAGATCTTTTAACGGCCAGGTCGAATTATCATGCCAATTAGCGTATAAACGCCATATCCGAAATTATATCGCGATAGCTGAACATTTAGGACTGGCGCAAGGCGACCGACATTAGGAACCCGGTGACCTGTCTCGGTTTGGCCAAAATTTTAGACGTTACGATGTCTGTTCTTCGTGTTTTCGATCTTCAACATAATTATAGTAATTAATTAAGCTATTGTGGTTTTCTAGAGGAGACACCTGGTGATACATCAATAGCATGGTATTTAACGTGAGTGGCTGTCTCCCTTGGTAAGAGTATGTGTTTGATCCCCGAATGAGTTTGTGCCAATCAGATAATGTCGTGGTTTCCGATCGGAGCAATCTGTCTACAACAATAATTCCCTCGCCCATGACGATATCGTGCGAGCATGGCGGTAGCGACAGAGGTTTCTCTGTTGGCAACATCATCTGAAGAAGAGGCGTCATCAAATAGCTCAGAAAGAGAACCAGAACCTTCAACTGGACCACCAAAGCGGCGAAAGGGAACAATCTCTGTAGTTACCCGTGATGTTGCAGCAGCTCTAGATCGTACCAAAAACAGCAGCAGGAATGCCTCTCACATTTTCTCTGCTCTCGCTGCATCCAATCTATATGCAGCAGCAGCTGGTGAGCTGATCATCAGTCCTTCTGCTATCCATCGAGCAAGGAAGGATAACCGTGCAGCCCTAGCAGCTGATATTCGTGAATCTTTCGATCCGAAGGTTCCCCTTACTATCCACTGGGACGGCAAGATCATGCCAGATTTTACAGAAACTGGACGAGTGTGCGTTGATCGTCTTCCAATAATGGTATCTGGTAAGGATGTGACCAAACTATTGGCCATCCCCAAACTCCAATCCGGGACTGCTGCCTTCATGATGCGTGTTTGGCCGAGATCAGAAGTTGGGGATTGGAAGACAGAATCGTGGCCATGTGTTTCGACACAACGGCGAGTAACACGGGTTGCAAGGGCGGCGTATGCTTCAAGCTGGAAAAGGGAATTAGAAAAAGACCTCTTGAACCTTGCCTGTCGACATCATGTTTCTGAAATTGTTCTGGAAAAGGTATTTTCACTGCATGATTCTGTAAGGTCTCCAAAATTGGAACTCTTCAGTCATTTCCGTGACTTCTGGCCGCAAATCGATCAGACCAAGTATCGCACAGCAATAGAGGATAACGACGCAGCACAAAGAGTCAAAGAAATTCGAGAGAATGTCATCACCTTCGCACTGCAGCAACTGAATGCTGAATACCATAGAGACGACTACGAAGAGCTACTAGAACTAACAGTCATTTTCCTAAGAGGAATTCCACCGAAAGGAATAAAGTTCAGGTACACAGGGGCATTTCACCGCGCGCGTTGGATGGCACGTGCGGTTTATGCAATCAAGATGTGGCTTTTCAGAGAGCAGTTTCCCATTCAACAACACCAGAGGGCATCTCGACAATCTTACTCTCAAAAGATGTGGAATCATCTACTTCGAGTTTCACTTTTTGTGACCACGACCTACGTGGAGTACTGGTTCACCTGTACATCACCCAATGAAGCCCCAAGGAACGATCTTCAATTCTTGAAGGCAATCCATACTTACCCAGACAAGGAAGTCTCACAGGTCGCCCTAACAGCATTTTCCCGACACCTTTGGTATTTGTCGGAGACCTTGGTTGGCCTCAGCCTTTTTGACGATTCAGTCACCTTCGACGAAAAACAGCGCATGGTCTATAACATGCGCAACAATCAGGGATCCGACGAACCTCCAAAGAGGCTTCCTCCCATACATGATCCATCTACAAAAGCGCTATCTGATTTTTTTACCACTTCTACCATCAAACTTTTCCAGCTCCTCAAATTCGATTACGCTTTTCTTGATCGAGATCCACAACAATGGGAGTCAGAGCATTCGTTCAATGAGGCGAAAGACATCATATCCGCCCTAAGAGTGACGAACGATTTAGCGGAGAGAGGAGTGGCTCTAATGCAGTCCTTCAATGAAGCCCTGGTTCGAAATGAGGAAGAGAAACAATTTGTTCTTCAAATGGTTGAATACCATCGAAATAGATTCCCAAAAGCACTAAAGGGACTAAGTAATGACAAATAACTGAAGGTTCTTGGTTTGCTTTTGCCTTATTTTTTATGTTTAGGCCTAAGTGTTGAAATGGTTTGGATCTTCGAGAATTACAATGTATGACATTGTTTTCTAAGTGGTAATTTTTCCCGGGCTTTGCGCCAGTTCTAAATCTCTTTTGATTTTCATCTAATTTGGCAAATGTTAATGTTTCTCAAGGTGGAACACAAAAACAACCTGGCCGATATTAATTTTGAAACTTCAAATTATAGACACACCCTAATATATATATTATACATGTATATATTATGTATGCGTGTACGTATGTAATACATACGTACACACGTACATAATATATACATACATACATACATAAACACGTACATAAATGCATGCATGATACATACACACATACATACATACATAAACAGGTACTCACATACACACGTACATACATACATACAAACATACATACCCACATATATACGTACATACATACATAGTATGTAAATAGGTGTGTATGTATGTATGTATGTATGTATGTATGTATGTATATATGTACGTGTGTATGCAATAGAGTGGTGCTCAAAAACGTTATTTTTAGGAAATAGATGGGACAGCCCCTAGTTATGTTCCTTTTGATATACTAAGCTAGTGTGCAAAATATTATAAAAATATTCCATCATTTAGGGGTGCCACATGAGATGACAAGTTTTCAAAATTTTAGACAAGGAATGTAAGCACAATTGTGATAATATTATCGATATTCTTTTGTATTTTGTGAAACCGAAAGTAAATTTTAAATTGCTAGGTTAAAGGCACAATACTTAAAGAGTACTTTTGAGCATAATTGAACTCTGTCAGTTTGATTCAAGAATAAAATATTTATTAGTTCAGTTTTGTGACCGTTAACTTCTTGGGGTCCGGATACTTTTTCCAATGTTCGGACACCACATGGAGCAAAGCCTGCTTTTGACCTTCATCCTTGGTCAGTATTTGATTGTATTCTTGGATCAGTGTCAATCCCCTTTCTGCTCTATCATTCACCACACTCAACCTTTCTGATGACGCTCCAAATAAATAATTAAAATAATAATAACACCGACAATTTCTATAGCGCCGTAACGTGACCGTGCCGCTACAAGATGCAGTCCTGTTTCCACGAAGTTGGATCTTTCTCCAGCCAATCAATGGGTATGCACAGTATTCATCATGTTTGAAGTCACAAAATCAACAAGAGCACATTCATTCATTCATTCATTCATTCATTCATTCATTCATTCATTCATTCATTCATTCATTCATAACGGGCATTTATATAGCGCCTCTTCAAGGAGTACTACTCCGAGGTGCTCCCGACTACATGAAGCTGTGTGTACAGTAATTTGTGGACATTTGGATGGAATGCCAACACCAACTTTGGTTCTCATTGTTTGCACCAACAGGCCTTGGAAGCAGCATCAATGCAGTCATCGAAAAAGCAGAAATCGACCAAATCCTCACAGAGGTATCAAGCATGACGGAAAGTGCCTTTAGAGTAGAGTGTGAAGCTGTGAACCAGGATCTGAGATAATCAAAGCAGATGAACAGGTTAAGGGAACGTCGCAAATTTATTTTCCAGAAGGTAATTCGCAATTGAGATCGTAAAAGGAATACTTTGTGAGAATAGATGGCCTTGGCCATCCACCTGGCCCTATGCATCAATCAATCAATCAATCATTTATATAGCGCCCCTTCAAGGAAGCTACTCAGAGGCGCTCCCAGCCCAACCCCGGCGAAAGAGAACAGTCTTTAGAGCAGAGAAGAAAGCGGTGAATGAGTTACGAGAAAGAGACCGCAGCTCAGGAGGAAGCCCATTCCAAATTGTGTGTCCAACTACGGAGAAAGCGCGCTGCTGCATAGTAGCGGTGCGTGCACAAGGGACAGAGAGATCATCACGGGTGGCAGAGCGAAGAGAGCGGTGACATGACACCAGAGGCTGTAAAATGCAACCCTCGAGGTGGGACATGACCTATGTAGATCAGTGCAAGTTCCAAGAGCTCTAGATAATCATCACGAGGCTGACTGTCTTTCTGCAAACATTCCACTTAAAATTCAACAGCGTCTTGCATCATTTCTTTGTTATTGTTAAACTGCAATTTCATCATCTGACAAACCATCAGCAATCTTGTCATGGACGATCAAAGGCAATGCATTCTGATATCGTTTAAATTAAGCATAGGTATTTCAGGTCCAGGAAACGGTCCAGCCAGAGGGTTGAAAACATCTTCAAGGACAACTTTTAAAATGTGATTAATTTGAAATGGATTATAAATAATGTGGGATAGTGTGAGTAAGTAAGTAAATAAATAATTAAACTTTAGAAAAGCCTTAAATGAACAGACTACAAAAGTTCAGAAAATTGTTCAAAAAATTGCAAATATTTATTTACTCCTCAGCTCCAGTTGGTTCTAATTTATATATTTATTATTTAATCTTTTATTTATAAACAAATCATCTGAAAATAAGGTATCTATGGTGCATCACACTCATCACATAATTACAGTAATCAAATAATAGCTTCTAGAAGTGATGAACTTTCATCCAGCTCCTGAAAAACCAAGAAAGTTGATTTTTACGGCTTCAATGATGCATGGTGTCATATGCAAAACTTAAGTTGTCATGTGGCACGCCTAAATAATGGAATATTTTAAAAAGATTTTGCACATGAGTTTCTACTACCAATACGAACAGAACTAGGGGGTGTCCCGGGCATTATTTAAAAAAAACTTTTTTCACTACCACCCTAGTATGCAAGTACCTGTTTATGTATGCATGTATGTATGTATGTATGTATGTATTATGTGTGCATGTATGTACGTGTTCATGTATGTATATATGAATATATTATAGATAGATGTATGTGTGTATATATGTATTTATGTATGTACGTACGTACGTGTGTATATATGCATACATACATACATGCATGTATGCATGTATGTATGTATCTACATACATGTATGTATTTACATACACGTATGTATGTACATGTATGTATGTATCTATGCATGTATGTATGTACTTGTGTTTGCATGTATGTATGTATGTATATATGTACATCATACATTTATGTATGTACATGTATATATGTATATATTATGTACGTGTGTACGCATGTAATACATACGTACACACGTACACAATATATACATATATACATACATAAACATGTACATATATGCACACATAATGCATACATACATGCATAAACAGGTTCTTACATGCACACGTACATACATACATACATACATACACACCTATATACATACATTATGTACATACATACATACAAACATACCCACGTACATAGATACATGTATGTACTTACATACATACATACATACGTACGTACATACATAAACATACACATAACCACACACATATAAATACCCATAAACGAATATACATACATGCATACACACGTACATACATACAAACATACATACCCACATATATACGTACATACATACATACTATGTATATATTATGTACGTGTGTACGTATGTAATACATACTAACACACGTGTGTACGTATGTATTACATACGTACATAATAGTATGTATGTATGTATGTATGTATGTATGTATGTATGTACATACGTACATAATTTTAGGGCCACCTTTTGCTCTATCTGAGACAGAACCACAATCCGACTACTTATAGTTTGTTACATAACATGTTTTTGTTTTGTTTTGTTTTGATGGAAGCAATAAAATGATTTGATTTGATTTGATTTGATAATATATACATAATATGTATGTATGTACGTATATATGTGGGTATGTATGTATGTATGTATGTATGTATGTATGTATGTATGTATGTATGTATGTATGTATGTATGTATGTATGTACGTGTGTATGTAAGAACCTGTTTATGCATGTATGTATGCATTATGTGTGCATATATGTACGTGTTTATGTATGTATATATGTATATATTTTGTACGTGTGTACGTATGTATTACATACGTACACACGAACATAATATATACATATATATATACATACATAAATGTATGATGTACATATATACATACATACATACATGCCAACACGTACATACGTACATACATACATACATGTACATACATACGTGTATGTAAATACATACATGTATGTACATACATACATACATACATGCATACGTGCATGTATGTATGCATATATACACACGTACGTACGTACATACATAGTTTTACATACATGCATATATACACACATACATACATAAACACGCACATACATGCATGCATATATACATGCATGCGTGTATGTATGTATGTATATATGTACGTATGTACGAATGTATGTTGTATCTATGTATATATTATGCATTTACGTATGTGTATATGTTTTTATTTACATACATGTATGTATGTACATTTATGTATTTATGTACGTGTGTATGTATGTATGTATGTATGTATGTATGTATGTACGTGTGTATGCATGTATGTATGTACATAGAAGTATGTATGTATGTACGTATGTATGTATGTATGTATGTATGTATGTATGTACATACATGTGTGTATGCATGTATGTATATACATACATATATGTATGTATGTATGTATGTAGGTGTGTATGTATGTACGTACGTATGTACGTGCATGTATGTACGTACATATATGTATCTATGTATATTTACATGTATGTATGTTAGTGTGTGTGTATGTATGTATTTATGTACATACATGTATGTATTATACATATATGTATGTATGTATTTTTGTTTTATGTATGTATGTATGCATATTCCGGCGAATCCCCGGAATAGCGGACCCCCGGAATAGCGGACCGGAACCGTTACATCAGTCAACTGCATCGCACAATAAATCATGAGCATATATCAATTATTTTTTTAACAATATTATTTACAATCTTTCATAACTTTTATGATCTCTTGTATCAACATTTCTATGTTAGTCACATGCAGCTTTTGTGATGACATCGTCCTATTGATGAGTTTCGGTTTAGACGTCTTAATAAATGTGTTATCTTAATCTGTCTAGGTGGTAAAATCGAACAGCCACGAACATAAGTATTCGGAACTTCTATAAGTAGTGACATAAACTTCATCTTTGAACATTTATCCAACAGCCTAAAGCTCCCTTCAGATAAAAGATGATACGACCACTCGTTAGTATGGATCATAAATTAGCATTGCTGAGTATGAGTTTGAAAATAGTGTAGTCTGTAAAAAATAATGTTTTTTTATTTTGCTAACTGGCATATAGTGTAGTTTGTTAAGTTGTAATAATTAACTAACTTATAAGTTGATGTTAAGTGAAGAACTAGAACTAATACTTTTTTATGTTTACACTTTTTACTGCTGAAAACCACGTCTTTTGCCAATATTACAAGCATTTGCAAAGTCCAAAAACAGCTGGATAAAAGGTTAAGCTTTGCTCAACATTTTTATGTTAGTGACATACGGTTTTGTGATGACATCGTACATCTGGTGGGTTTCTGCTGAGGCGCCTTCATTAATGTCTTTACCTTCTTCACCTGTCGAGATGGTGAAATCACACAGCGCCGAACATAAGGTACCCAGAAATCCTATAACTAGCGATAGCAACTTTTGAGAGTTGAGAAGTAGCCTATGCCAATAGTAGGCCTAAGAGAAAGGTTAATTAGGAGCGTTAAGATAATGGCGTGAGTTTGAGATTTCAGAAGCCATGTAGGCGCAGGGTCAAGTTCACAGTGTCTGGATGTAGATTTCATCAGCAGGTCAGCCAAGCCGTCAGAAGTGGAAGGGTCAAAGGCTGATAGAGGTGACTTGCTCTGGCAAAAGGAGGCGGATGTCGCCAATGATAAAACAAGAGAAATTAGCCAAAACCAATCAAGTTAATCAGATGTAAATTTTTCAATTATAGGTTTTTTGCATAAATCAATAAATAAGACCTTATATTATATGAAAAATATTGATTTAATAATATTTCACCTGTTTCATGACAAATTTAATGAGTTTGTATGATTGACAACAATTATCCTGGAATTTTAAATCATTTATGGGACCAGTTTCAAGAGTATATTATAGCCTTTATTCTGTTAGCAATACCATGTGGAAAGTTTATGCATTCAGCTTGCTATAAATAGCCTCATTAGGCGGGTTTCCCATAGTGATTTCCATAAGTTTAAGATTAAAAACACTGAAACTTTGCAAGCTATGTTTAGTTTGTATTAAGATAATAAACTTTGCATGTAGTGTGCTAGACTTATAAAAATCTCCATCAGAACCTTCGAAAAATTCTGACAAGCGTATAACTTTCAGCATTTGTTCATAAAGCCTAAAAGTATAATATAAAAACATAATATATTATATTATGTAAGAAACCGAAGGATACACGCATTTTTGATCGTTTGCTGTGTTTTTTGGCACTTTTATTGTTGTTGTCATGCCGGGCCAGTTGTGCCAATCTAAACAGCGCAACGACCTTATTTAGACCTACACTTGTACGACACTCAGAATAAAATTATCCGGATAGCTTTACGCATTAAACATTCTTAGCTCTAACTCAAATTTTCCCCCAAATGGTAGCCATTATTAACTACAACCCGTAACTATTATTTAACGAAATATAGTGGTTGGTTAAACCTGGGACTAACATTTAAAGTAACAATGTTAGTCCCAGGTTAAACCACATGGCGCAGAATTTTTCCGGGTTGACATTATTAAATGACTTTGATGTACGGTACGGGCATCATATCTGTAGGCCTAACTGCTGCGAAAACTGATCGAGATTCATGCAATCTGTTTTTCAGGGAAGGAATTCTGGTGCTTCATCTGTTCAGATGCTATCTATTGTGGATTGGTAAATGCGAAGACTGAGTGCCTGTGTATATAAACAATATGGTCGTCACTGACTTTGTTCCAATAGAGCACTGCTAGCTACCAGCCTCTGACTTTTACGAATTCTGAAAAAAATTCTTGCCATTTTGCGATTTCGTCTCTGAAAAAAGTTGATGACCTTCTTTTTTTTTTTTTTAGTCATTCGCCTTCGAAACCTTTGAAAACCTCTCTTTTTTAAAAAAATTCGTTATTCGCTGAGTATACGGTCTCTAGAGAGGTAAGTATACGCTGTATACCCGCGTTACAACCCCGACTGTCCCCTCTCAAATTTCTCGAGAGGTAAGTATACGCTGTATACCCGCGTATACGCTCGACTACAGCCCTGATCACTCCTTGTCTCCTGTTCCAATGTTTTCTCCCACCTTACTGCACATTTGGCCAACGTGTCTTTTATAGAAGGCTGCTTTCCATCAAGTTTTGAATCTGCTTCAGTCACTCCTTTACTTAAGAAACCTGACCTGGACATCAAAAGCTTGAAAAACTTTAATCCCATTTCCAACCGTAATAGCATCTCTAAGATTCTCGAACATCTCTTCCACACACGGATCAAGAAGTACATTACTAATTTCAATCCTTACCAATCTTCTTACCGAGAAGACTACTCTACTGAAACTGCTCTCGTCTTTATGCTGTTGATAAAGGAAAGGCGTGCCTCACAGTTTGCCTCGACCTTAGTGCTGCTTTCGACACTGTCGAACACCAGCTTCTACTCTCTAGGCTCAGTAAAAGCTTCGGTGTCTCTGGGACTGCCTTAAATTGGTTAGCTTCTTACCTCTTCAATTGGTCTCAGCAAGTAGGTATTTTATACCGCTCGATCAGATCCTTCTCTCTGCACTGCTGGTGTCTCACGGGGTTCTGTTCTTGGTCCCTTATTATTTACCATCTTCACTTCACCAATCAGTTGCATAGCCAATCGCTTTGAAATCCAGTTACAGCAGTAGGCCCTATGCTGATGACACTCAGCTTTTAATCACTCTGTCGCAAACGGATCAGTCCGGTAAAATAATACTAGAAGAGTGCCTCTCTTCAGTACATGAATGATTCTGCTTCAGTGGCCTTGCCATAAACCCAGATAAGTCTGAGACAATCATGTTTGGCTCATGCCAGGCACTGAACTCTTTCCCTTCTCATCATAGCGTTGAACTTACTTACTTATTTCAATATCAATGGCTGTCAAAACACTTTGGGACACTTTGGACAGTAATCTCACACTCCAATTCCAAATAGCAAACCTTTGCATAATATCTTGTTCCTATAGTATCAGGGCAATACGTCACATAAGGTCTGCTCTTACCATACATGTCACAGACCATAGCCTGTTCTCTAGTCTGATCTCGCTGTAATTATGCCAACTCTGTGTTTGCAGACATGTCAGATCTTCAAGTCAACAGGATTCAACGCATCCAAAATTCTCTGGCTCGCGTGATGTTGCGAGCATCTTCTCGTTCAAACTCATTAACTCTGCTCCATCAGCTGCATTGGTTTCCTGTAGAATTCAGAATTGGATTGGCCTGCTTAACATATAAAACCCTCAGAACGTGCACTCCTACCTACCTTTAACCACTACTCTCTCCGTACATTACGCCACGCAGTCTACGGTCTTCGGTTATGGGTTTTGGTTGAGCCTAGATGTAGCACTACCATGAATGTGACTGGTAGGTAGCAGTGCTGTATTGGAGAGAAGTCAGTGACAACCATATTCTATTTATAAAGACACTCAGTCTTCGCATTTACCTGTGGATCTCAATCCATCTGACGAGGATTATATATATATATATATATATATATATATATATATTCTACTTTGCTTTTTGTTCAGAACCAGGCAAACTGTTTTAACATTGATACACCAAATATAATGTAATTTGATCAGCTACTGTACGTAAAAGCTGTCGAAAATGCAATGAAAGCACATTTGCACTTTGTTGTACTTGGGTGGCTTTCACACACTTATGAGTTTCTTGGGATCAATTGGACATTTCATGAGGAAATTTTGGGGGAAATGTTTGGTCTGAACACTGTTGAACATGTATTCAGCGGAAAGGCCCTGAAATTTGTTGAGGGTCAAGAATTAATGGCACAGTGCTATAAGTGATTTTATTGAAGTCTCTGACCCAGAAAAATTTTTTATCAGCTATCATCAGAAATGCCACAGTCAGCCACTGTTCAGAATTTAAGGAGTGGCCCTGAAATTTGTTGAGGGTCAAGAATTTAGGGCACAATGCTATAAACGATTTTATTGAAGTCCTTGATCCAGAAAAGAAATTTCTCAGCTATCATCAGAAATGCCACAGTCAGCCACTGTTCAGAATTTAATTAGTGGCCCTGAAATTTGTTGAGGGTCAAGAATTAAGGCACAATGTTAAAAGCGGTTTTAATGAAGTCCTTGACCCAGAAAACATAGGTGTGGAAAAACATTTCTCAGCTATCATCAGATATGCCACAGTTAGCCACTGTTCCGAATTTCAGGAGTGGCCCTGAAATTTGTTGAGGGTCAAGAATTAAAGGCACAATGTTATAAGGAGTTTTAATGAAGTACTTGATCCAGACAACATAGGTGTGAAAAAAAATTCTCAGCTATCATCAGAAATGTCACAGTTAGCCACTGTTCAGAATTTCGGGAGTGTCCCTGACATTTGGTACAATTACTCTTTCTACATAGGTGACATAGTAGTATCCTTCATACAATCTTCTTCTGCATTTCTTCCGGTTCTAACATTGTATAATTTATGCTTGTTAGAATTTTTCCAAGGTTCTCGGTATTTCTAGCGGACTAATGCGTTTTTCTCGAAATTGTACTTCCGAGTAGAAAAAAATTCTAAAATTCATATCTCTTGAACCAGTAAAGATAGAATAGTAAAATTTTAAATATTCTAAATAAAAATTATTATTTATCATTTTAAGTCCAAAATATACAAAATTAAATTTTTTACTACAGCCTCCTTTTTGCCAGAGCAGCAGCAGGAAAAGAGTTTTCACTGCTATCTGCAACATTGTTAACTTTATCGAGGAAAGAATTTGGCAGTCCGGAGGAGTTAGATGGAGAAGAGAATTCAGGATATTCCAGGCATTCTGCTTCCCTGTGATTCGCCAAGTAGATCTCCACAGGCGTTTGAACGAAGCGACTGAGCTGAAACCGGTGCAAACAGCTCTCGTATAAATGATGGAGCAGAGCCAAAGAATGAACCCCGGCGAAGGAAAAGGATCTTGAATTTGATTTTTCCGTCGATAGGGAACCAGTAGAGTGTATCTCTCATGCATAATCTGAGATATGAAAGATTTTTGACAGACTGGCCGCTAGCCGAAAGACTTCTTTAGGACGGACTGGAGCAGCTGACGTAGCCTGAATTTATGCAACCCTGCAAAGGTGGAATTACGTTAATGCAGAGTCATCAGGATGAAAGAATGGCGCATATTATGTGCATTTCTGTAAGAGGAACTGTTGACATAAATCCGTCCCTTGAGATGCGCCTCTGACTTAATTTTCGATTTAAAAAACAATCAGCTGTTGCAAGTATCAACGCCATCTTAGTAAACGTTTAAATGCTTCATAACTTAGATATATTCTTACTTCTGCGGGCTTTTCCTGTCGTTAATCTGTTTCCGTTTCCTTGTATGTTCAATTTTAGTATTCTTATCCAAATCAGACAATATAAGCCAATTCTAAGGTAAACGATGTTTCCAGTTTCACTGGCTTGGTGTAGAGGTGAAATGAACCGATCTAGTTATTAACAGCGAGTTTTTAATAGAGCAGGAATCAGCCATATCATCCGGGTGACGGTCATTAAGACTACCTCGGTGCAAAGGCGAGGTGTAGCTCTCTATCTGTAGTCGCTGCGTTTCGGTCGTGTTCCCCGCAGTTTCGTTCCGGTTCGACGTGAAGCGCAAAGAAATGAGGGCAAAATTAAATATAAATTTTCCTGTCAGAAAGTGATCCGAATTGCCACTGCCAACAGACGACTTGCCTAACCTGCTCTTCGTGTCCCTTGCCGATGCTGTCGCCGGGATGTTGATGCTGGGATTGTTGCTACTGATGCTCATGCTAATACTATGCGTCACCGGTCTTAAGGATTGTTGATCTTAGCGGCAGGCTGGGTCTTTCTGGAGGCTGTGTTTGTTCAGACGATAGCAGCGATTGTCATAGATGGAGGGACAGACAGACAGCCATACTAAGATACAGACACACATATGACACTCGCAGACACAGTTGTACTGTTACATTCATTTAGACAAATAGACACAGCTCTACAGTGAGACAAAAAGATATAATTATGCAAACAGACTGATGGACGCATACAGATAGACTGATAGACACACATACACTTACGCAGATAAATCAGCGCAAGACAAACGCTAACAATTTACAACAGCAATGCATACAACAGTGAGAGATGAGCACAATGGCCGCCATTTTTATGGACTCGGTCCAAAGGTGAAGCGATTCTGTGTTTTAGCCAACGCCGAGCTGTAAACTGAGCTGGAGTCAGCCACAATATTCAGCTGACGGTCACTGAAGCCGTTGGACCGAACGGATAGTCAGATCCAGTAGGAGACAACAGTTTACCAGTAATCCAAAAAGTTCATAAATACAGTGTAACTCTCTTCCTGGGACTGTCCATAATGCTCAGTCTCATATTATGTCATTTTATTCTCAACTTAAGACTTTACTCCTTTCAAGTTGTTAATCCACCATAGGCCACCGCTCTGTCTTGCAAACTTATCTTCTGAAATTGCCCTGGTTACGACTTGGGTTTGGGGCGCCATCGTTTGGTGCCCCGTACATTAGACGTTGGCGCAATAGAAGCTACCAAGCTTTCTTGGAATTACGATTACAAGAAACCATAGTAAAATTGTTCGGCATACTAGTCATCGTTCTCCTACTGCATGTTCCTCTCCTTCTGTGAGAGCAACTTGTGATACTAACATAGTCATCACCATCATCTTCAACAACAGCAGCAGCAGCACCACCACCATCATCATCATCATCATCATCATCATCATCATCATCATCATCATCATCATCATCATCATTATTTTCATCATCATCGCTATCATTATCTGAAGCGCCATCTCAGCAGAGCTCAGAGTGTGATGGGCTGGTGGCAATGTCCTGGAGAGGCAGATGACTGAACAGTCACCGAAATCCGTTTGAATAAGTACGAGATCTCCAGTGGATCGTGGGTTGCGTCTGTTATCTGGTTTTCCAACTCTGACAAATTACTACTACTACTACTACTACTACTACTACTACTACTACTACTACTACTACTACTACTACTACTACTACTACTACTACTACTACTACCACCACTACCACTATTACTACTACAACTAAAGTACTAATGCTAATACTAATACTAATACTAAAGGGATTCTTGCTAATAACAAATTGAGAATTTTCTCTCCACGAAAATATCTGAAATATCTTGTCTATAAGGCACATGAGCAATAGAACGGGATTGTGTGTTACATATGTTTCATCCAGCGAACAGAACGATCAAAGTTTTGTCTCCTACCGTGACTCAGTGCGAATACCACAACAATATTGCTGATCGAAGACTTCGGAAGCTGAACCCAGTCTAACGTATGACCTCTGCACAGGACCATAGCGATCTTAAATAGACAGATTTAGTAAATTTATTCTTCCTGTTTTGCATTAAACTCCGAATTGTTTTGACTGAAGTTAGTACAAGCCCATCTCTTTCTGTACTATTCTGCTTCGTAATCAGATCTGTGCTTCTTGTTTTGAAGTGAAGGCACTGTAAAAATGTTATCTTTTAACGTAAGTTATGAGTTCGCATTTAGGGCAATATGTATCGGAAATCTGAAAATTTTCACAAAGTTATTTTGTTTTACTTTAAATTAATGCGATGGAGTTAATATTTTATCTCGCAAAAAGAAATCCATGAGCAATAGCTCATAGATTACCGGATCCAGTGATGTCGGTTGCAAGTTCTCCGCAGTGAAACGTGGTTTGTCTGAGCGATGCGTATCTTATCTGAGGTCGCAGACGCGTCTTTATGAATAAACAACGTTGTCGTTCTCCATTGGATTCTACTAGAAGCTGAGAGATGATTATCGGAAACATCCATCGTCTGAGTAAAACAAGAGTTCATTGAACATAACAACCAAGAGAAGGACCACAGAGAAAAACACAACAAATGAAACACGTAAATGGATAGACTGACTGTCTGGCTACAGCTGCAGCACCAAGGAATGTTTTGCGCAATTTGACAACTACTAAAAGGCAGACTAAGAAAGTAGGGCCGCCCAGTGGAAGACCACACACAGTGAAAATCACCCATGTGAAGACCACCTATGAAGATCACGCACGTGAAGACCACCACAGGATGATCATCAACGTGAAGACCACCAGAGGAAGATCACAGACGTGAAGACCACCTATGAAGATCACGAACGTCAAGACCACCCCAGGAAGATCACCCACGTGAAGACCACGCCAGGAAGATCACCCACGTGAATGCCACGCCAGGAGGAACACCCACGTGAAGACCGGTATAGGAAAGTTAATCCAGATGAACATAGCCCTGGGAATAACCATCGAGAGGAGACCATCCATGGGAATAAGACCCAGAGAAGATAATCCAGTGGATGACCACCCTGCGGAATATCGCCCAGGATGTCAGATTTGTACTGCTGTTTGAAGTTAATATTTTATTTGAGAACTAATCAGCAAGCTACAAGATCTTAAAACAAACAAGGAAACCTTTAATTTGAGTTCAGTTGAGTTCACTTCTTCAGTCCAACAACCTAAGATGGCGTGGGCCCGACTACTATTCAATAGAGTTCCTCAGTCTCTGACGTAGCACATTGCTTATGTAGACCATTATGTGACATACTTAATAATTTCTTTATTTTCTTGGCGTTCATGAGTGTTTCAGGTAAAGATTTACTGACATTACTAGTGTAATTTAATTTGTCTAAATGTAATGTCTGACATAATTGCGTGATGCACTTATGTGATCATAACGATCAGTGACGTTAACTGATTCTTACGACAGATCCAATTAATTACTGCAATTTAAGATAAACGCTCATAATCTGTATATAAATTGAGCGTTTGCCAAGCTAGGATGTTTGCATCTTAAAAAGTACAGTAGAACAATTCTGCAAAGCATTGTTGGACATGATGTAAACTTTCAAATAGCGCTATATATTTACCGAATAAGTTTCCATACACAATGTTCTGTTTAGGTAGATTTCAAAGATTTTCGACTACAAGATAATAACGAATTATGCTTAATTACTACGGTTGTACTTATGTATGTAAATGTGCAATTTGTGCATCCGTGCATCTAGACTTGTATGTACAGTGTAGCACAATAAAAAAACCTTTAGAAATACAGGAAATGTGGTTGCCTAGGCCCCTGTATTACAATCTGGAATGGCCATGATGTTTACTTTATACAGTATAGGCCCCTACACGTTTGCGACCGCGCGGATGTAAACTTTTACCCACTACTATAACATTCGAAATGGATAGCCCTAAAGTTTTCGGAATAAAACGAAAATTTTGCGAATCTACAACTAACCTCTTTTGAATTACTCTCTGGAAAACCCCTCTGATTTGATTTGGCCTCCTCTAACCCTGACTCGGACCTCATTTCGACTACTCTCTGAAGAACCCCCTCTGATTTGATCTGACTTTCTGGAAACCGAACTCGGGCCTCTTTTGGACTACTTTCTGGAACCCCTCTCTGATTTGACGTAGCGCCCGTAATAGGCTGGTGCCCTGTGCTTGGCCTTCGAGTGGCGCTTTAGAAGTTTGGAGATTACGATTACTGATGATGCGAAATCAGATTTTGGTGGCAATGAGACGAATTCTAGCACCAACAGTGATTGCGAAAATGATGCTGCTGCCACTGCTAGTTTTATAATAGTGAAACAATCATGAAAAAAAGATCTAGACTGAAGGATATGCACAAGCAATCCTCAAGAACTCAGATCTGGGCTAAGACGTACAAAGAAGAACATTACAAAACACTGACGAGCAAAGCAATCAAAGAGTAGGTTTCATTTCATAGTTCCTACTTATATGAGCAAGGTTTTTCTCAGATGATCAACATTAAGAACAAAAAACGAAACAAACTGGTAAGAGAGAAAAATCTAGGAGCAAAAATCCCACGAAGTGTTACTAAGTTAAAGTAGAAACCACAAAGAACTCAACATGAACGTTTTCATTCATTGCAAATATTAACATTTAAAAATGTTAAGTATATAACTAGTTTAACTTTAACATTTTTAACATTATTCACACACGACGATAGCGTGGTGTGTCGCCAAATTTGGATGCAAGTTTAGGTGTGTCGTGTGTCAAAAAAGGTTAAGAACCACTGGTCTAAGGGACTTAAACAGGTTGTTTTAATAATCGACGATAGCGTTACTTGAACCGAGGAAGATGAAATAGTACGTATGTTCCTGAGAAAGACTGTTGCAAAGGGAGCCAATTAAATTGGCATAGCGACAATGTATCGTGAGCTGAATTGATAATATGAGTTAGAGATGCCGTTGACAGACGCATAATTACGTGTAGCGACGATAATTAAAACATTGTAGTGATTCACATGTTCATTCGCTAACTGTACTTACAAACTCCGAATGTATTGTGGATGATGTGGAAGCTGCTGAAGTACTCAGTGAATATTTCAGCTCAGTGTTTACTTTAGAAGAATTAGGAAATATCCCAGAACCTAAGCAAACCGACTGTAGTGAGCATGGATTAACGCAGGTTATGTTTACTAAGGAAAATGTGGTGGAAAAACTGAAAAGGCTAAAAACTGACAAGAGTCCAGGCATAGATGAACTCCATCCAAAATTCTTACATGAAGTGAGGGAAGAAAGTGGAGAGGTGTTAGCCCAGATCTTCAATAAATCAATGCAGACTGGAGAAGTACCACGGGAATGGAGGGATGCGCTCATAGTGCCATTGTTTAAAAAGGGAAGTAGAAGTGAACCAGGGAACTACAGACCAGTCAGTTTAACTAGTGTGGTGTGCAAGGTCATGGAGAGAATTATTAAGGATAATATAGTGGAACATTTGAATGAGCATGATATCATAAATGGCAGTCAACATGGATTTACCAAAGGCCGTTCGTGTTTGACAAATCTGTTGGAGTTCTTTGAGGAGGTCTATGAGAGGATAGACACGGGAAAACCTGTAGATGTAATTTACTTAGATTTTGCCAAGGCATTTGACAAAGTACCTCATGTAAGGCTGGGCAAAAAGTTGCAAGCAAGTGGGATTAGAGGGCAAGTACTAACATGGATTCAAAACTGGCTATCAGGCAGAAGACAAAAGGTGGGCATAGGAGATAAACACTCTAAATGGACGACAGTGCTAAGTGGAGTGCCACAAGGATCAGTGCTTGGACCACTGCTGTTCGTACTTTTTATTAATGACATAGACGATGGGATTTTATCAAAAATTTCTAAGTTTGCGGATGATACAAAACTATGTAGAGCAGTGGAGGATGAAGAAGAAGCGGAGATACTGCGGGAAGATCTAAGAAGAATGTTCAGATGGTCACAGGATTGGCAAATGCTCTTTAATTTGGAAAAGTGCTCAGTGATGCATATGGGGAAGAGAAACAACGAGTTTTCATATGAAATGGGGGGCAAGGTATTGAAAGTGAGTGAGGAAGAAAGGGACTTGGGAGTGATTATGCACAAGAGTGCAAAACCTTCAAGGCAATGTGCCGAAGCATCCAAAAAGGCAAACTCAACTTTAGGTATGATAAGAAGGACAATAGTCACTAGAGACAAGGATACAATACTGAGGTTGTACAAGTCGCTGGTTAGGCCACAGTTGGAATACTGTATCCAGGTATGGAATCCATACTTGAAACAGGACATTGAAAAACTGGAGAAAGTGCAAAGAAGAGCTACAAAAATGATTTGGGGCTACAAGAACTTGAGTTATGAGGAAAGGCTGGAAAGGTGTGGACTAACAACATTGGAGAGAAGGAGGAGCAGAGGAGATCTAATCGAAGCTTATAAGATTATCACTGGAAAGGAAGCACTGCAATGGGAGAGGTTCTTTGAATTAGCACCGAACAAGGCAACTCGGGGACACAGGTATAAATTATTTAAGAGGCCGAAGGGAACATTAGGGCAGAAATTCTTTAGTGCAAGAGTTGTAGACCTGTGGAATGGTTTGGACGATAGTACTGTCTCAGTGGACACTATAACAGCTTTTAAGAAGAAGCTAGGAAAGTTGGGCTATTAAGCGTTCCAGGTTAATTTGCAGTGGTTCTAACACAGACTACACGTCTTCTGAACCACTTAAAACCCTTGTTATGTTATGTTATGTTATTTCCTTTCTAAAACTAATGCTACGCAATATACCAGGAGAGTCGACATTTCGAAGCCTGATCAAATGAAATCTTTGGAAGGTCAAAATATCTGTTGGTTAATTATAGTTGATAGCATGACATTAACTTGCTTTTCTATTCAGTCACGCTACGTAGCGATTGTTTCTGGCTTAAGTAACATGGGCTGGACAATTCAAAGCTATTTGTTCAAGCTTTATATTTAAGTCTTTTAAGACCACAGTCCTTCATTTTTGTAAATACATTGTCAGGCCGTTCAGGAGTTACTATGTTATATTCAACTATAGCATACAACCGGCAGCACTGGAACAACACATTTATCGGTCTGTCGATGCCACTTTCCTGTGCCCGTGTGTATGTCTGTCTTCCTGTCTGCTTGTGTGTCTGTCTGCTTGTGTGTCTGTCTGCTTGTGTGTCTGTCTGCCTGGGTGTCTTATGTTTGTCAGTAGCGCATCGTAGAAAACGTTTCATATAAGCTTCTCATAATAAGGTGGCGCCATAGAAATTTGTAGTTGAGACTACATTATCATATTTTTCGGTCTATATGTCTCTGTGTCTGGTTAACTACCTCCGCCGCATGTGTACTTCTTCCAGCGAATCCCAACATAGGAATGGTGAATCAACGGTTTGTTCCTCTCGTTCGTGTTCATTTTTGACTTAGCAGTCCATAGGCAATCAACACGGTGTCATCTGTTGATGGGAATCTGTCGACTGTGTGTGTATGCCTACCTCTGGTGACTTTTCTAATTATCTGATCATCTCTTGGTAGCTGATAAATTTCTGTTCTTAATGACGTAGAGAGCGATTCTGGTTAGCTTAACCCGACGTGACACTTTTGAGAGGTTCCAAAAATGCACTTTATGATATCGTCCCGTACCTGGCCTTAGGTCCCGTTGGTGTTGGGGGAAATTTTCACTGCCACTTAGTCAATAGGTCCTTAGACATGAAAAATCACCGAGGTGCTTTTCTACCACAATGGCGTAACTGACGCTATGGCCAAATCCAAAATGGCCGCCATCGGCCATGTTGGAAAAATCATCTTTATTGTTTTTTAGAGTATAGGCCAATGCAAAATAATGTAATACCTCTAATCTGACTAATTTCGGTATGTAGAATTCATTTCTGATAATGTTTTCGCCATTAGGGGTCATCTTCACCTTCAAAGGTCACGGTCAAGGTCATTTTTGTTACAGCGACGATTTCGATTATAAATTAGCCGAATTTAGCATCAGAAACAGGTGTAATATCTCTAATTCAACTAATTTCGGTATGTGGAATCCATTTCTGATACTGTTTTCGCAATTAGGGGTCATCTTCACCTGCAAACGTCACGGTCAAGGTCATTTTGTAACATCGATGACAACATGAAGCAAACTTTCCACCATTCAGATCCTGTATTAATATGCATATTTAGCCTACATACATTTCTAATTCCCACTAAAATAACAAAATTGTTGAGTATAATGAAGCTCAAAATGTAGTCTTTTAAGCAGCAGTTACATTTAATGGTTTGAAAGATAAATGCTTTTAAGATCATCATAAGAAATCTTTATAATAAAGGTCCAAATACATGAGTTCCAGATGTTTAGTAAAATCCCTGTCTCCGTGTATAGGCCCCTATAATAAACCTACTCTACAAGATGATGTATCACATCCAGTGATCCCATTTTACAAGACTTAATTTCTAGAGTTGTTCGACATAGCCCTCAACGAATTTATATATTTTCTTCAAGGAAGGTTTAGGACGTTTACGAAAGACAAAATCTCTCATAAATACTCCAGGAGCTTCAATATCAATAAACTTATGCATGTCGTAGCCTTTGCTTTGCATAAAGTCATTATATTCTTGCTCACTACAGATTTCCTTTAAGCATTCTACAGACAGCACATTCATGTCAATTCGATTAAATGGAAAAGTTTTGAGTATTTGCAATTCTAGTCCTTCGATGTCAAAGCAGAAAAAGTCGACTTCCTGAACAGCCAGAGCCAGCAGAAAAGTCTCAAGGGGAAAACAAGCAGCAAAGTGACTGCTATTCTTCGCCAAATTGGCTTTGTCCATTAGCAGCTGCGGTGTCTCTGGACCTTTGCCTTTAAACGGAAGCTGTAAACAGTTCCACGGACAAGAAATATTAGTTTATAGTGTTTTGTTAATAAATGACCTTACCAATGCCAATGCCAATGCAACGCATCCCTTACGGGTACGGACCTAGATAAAAAAAACAATAGGGAATGTCCCATTCAAGGCATCTGCTTTACAACATTTCGAGCATCGTTGTCAACGCTACAGTAATTTACTTGACATATTGCCCTCTTTGTCTAAAAAATCTCACGAAACAACAATTATGATTCCCATGTGATCAGGAAGATTCATGGCTTCAGTGTTTAAATCTAAGCTATGCATATAGGCCCGCTGAGTAGTTGGCTGATTCTGGTAGTAACTTGGGCATTATTGTTTCTCACCGACTAATGGTATATGTAGATCATATACATCAATCAATCAATCAATCAATCAATCAACCAACCAATCAATCAATCAATCAATCAATCAAGCAAGCAATCAATCAATCAATCAATCAATCAAGCTTAATATGTAATCCTAAATATAATATTACGGGAGAGCTTTTAATGAAGAAAGCAATTTTAACTCTGTATGTACGAATGTAGGCCCTAAATATGCACATCAGCATGTATGTAAGTATGTATTCAAGTATGCATGTGTGAATTTGACCATCTAATATGATCTAATCCAGTGACTCATGTAGCGCCGTTATGACAATTTAAAAGGCATCAAATGAAATCGTAGTCGAGATATTTATCTAGCGCCTGTATCTATCCTATTAAACGAAAGATCCTGGAATCTATTCTACTGACTGAAGTTAGAAGCCATAATGCCATAGATGTATCTTATGTTAGGCATTTCGTTCTACTATTCAATCTGCCTAATTATTGTACCGTTTTAATTCGTAATTAATAGCATATGTTAGACAGCTATGTTCGCAGAGCTTCAAATGGATCTAAAACAGTCATAATCAGGGGCGCCGGCAGCGTGACGCACTGGACGCACGTGCGGCCACCAAACAAATCAAATCCACAAAAGGATTAGGCCTACGCATCGCATCGATATTTTTGACAATGTCACTTATTTTGGTTTACCACACAGTATGTATAAATAATATCATATGACACTGATATCATAGGCATGACTGTGTTATCATGTGCTTTTATGGGTCACTCTGAGTCATTTTCAGTGTATGACTACGAGTGGCAGACAGAGGACGGGCGTGCAAGGGAGGAGATGGGAGGGTGTGCGTCCCATTTATTAAAGTCTGGCGGCGCACCTGGTCATAATGACTGTTTAATTGCAGGCAAGCATTTATATCTGGTGTTCAGTTTCTAACAATAGACCGACACCAACCATCTGTTTGTAAATAAGTACTCCACTCAGAGAAAACTTGTAACAGTTGAAGGATTTCTTTATAACCCATATGATAACAACACTGTCCATCCTGAAAATCGTCGCTGGATGTAGCTGGAGGAGCATTGTTGCTTCAGATCATGGCTACGAGATGTGAACCTAGATGGCAGTGGGAAAAGACTCTGAGTGCATGCGATACATGTTTGACAAAGACAACTGACGTATGTTTGAAAGAGGCGCATAATTATGTCAATATCCGGGATTATTAGCACATTTTGATCTCCGGTAAAGCGATGAGCTCTCGGCTCGTGACTTAATTGTATTGTATTTACGAATTCATAAAGCGCCTCTCGCAGTACAACCTAATCATAGGCGCTCCCACTTCGTGGAGCCCAGTGAGAAAAGGAAAGTCTTAAGACAGCGAGAAATAGCAGCAAAGCCCCCAGTTAGGATCTGAGAACGTGTCAATTCTGCGCCTTTTAGTCGAGTGAGAATGCTTGAATAGTGACATTTTCTTCTCCATGTCGGATCGCAGCTTGCTATCATGATCTTCATCATGATCATCATTATAATGATCATCATCATCGTCACTAACATCACATGTTCTTTGTCATCGTCATTGTTATAATCATCTACGTCATATCCAGCGTCATATTCATCATCAATATTGTCAATATCATGACCAAGATCATGATCGTCATCGTCAGCAGAAGCATCATTATCGTCATATTTATACCATCATCGTCATGGGAAATCAAAGTGAGGATTTGCAGCGGTAGAATATATACTGACATTTCTTCTCCTTGTCGGATCGAAGCATTGCGTTGGTTGATTTTTATGTTCCATGAGTTTTGTGCTTTAAAACTCAACACCTACATTGAATATTATGTCTAAAATGAATATCACGATCTAACATGGTATGGTATGGTATATGAGAATTTATAAAGCGCCTCTCACAGTGTGAACTATTCAGTGGCGCTCTCAGCGTGTGAGCCTCACGGAAACAGAAAAGTCTTTAAACGACGAGCAACATAGAGGGAGAACCTATAGTAAGTAGGGTCCCACGGAGTACCAAGGGAAGGGAGTTCCATAGGGATGGTCCCACGATAGCGAAAGAGCGAGACTGAGCCATAGCAGACCTCACCCGGGGAACAAACAGATCAAGGCGATTCAGAGAACGTAGGGGTCGATAAGAAGAAGCAGAGAGAGGTTTACGCATCAGGTCACAGAGGTTGGCTGGAGCTAAGCCCTGTTGCGCCTTAGAGACCAGTGTTATGATCTTGAAGTGGATACGAGCAGAGATAGGAAGCCAATGCAAAACATCAGTCATATAAGTAGAGATGGACGAGAATCGAGAACGATGAGCAATGAGGCGAGCAGCCGCGTTAAGTACTGATTGAAGAGCAGAGAGACGGTCTTTCGGAAGGCCTACCAGTAAAGAATTACAATAATTACATCATTACTGTCATCATCACAATCGTCAAACTAACCAAAGAAAGTAAATCGTCACCAAAGTCTCTATTCTGGCTGTATCGATAACTTCCGCTGTTGGCTCAAAAGTGTAAACATTGGGTTTTTCCACCTCCAAGTCTCCACACTCAAACGGGGAAAGCCCTTCTAGACTAGATTGATTTTCCATTTATAAACAGCAAATTCAGTCAATGCTTCTGGATAAAGAAGATTACAATAGATGCAACATCTGAGTTTCAAATTTATATAGCTCCACTTCCGGAGACTCATCAAGCCGATCCTGTGACTAAAAGTATGCAATAGGCCTATTGTATGACTAATTGCTATTATTAGGCGGAGAATATTTTCTTGACTAATTTGCTGCTTTTAGACGTAAAGTGAAAATTTGAAAAACCGAACATCAGGGCTAAAATCTTTATCCCTATTGTTGCAACACATTGTCGTTTACAATAGAGTCAACAGATTCGGTATTTACGAATCGAACACTATTCTTTGCCTATACTTGACAGCTTAAGACTTGTTCTTATTGTGATTATGCAATTTTCTTTATTTCATTAGGATTTCCATCTATCTCAGCAGACTCCAAGTCATGTTAGGAGTTTCAGCTCGCAACTTCCGCAATAAAGAAAATGAGTCGCATTGATTGTCATACGGGTAGTTGTACCAGGACACAACTTATGACGATTAACTCTAGGCTCACTAGAGCAGCTTTGCTTCTCTCATTTAGCTCATAAGGAAAGCATTTGCACAACATGGCTTTCCTAAACGTCAAGTTCTGCATTTTAGACAAAATGATCCGTCTGAATCACTGGCGTCTACCAATGGTGGAGTGTGGAGAACGATCTCCATCGAACTTCAAAAGTGGGGGTTTGACATATTTTGACTGAAAGTGGGGGGGGTTGCATTTTTTCATGATAGCTCTTTTGTCCCGTGTGATAATATATCCAAATCCAACAAAGCAAAAATATTTAAAATCCGAAAAGCTCTGACTGTCTTTGGGCACTGTCAGTCTAGACGTAAACTCAGCACCTATTAGGGCCTAAAGTAGAAAACATTCAGCTTAGTCATTCATTAATTCATTAATCTGTAGTCCTAACTGTCTCAGAATGACTGATTAATTCGTTTATTTTACGACGCCGTCATATCAAAGACGATTGGCGTCTCTCCCACTGCAGAATCTCAGAAAATACCAAAATGTGTATTTCAGGGGGTAAATTTGGGAGGGGGTTGATTCTCCATTTACTTTGGGGCGGAGGTTGGACGCCACTGGTCTAAATGACGCAGCTGTTGATCATGTATTGCGTTTGTATTCATACAGCATCGTTACATATCATAAGTTGCAGGCTAACGTGATTGTCTATAGGCTACCGATTGACGATTTGTTTCATTGTGAGCTGCATCCTGTTGAAGACCTAACTTAATCGTCGTACGCGACATTTTGGTGCATCACTAATTGTACAACTTATTGTCAGCCGAACCTTTGTTTGTTGTTTGACCTCTCTATAGGTGACAACTCTGACTCGATGCAGCGCCCGCGAATAGGCTGGTACCATGAGCCTAGCTTTCAAGTGACACTGAACAAATTTGGATGTAACGATAAGGAATACAACTGTTAGATCAATTGTAAACAATACGCGACAACGCTTTAATGTCATAATGCTAATACAAGTGTGTAAGTAAGCAAGTCGGAGCATAGCAAAAATCCCTCAGTATACTCCATTAAAATGCCACCCAAGAAGTTAAGAGAGGTAGGACAGAAAAGAGGAGGAGGTTGGAGATACGCTTCACTGACAGGATTGACCACAATTGCCAACACCTCCGATAGGAAAGACTGACGCGATCCTATATTTTTTGCCATTTTTAGCGCAATATAATTAATATGGTCTTTCCAAGATAAATGACTGTCAACTATTGCACCCAGAAATTTACTTGACTCTATTTGTTCTATTGTGGTACCTGCTATTGCCAGGGTGATGTCAACTGGCTTAATTTTTCTGTGGGATTTAAATGCAATGAAATTTGTTTTCTTTATGTTTAAAGTTAGTCTGTTTACTGAGAACCAGGTATTGACTAGTTTTAGTTCAGTGTTAATTACTTCCATTAGAGTTTGCCAGGATTGGTGAGCCAGAAAGATGTTAGTATCGTCAGCGAATAATATAAAGTAGAGTGTTTTAGAAACGTTAGCCAGATCATTAATATATAACAGGAAAAGCAAAGGACCGAGGTTTGACCCCTGAGGTACTCCATAGTTTATGCATTGGCTCTGAGAAAATACACCATTTGAAAGTACTCTTTGGGATCGATTCTGGAGGTATGAATGTATATATGTATGTATTTCTGAAAATTTTTGAAAATATGTATGTACTTCTGAAAATTGGCAGTTTCCTTAAAAAACACACCAAAGGTCTAGATGACATAGATCCCTATATCGACACCCCAAATCTACACCTGATAGCACAACCATTAACGGAAATTATCAACTGCTCTCTTTTAAATGGAATAGTGCCCAATAAGATTAAAATGGCAAAAGTGGTCCCAATCTTCAAAAAAGGTTAAATGGATAACCCGGCTAACTATCGACCAATTTCGGTACTACCCTATTTCGTTAAATATTTTGAAAAAAAAATAGTTTACGACAGACTTAGTAATTATGTCAATAGTTTTAATTTAGTACATCATGCTCAACATGGCTTCCAATCTGGCCACTCAACCTATATGGCTCTAATAGACATGGAAGACAGAATAACAAAAGCTATAGACGCTAACGAATATTCCGTGGGTAACTTTATCGATCTAGCAAAGGCCTTCGATTCCGTCGATCATCACATTTTATTAAAAAAATTAGAAAACTTTGGAATCAGGGGCCCACTCTTAAAATGGTTTTATAGCTATTTCCAGGATCGTACCCAAATAGTCTCATGCAAAGGCCCATGTTCACTGGCTCGCCACCGACGCAGTGTCTTCTGTATCGCTGATATCCCATGCGATTGATGCTCTCTTATCATGGATGGCTTCAAATCGCTTGCTTTTGAATCCATCTAAGACCCAGTTTATCTGGATCGGTACCTGCGTCTATTAGCGGTGACTTTTCCTCATATCTCTTTCTCTCTCACAGTTCGAGACTAGGAGTAACTTTGGATCAAGAGCTGAATTTCTCACAGCATATTAATTTGGTCACTCATAGTTGTTACTACCAGTTACGCCAACTTCGAGTTGTCTCACGTTCTCTCTCTCACAATGCTACTGTGGCTCTTGTGCATGCCTTCGTCACCAGTAGACTCGATCACTGCAGTGTGGTACTTGTAGGCCTGCCTCTTAAGCTAATTGGGCGCCTTGATAGGGTTCTCCGCTCAGCGGCTCTCCTCATTGGTCACCTTCCTAAGCATGCGCCTGTCTCTGCCTTTATGCGTGATGTCCTTCACTGGCTCCCTGTTTCTCAGCGCATCTCCTATCGGTTTGCTGCACTTGTCTGGCGATGCCTTCTAGGCTGTGCTCCATCCTACCTGTCTGATCTTTGTCGGCCTGTCTCTGATATTTCAGCTCGTCGATCTCTCCGCTCTTCGGCAAGGGGGAGCTTTTAGTCCCCCGTGCTCGCACTGCTATTAGACAGTGTCGGGCCTTTTCGGTTGTAGGGCCTTCCATCTGGAATGGCTTACCTTTAAACCTGCGCTTTGTTTTTGGCAGTGCTACATATGTGTCTTTAGTTCCATTGCATTCCTTGACGCCGAAAATGTTAATTTAGACTCTAAATTCCTGTTTCCATCACATACATGACCTTACTTTCAGCCATTCGAAGATAATTGGCCACCATTTTGGCCGCCATCTTGTTTTTCCATGCAACCGCTTAAAATCCAGCTTGCTAACTGCGATTTTCGTTTTCAGCAGGGTCAAATTAGTCTAGAAACGCCTGTTAGCAAATTGTTACATGATTTGCTTCTGTAAATTTGAGCAAGTTGTGTACAGTTGAGTCATTCATTCCCCATTGGCGGCCATCCTTTTTGCGCCATAATTAGACCTCTTCCGGTGGTCCAATTTCGGTAAACTTTTAGTATGTTCTTATCCAGACCTAATGCACCCGAAAATCAGCATAACACTTTTCTTGGAGTTTTGGGGGGTCCGATGGTATATTGACCGACTATTATTGGATAACCTCAGGAAACGTTCTGCAGTAGAGTATTGCGTAAAAGCTTGGATTTTTAAAAACTTTATTTTATTCATCACAAGAAAGATAAACTTTCTCAGAAAGATGCAGTGAGAAATGTTGTTCAAGAGATAAGCGAAATCTGGGCTAAAGCTAGGATTCCAATTGCAGAAGAAAGAAACACTGTTCTCTAGCCAAAATGCATTACTAGCAAGATATAGAAGTATCTGTTGTAACAAGAATCTTGGGCGAAACGACGGAGCAAGCTAAAGAAGATGATTTTGTTAAATCAATTAATATTCTCTGTGATATTGCACATCATGATGCCATGAGTTTAACTGAAATTTAAGAAGACAGAATATTTCTTCTGAATAAGAAATCAGAAAGAAAATATAACGTAGCATTGCATGCAAATTTGGCAAAGAAAGAAGAAAATAAAAAATTAAAATCACTGAAGGAAAACTTAAGGTGTATAAAAGAGGAAGAAAGGAAAGAAAAAGCAGCGGAATATCTAAGTCACAAACAGTTGTCTTCATCATGTTGTGAAAGTGAATCAGATCACAATGATTCAGAAGATGAGTAGGCCTACTAATGAAAAGTTTTCAAATTTTGTGGAGGAACACTGTGGGAAAACTCCAATTCCATCGACATCTGACTAAGAGAGAAATACAAATGAGTTTAGTTCTTCGAATATCTTTCCACCAAATCTTGCTTCTGCACTGGATCGAACAAATGTCAGCAACAGAAAGGCAACCTACATCTCAGAGGCAGCGAAGAACTGAACGATAATAATCATTATGCTTATTCTCTCTGCTTCTTCTCATCGACCCTACGTTCTCTGAATCGGCTTGATCTGTTTCTTCCCCGGGTGATGTCTGCTCTGGCTCAGTCTCGCTCTTTCGCTATCACGGGCCATCCCTATAGAACTCCCTTCACTTGGCACTGCGTGGGACCCTATTTACTAGGTTTTCTCTCTCTGTTGTTCATCGTTTAAAGTCTTTTCTGTTTCCGCGAGGCTCACACGCTGAGAGCGCCTCTGAATAGTTCACACTGTGAGAGGCGCTTTATAAATTCCCAGATACCATACCATACCATACCATAATCCAAGTGAATCTTTGTAGTTTCCAGTTTTACATCCATTGCCTGGAAGAATGAAGGCTTGATGCTATTCACTTTCCGGCTCCGCCTCAGGTTCCAGTATGGAACCTGTGCCGGTCCCAAGCCCGGATAAAGGAGGAGGGTCCGGCGGAAGGTTTGCAGCCCTCCGGGGTAAAACACCCTACTGCAAGAGAAACGACACAGAAAAGTGGTGTGGAGCACCTGTGTCGCCCGATGCGCTGTCAGCGCGGAAGCACTAAGATCTAAGGTCACAATAGGTGGAGGATGTGGGAAGTAGTGTTATCTTTGTTTATGAAGAAGATCTCCAACACGAGAAAATCATTAGCAAACCATAACACTTATGAAAGTCTGTTATAACCGTTCCTCAATACAAAGGGACGATAGTGTATATTTGATTTTATTTATTGTAATGTCGTAGAAGTCAGTTTCATTAATGAGCATCGCATATCACGAAACGCACATTAACACTAAACAGAAATTGGTCGTTCATACGATTAAACTTTTTACTTATTTTTTATGATACGAAGCTTTTGTAGAAGAAACCTGCGAATGATGTCTTCAAACGGAAGATTTGTTTCCTGAACAGCAAATTCAGTCAATGCTTCTCCATACGGAAGATTACAGTTGATAGAACATCTGACTTTCAAATATCTTGCAAGAAAATGTCTTCCTAGAAAATAGTGATGTTTAGTGGAGTAACACTGTGAGAGAACTGCTGAGAGCTCTCCCCTATAAAGGTATACACTGTGGGCAAACCAATGTGCAAACGTTGACTCGATAGTTACCTTAAATTTCCGCATGTCGTCATTTTCGGGTGACAAAAAATAAAAGACTGTGTGAAATCCAAGCAACGATTGTACTTCCCCATCAAAGAAAGAGTCAAGTGGAGGTACCACCAAAACATTCGCAAATGCAAACTTCTCCAAATCGCTTTGTAGATCAGGCTCATAAAGAATTCGTTCACATAAATGTAAAACTTCGTCATATTGACAACACTTATAAAGGTACAAAGCACGATAGCAGTCAATTGTGTTACACTGGATGCCATAGTCATTGCGAATCACACTGTAGAATAAAGTCATATTTTCTAAAGCATTTTCCATCAAAGCATCAGTTACTGTTTCTTTATCTCTCATAGAATTCGCAGCTGAGGTTTTGGTTTCTGTCAAAGAATCTGTTCTGCGATAAATTCTCTGTCTGGAAGCGTTGAAATTAATACCTGACTTAATCAAAACAATAAATTTTGGGTTTATTAAACACTTTACATATTCGTCCATCAGAAATGCAGAATCAGGCAAAT
The DNA here is from genome assembly GCA_963556255.1 of Allolobophora icterica. NCBI lineage: Eukaryota > Metazoa > Annelida > Clitellata > Crassiclitellata > Lumbricidae > Allolobophora > Allolobophora icterica. The sequence goes on from OY744610.1 coordinate 14,270,599, forward strand.
CATGATAAATATCTGCATGTGTGGAAATTCTTTCGACATATAACGCATTTAAGTAATAAGCAAACACCTCGGGTGAAAGACGCAGATCAAGATAAAGCCGCTTTCCGATGTAATGAAGATTATTTTCAGTAATCTTCTTGTGAAGCACACACAATCCAATGAATCTTGCGATATCGTCAATAAACAACAAACAACCTGCATTCAGTGTTTCCTTATCCTTTTGAGAAGTCTGATCTGCGAGAATCGACGAACAATAGCGCATTGCTGGTTGGAATTCTGATGTTGCAAAATAGAGAGCAGCCAGATAGGCCAAAGCTGCAGGAGCAATGTTGTTGGATTGTGAATCGTCACATTCTAAAGCTTTTCTAAGAAACTGTTTTGACATGTGAGACACGAGTTGAAATTCTGAACGGCTATTTGATCCAGTTAAATTTTGCATGAGACCCTGAGCACGTAAGAATTGAAACCGAGAACTGTGAGCTGCGTCAATTTTCGGAAAATTATGATACTTACACCTTATAATGTTAGGCTGCATCGAAATTGTGTCGACAAGTTGAACAAAGAAATTGCTATCCCATGAAATCTCTCCATACCATAAACTATATGTGATTTGCAAAATATTCAGTAGAATGTTATAGTACTTGAAACACAAGTCCTTCTCTGTCGTTGGAAGATATGCCATTCTACTGTGTATTTTCGAATTAAAACTTGCTGTATAATGTCCAAATTTTAAATACTGGCGTAGTCCTGAACCCATCCCGTATTTAATTGCACAACGACAATTCTTATTAGAATCTGAGAAACTCAAAGAAAACCAAACATCCAAAGATATTGTTTCAACCGCTTTCCGATACTCAAGGAGAGGCAGCAAATAATCCATGAAGTCTATTGCTACTTTTGTTGTGTTCAAAAACTGAAATTGTGTCCGAGTGATTGGCAATATGTAATTTTCTACGAACCAATGACAAAGAATTTCGGAATTTCGGAATTCATTTAGACGTCTTTCGGTCTGGTGAAGCATTGTGGAGCACGATGGCTCGTAAAATAAATTTGCCTCCGGAATAAAATAGTTCGGAAAGTATCTCTTCTTAAGCCATCCTGAAAGCTTTTGCAACAACTCACAGCAGTTCGCAATAACAGAAGAAGAATTCCACCATTCAGGTGACATCTCCTCGCAAGTCCATAACACCAGTGTCTTTATATGATAGGTACAAAGTACCTCATCCTCCTTTGGACAATCCTTTTGTATTAATTCTCTCTTTGCGAAGAATCTCAGCAAGTGATAGACGATCTGTTGAATTTTAGTCCAACTCTGAAGTAAAATTACTTCGGCGATTGAAAATGAAATTCTCCACTGCTTGTCATCGCTTCTACAAGCTCGATGCTGAACGTATACAACGTGACAACCATTTTGTACAACCTCAGAGATGGTATTACTGGTCGGCCATCCGTATTTTCTAGGTCGAATAGGCCAATTTCTGGCTTCTCTAGGCCACTGAGGGCACCACACGCTGATGACAGCATCACAACCGACAAATCGAAGGTCATAATTGTTTTGAGATTTAATTGCTGGACCACTGACAATGTTTGGCAATCTCCTTCTCTTGAATATACGACGGAATTCAGCACAATTTGAAGTTGCAAAAGTATTCATATTTAGAGTCTTATAGCAACTTGGAAGAGCTACATGGCTAAATTCGTACTTTTTATATTTCCAGTTATATTTAATTTCTCCGAAAAATCTTAATCGAACAAAACCTGGATACTCATGGTATGGTTCCATCTTGCAGCACTCGATCGTTTCAGCCAGGCCACTCATATCACTTGGCAACACTGGAAAGTCGCCGCTGAAAACAAGGTCGTTAGTGATGCATAGCAAATTATCAAAGTCGTCGATACATGTATTCAGCGGTCGGATGTAGAACTCTGCTTGGCTGCCACACAGAATCGAATACCCTTTTGGTGCAGGACTTGAGTACATGACTAAGTCATGCATATGATCAGCAACAGAAGAAAACGACTTTGGAAGTAATTGGCAAGTGCTAACGATGAACTCAGATGCCATTTCTTCATTCGATATAAACACATAGTCTGTCATCTCAAATGGAAAATGTATATCACCCTCCTGAAAAAAAAATAATAATGATAATAATAATAATAATAATAATAATAATAATCATCATCATCATCTTCATCCTCGCGATTATCGTCATAATCATCCTCATCCTAGTCATTGTTATCATCATCACAATAGGCGTCATAATCGTAGTCGTCGTAATCATCGTCATTACTATCATCATTATCAACAGAGGAAGCGTTTCAAATTCTTTCTTATCACGATGTCAAGTGCTAACAATAATTGTTAGCACTTGACATTGTGATAAGAAAGAATTTGGTATTATTATCTTCATCAGTTACATTTCGGCCGAAAGTGTTTCAAAGGCAACCTATTTTCTGTTAACGAAATCTTCTGACTATAACCCTACGAATCGCACACATCATTACTGATAAGTAGTGTAATAAAATATGCAAACATTGGATGTCGCTGTCAGTATAGAAGAGGCAACCGGCGGCAACACATTTACATTTGAAGTAGCATTTAACTCCGTTCAGCACATTTTCAAACTGTTCAGCAACATTTTCAATCTCTTAAAACGTACTTATTTAGTTGAAATTGTATTGGCTCGATGGTTTCTCTTTAAGTAGGCCTAATGTTCTTGGACGGATTACATAGATGTCAAATAATGATGAAGTATAGAAAATTTTAGAAATACATTTAAAACAGCGTTTGGCAATTATTTCTTGCGGAACACGTGACGTGATATCACTCACCCTAACACAGAAAGGTGATCTAGGTGTCCAGATGGTGGTTTTTTGCTACAAGAAATCCAGACGACACATGCATGCAACTCTGCTGTAAATACATTTCATGATCTATAATATCAAGTAACAGGTCAAATTGTGTGCCACATTTAAAATGACCTTGACATTCAAGGTGAGTCGATTGTCGTCGAAATTTTGTTGTATATGTTTTTCACAGCGTATAATGACTATCGAATTTTCATGAAAGTGCCGTAATCCTTCATCAAAAAGACATAATCGCAAATCTATTGCTTGCAGTGACTGAGAAACCAAAGGTCATCTATAGCAGGTCAAGGCCATCCGATGAATAATTGTTTCTCAGAGGAAAAGAGATGACAGACTTTCAAATGTACGTTGCCTGGACTGCATCAACCGATTTTAATGAAAAAGTGGCTTCTGCCTTTCCGGACCTATTCAATCATGCGCGTGCTCCGCTGTCAGGACCTGTGGACAGATGTTCATCTATGCTAAAGTATTGGGATTGCAATTATAATTTGAATATATATATTAATACTCAGGGGAGTCTACACCATAGAAACCTTGGAGCAAATGCTCCATCCAAGAAATAAGGGGGAAAGATTTGTCAGTGTGTCTGCCACCATTTTAGGGGGGAAGGAACGGCGAGGGGGGAAGAAGAGCGGGGAAAAGGACGTTGCTCCAATGACTTAGGGGGATAGACGCCCCTGTTAATACTTGCCAATGTCTTACTAAAAAGTATGGGCATATTGTAGCCTATATTCTGTCTATGAAAAGTAGGGTACGGTACCCCAGTCCAAACAGTTGGAAAACGGGTATCCCTCGCACCCGGGGATTACACCGAGCCTAGATAATTGAAAAGCACCTTTCATTTTGGCATTGTGCTATGTTCATTTCTATAATAGAAACTGTTGGATGAAATTCGTCCTATAAATTGCAACTCTTACTTTTTTTGGATTTCAGAACAATGTCAAAGCAAACTTTTAAAATTCTTAGAAACTTTGATGTTTCTAACTTCTCTGTGCTTGTTCATGTTTTTGTTCAGTTTTCTGTTTCATTTTTATTTCGTTTGCACTTTTAATATTCTCATCCAACTCTGATAATATAAGCCTATGTCAAAGATAAACGAATCTCCTGTTTGGCTCCTCGGTGAAAAGATGAAGTGAACGGTTCCAGTTATCAGCACCGAGCTGTTAATAGAGCAGAAATCAGTCATATCATCCCGGTGATGGCTATTGAGACTAACTCGGGGTAAAGATGAAGTGAAGCTATCTAGTTGACAACACCGAGCTGTTAATAGAATTGGATTCAGCCTCATTATTCAGTTCACGGCCATTGAGACTGATGGACCGATCGGATATCCAAGCACAGGAGGAGGCGATATGCGTCTATTAACAACTGATAGTTGGATGACTTTGAAATAGGAAAATTATGCAAAGATACAAGATACATTTTATTTTCACTTGGCATACTTCGTCACACACATTCTACCGATAATAATTACTTCACCATCATTATCCTCACCATCGTCATCATCATCATCATCATCATCATCATCATCATCATCATTATCATCATCATCATCATCATCATCATCATCATCATCATCATCATCATCATCATCATCATCATCATCATCATCATCATCATCATTATCAACACCGCTATCATCAGCATCATTGTTTCTCAGTGCCTCCATCGTCATTGCAACCCATCCTTCATCCTCATCCTCATGTTCCTCTATCTATCACCCCCGGGCTTTCCACTCAAAACTGAAGTCTCAAATACTCCTACCCTGACTCATCTGATCCTCCGCCTTCCAATTCTTCTCGCCGTAAACGACATCCGCTTTGACAGCTACTCTGCCTCTCCTGATCTGGTACCCTGGAAATCGGACTTGGACCTCTTTTGGACCACTCTCTGGAAACCCCCTGATCTGGAACCCTGGAAATCGGACCTGGACCTCTTTTAGACTACTCTCTGGAAACCCCCTTTGATTTGGTTTGGCCTCCTGGAAATCGGACTTGGACCTCTTTCGGACCACTCTCTGGAAACCCCCTCATCTGATACCCTGGAAATCGGACCTGGACCTCTTTGAGACTACTCTCTGGAAATTCCCTTTGATTTGGTTTGGCCTCCTGGAAATCGGATTTGGACCTCTTTTGGACTACTCCCTGGAAACCCCCTCTGATCTGACATAGCGCTCGTGAATAGGCTGGTGTCCTGCGCTTGGCCTTCGAGTGGCGCTTTACAAGTTCGGAGATTACGATTACGATTAGGCCTACGATTACGATGCAACAGAAACAGAGTCGTCGAGCAAGAAGTGAGAATAAGCAGCGATGGGGATCGTGGCAATTATTCAAATTGCAGCTAAGTACAAAATGATCGCATTGGTCGATTTTTATGATCCGTAAGTTCTGTGATGGGATATTTAATTCCTATATTTCAGATGCCTAAAATGACCATTTTAAGTGGGAAATACTGAAACAATTTTCATTTTGGATACTATTTGCAATAAAAATGGGACAGTGCTATAGTGTATCAGTTAGCTACATGTATGTCGCATTTTGTGTATGTCGTACGTGTTACTATCACCTCCGTCTACATACATAGACCCCAGTCTACTTACTACACAGGTTGATTCTGCATTGATCCACGTTTTCATCTCCTCCATAATCGATTTGTGGAAATGTTTGGTGAGTATTCTGGTCAGGGCTCCTCTCTTACCTTAAACTAACAGTCTGTTCTTAATGCTTCTGCTCTCTTCATTGGTGCTCTCCCGAAATTTGGCCACGTATTTACCTCATGCATATCTCCTTCTCTGTTCCTCAAGCGCTTGAAGTCTATTTTGCTTGAACGAGGATTCTCCCTGCTGGGACGGGAGCGCTACTGATGAGTTCTTCCTTGAAGTTTGGCTTTGTGTTTCATTTTCATTGATGTTTAGGCCTATATGTTAATATTTTAATGCGCAGGAATATCAGACCAGACGTCAGAGTTTCAAAGCCATTCCAGGCAGAAAAACATTTCTAGAACTGCGAATTCGGCTGTTACAGTAGTTGAAGACACTCAGATTCTGATAGACTGACATACAGTGTGGCAGCTAGGGAGCAGTCTGGCCATCCGTTCTCATATGCCGAGGCTAAAAAATTGAGATCGCTGGCACATTGGACTGACAACATTGAAGAGAAGGAGGCTCAGAGAAGATCTAATCGAAGCTTATAAGATAATTACTGGAAAGGAAGCACTACAGTGAAACTGGGTTTTAGCGCTAACATGCTTTACTGCATCAATTTCAACACATAGCTCAATGATGACATAATTGTCATTGATGATGAGTCATGTGTGTATGTATGCATGCGTGTATGTTTGTAAGTATGTACGTAGTATGCATGTATCTGTGTAATGCTTTGTACCATTTGCATTTTTACCATGTGCATTTCCACCACCTACCACTGACAGTCACGCGTATTGAAACTGGGTTGGACCCCATAGCATTCCACAAGTGTTACCATCTTAGTGGCCCAGTTACAGTAGCTCCATACATGTTTCTATGATCTGAACCTCAGCCATGTGTTTTCTACCACATGCATTCCTATTCTGTTTCCGTTCTGCGGTTCAATCTGTAGCGATGTGTTCTGAAATTAATATTTGGTAGTGTAGGATATCCATTAATATCGAAAATCTGTAGCAAAATGTCTAAGGTAAATCGTTGATTTGTATTATATTTTAAACTATCTCAAAACTGTTCGACAAAAAGTCAATACCTGGTACTAGTAGGTCTCAAGTAAGACACGCCAACAGAAGCGACCAGTTGATAAATGCAGCCAGCTAATGATTCAACTCGCTGTGAATTATGTCATGTTTTAAGTAAATTATCCTTACGCAACTAATAGTTGACGGCACTTTTGGTTTGGCCGACGCTCTTTCTGTATTAGGCGCTGTGTCGTAATAGGGCTGGATTGCCTGTTTCAATGCTAAGAGGTTTAGGCATGTAGGCCAAAGTTGAATCCTGAGGATAAAACGTTTGACGAAATTATTAGAAAAAATATGCTCAAGTGTTTCCTAAACCTAGAAAAAGACTCTTCAAAATTATCATTGTTGGCCGCATTGTCGAGTCCACGGACCCTAATGGGGAATTTAGAATGATAGACATTTGTCGACAACCGACCAGCCAATAATCGGTCGGAAAATGCGTATCGTATGCCTTCAGTTATAAACGACCTGGAAATTCCCTGTAAATTTAAGTAAGTAAGTAAGTAAGTAGGTAAGTATATTCTTTATTAAGAAGCCCTAGCAAACGCACAGCGCTGTACCCTTAAGCATTGCTGAACTACAAAAGCCATATTTCAATGAAAATCCTGAAAAATTTGCACTTTAACGACGAGCTGAATTGGTTTTTTATATCCGCTTTCTGGAAACGCTCGTCGTTAACATATTAAATCGTTAGTCGCCGATGCTCTGATTACAGTCAGTCATAATCTTGGATCAGAAGCTCATGTCGTGGGATAACCTCCACCCTATCCCTTTATCGTTAATTCCAATCTTATAGACGCCAATGTTGTCCTCTAGACATAAAATTTAACGTATATTTAAAATGCCCTAATATCGTTGTCCGACGGGAATGAAAACGTCATGTAGCGCATACGAAGCTCTTTTGATCCCACTGTGGCCATATGTGTCCTACCACGTGATGATGCTGCTGTGTGTTGAGACATATGAAACAGAGGCGTACTGGATGGATCCGGTTACGATTGGTAGAAAATGTGGGTTTTTGTGTTGGTTGCAGAGCCTGATGACTAAGGTTTGAGATGAGTTGTGGTGGGTTAGCGATAGGAATGGTGGAGGAAGGGAGATTTCGCGGAAATAAGAAGAGAGATGGTTTGGATATCTATGATCTGTGTTGTAATATTCGTTTTCCTTTTTTTAGAGTCGAATGCGGCGTTCCATGTGTCATTCTCCTCATGATATTGCTCTGATACGTTGCTCATGATCTTGCTCTGATACGTTGCTCATGATCTTGCTCTGATACGTTGCTCATGATCTTGCTCTGATACGTTGCCAATGATCTTGCTCTGATACGTTGCTCATGATCTTGCTCTGATACGTTGCTCATGATCTTGCTCTGATACGTTGCTCATGATATTGCTCTGATACGTTGCTCATGATCTTGCTCTGATACGTTGCTCATGATCTTGCTCTGATACGTTGCTCATGATCTTGCTCTGATACGTTGCTCATGATCTTGCTCTGATACGTTGCTCATGATCTTGCTCTGATACGTTGCTCATGATATTGCTCTGATACGTTGCACATGATGTTGCTCTGATACGTTGCTCATGATCTTGCTCTGATACGTTGCTCATGATCTTGCTCTGATACGTTGCTCATGATCTTGCTCTGATACGTTGCTCATGATCTTGCTCTGATACGTTGCTCATGATCTTGCTCTGATACGTTGCTCATGATCTTGCTCTGATACGTTGCTCATGATCTTGCTCTGATACGTTGCTCATGATATTGCTCTGATACGTTGCTCATGATCTTGCTCTGATACGTTGCTCATGATATTGCTCTGATACGTTGCTCATGATCTTGCTCTGATACGTTGCTCATGATCTTGCTCTGATACGTTGCTCATGATCTTGCTCTGATACGTTGCTCATGATATTGCTCTGATACGTTGCTCATGATCTTGCTCTGACACGTTGCTCATGATCTTGCTCTGATACGTTGCTCATGATCTTGCTCTGATACGTTGCTCATGATCTTGCTCTGATACATTACTCATGATCTTGCTCTGATACATTGCTCATGATATTGCTCTGATACGTTGCTTATAATGTTGCTCTGATACGTTGCTCATGATCTTGCTCTGATATATTGCACATGATGTTGCTCTGATACGTTGCACATGATGTTGCTCTGATACGTTACTCATGATCTTGCTCTGATACGTTGCTCATGATCTTGCTCTGATACGTTGCTCATGATCTTGCTCTGATACATTGCTCATGATCTTGCTCTGATACATTGCTCATGATATTGCTCTGATACGTTGCTTATAATGTTGCTCTGATACGTTGCTCATGATCTTGCTCTGATACGTTGCTCATGATCTTGCTCTGATACGTTGCTCATGATCTTGCTCTGATACGTTGCTCATGATCTTGCTCTGATACATTACTCATGATCTTGCTCTGATACATTGCTCATGATATTGCTCTGATACGTTGCTTATAATGTTGCTCTGATACGTTGCTCATGATCTTGCTCTGATACGTTGCTCATGATCTTGCTCTGATACATTGCACATGATGTTGCTCTGATACGTTGCACATGATATTGCTCTGATACGTTGCTCATGATGTTGCTCTGATACGTTGCTCATGATGTTGCTCTGATACGTTGCACATGGTGTTGCTCTGAAACGTTGCTTATGATGTTGCTCATGATGTTGCTCTGATACGTTGCTTATGATGTTGCTCTGATACGTTGCACATGGTGTTGCTCTGAAACCTTGCTTATGAAGTTGCTCATGATGTTGCTCTGATACGTTGCTTATGATGTTGCTCTGATACGTTGCACATGGTGTTGCTCTGAAACGTTGCTTATGATGTTTTCTCATGATGTTGCTCTGATACGTTGCTCACGATCTTGCTCTGATACGTTGCTCACGATCTCGCTCTGACACGTTGCTTATGATGTTGCTCTGATGCGTTGCTCATGATGTTGCTCTGACACGTTGCTTATAATGTTGCTCTGATACGTTGCTCATGATCTTGCTCTGATACGTTGCTCATGATCTTGCTCTGATACATTGCACATGATGTTGCTCTGATACGTTGCACATGATATTGCTCTGATACGTTGCTCATGATGTTGCTCTGATACGTTGCTCATGATGTTGCTCTGATACGTTGCACATGGTGTTGCTCTGAAACGTTGCTTATGATGTTGCTCATGATGTTGCTCTGATACGTTGCTTATGATGTTGCTCTGATACGTTGCACATGGTGTTGCTCTGAAACCTTGCTTATGAAGTTGCTCATGATGTTGCTCTGATACGTTGCTTATGATGTTGCTCTGATACGTTGCACATGGTGTTGCTCTGAAACGTTGCTTATGATGTTTTCTCATGATGTTGCTCTGATACGTTGCTCACGATCTTGCTCTGATACGTTGCTCACGATCTCGCTCTGACACGTTGCTTATGATGTTGCTCTGATGCGTTGCTCATGATGTTGCTCTGACACGTTGCTTACGATGTTGATCTGACACGTTGCCTATGATGTTGCTCTGATGCGTTGCTCATGGTCTTGCTCTGATACGTTGCCTATGATGTTGCTCTGACACGTTGCCTATGATGTTGCTCTGATGCGTTGCTCATGATGTTGCTCTGACACGTTGCTTACGATGTTGCTCTGATACGTTGCTCATGATGTTGCTCTGATACATTGCACATGATGTTGCTCTGATACGTTGCTCATGATGTTGCTCTGATACGTTGCTCATGATGTTGCTCTGATACGTTGCACATGATGTTGCTCTGATACGTTGCACATGATGTTGCTCTGATACGTTGCACATGATCTTGCTCTGATACGTTGCCTATGATGTTGCTCTGACACGTTGCCTATGATGTTGCTCTGATACGTTGCTCATGATGTTGCTCTGACGCGTTGCTTATGACGTTCCTGTGATACGTTGCTTATGATGTTGCTGTGATACGTTGCCCATGATCTTGCTCTGACACCTTGCTTATGATGTTGCTCTGATACGTTGCACATGATGTTGCTCTGTCACGTTGCTTATGATGTTGCTCTGATACGTTGCTCATGATGTTGCTCTGATACATTGCACATGATGTTGCTCTGATACGTTGCTCATGATGTTGCTCTGATACGTTGCTCATGATGTTGCTCTGATACATTGCACATGATGTTGCTCTGATACATTGCACATGATCTTGCTCTGATACGTTGCACATGATGTTGCTCTGATACGTTGCACATGATCTTGCTCTGATACGTTGCCTATGATGTTGCTCTGACACGTTGCCTATGATGTTGCTCTGATACGTTGCTCATGATCTTGCTCTGACGCGTTGCTTATGACGTTGCTATGATACGTTGCTTATGATGTTGCTGTGATACGTTGCCCATGATCTTGCTCTGACACCTTGCTTATATTGTTGCTCTGATACGTTGCACATGATGTTGCTCTGATACGTTGCACATGATGTTGCTCTGATACGTTGTTCATGATGTTGCTCTGACGCGTTGCTTATGACGTTGCTATGATACGTTGCTTATGATGTTGCTGTGATACGTTGCCCATGATCTTGCTCTGACACCTTGCTTATGATGTTGCTCTGATACGTTGCACATGATGTTGCTCTGACACGTTGCTTATGATGTTGCTATGATACGTTGCTCATGATGTTGCTCTGATACATTGCACATGATGTTGCTCTGATACGTTGCTCATGATGTTGCTCTGATACGTTGCACATGATCTTGCTCTGATACGTTGCCTATGATGTTGCTCTGATACGTTGCTCATGATGTTGCTCTGATACATTGCACATGATGTTGCTCTGAAACGTTGCTTATGATGTTGCTCATGATGTTGCTCTGATACGTTGCTCATGATGTTGCTCTGATACGTTGCTTATGATGTTGCTCTGATACGTTGCACATGATCTTGCTCTGATACGTTGCCTATGATGTTGCTCTGATACGTTGCTCATGATGTTGCTCTGATACGTTGCACATGATCTTGCTCTGATACGTTGCCTATGATGTTGCTCTGATACGTTGCTCATGATGTTGCTCTGATACATTGCACATGATGTTGCTCATGATGTTGCTCTGACACCTTGCTTATGATGTTGCTCTGACGCGTTGCTTATGACGTTGCTATGATACGTTGCTTATGATGTTGCTGTGATACGTTGCCCATGATCTTGCTCTGACACCTTGCTTATGATGTTGCTCTGATACGTTGCACATGATGTTGCTCTGATACGTTACTCATGATGTTGCTCTGATACATTGCACATGATCTTGCTCTGATACGTTGCACATGATGTTGCTCTGATACGTTGCACATGATCTTGCTCTGATACGTTGCCTATGATGTTGCTCTGACACGTTGCCTATGATGTTGCTCTGATACGTTGCTCATGATGTTGCTCTGACGCGTTGCTTATGACGTTGCTATGATACGTTGCTTATGATGTTGCTCTGATACGTTGCTCATGATGTTGCTCTGATACATTGCACATGATGTTGCTCTGATACGTTGCTCATGATGTTGCTCTGATACGTTGCTCATGATGTTCCTCTGATACGAATACAAAGCATAGGAAAACTAGTCTGCCTACAGCTTTTTGAACAGGTAAGTTGTCGGCCATGGACTGCTCATGGGTAAATCCTACTAATATATACGACTGTTATATTATTATAGGCTTAACCGAACTTCTAATATTTCCTTCCACTATTCAGCAACAGTGTCAAATAACAATTATCGTTTCGCGAAAAGGTCAGGTCATTAGCATATAATGGCACATGCTAAATTCATGTTTGGTTTTGAAACGTTGACCGACTAAAGCCTAAAGCACCCTCCAGTTTAATAATACAACCACCTGTTAATATGTAGGCCTATCGTGTCAAAAATCTTCGCAGAGGATGAGTTTGTAATTCCTAGACTCCGCAGATGCAAAAACTATCGACCAACTCCAACCTGCCTTTTCTGTCTATAATGCTGGAACGGGTTGTAGTCAGGAAACTTGTTAATTACCTCAATATCAATCAGTTGTTCCCAGACAGACAGTCGGCCTACCGTGCTTTCCATTCTACTCAGACGGTTTTCGCAGATATGCTGTCTGACATTCTTCTAGCAATTGACTCTGGAACTTATTTTTCTCTTCTGGATCCTTTGGCATGTCATCCACTGCGCTAGAGTGGATGACGTCCTACCTCACTAACAGACAGCAAGGTGTCCGCCATGCCGGCTTCTCTTCCACAGCGACTATGCTTACCTGTGTTGTTCCTCTAGGCTCGGTCCCGGGACCCATTCTGCTTTTTTACTGCCGACATGTAAGAGCTCCGCACCGTGAGACAAATGGCTCCCGCTGACTCTTGGAAGGGCCGATCGCCCATTTTAATTTTTTTTGCTGGCGCGAAGACACCAACGGACTTAGCTGATCGCAGCCTCTCATCAACGCTGCTGCTCGTTTGGTTATGAAACTGAAAAGTTCGACCATGTTACAACGGTGATCCAAGAGAGCATCGGTGGCATTGAACAAGGCGAGCGTGTCAAATTCAAACTTTGCATCATCATGCACAAATGTCTGAACAACTGCGCACTACGCTACCTCGCGGACAACATCAGGCCGCTATAGGACGACCCTAATAGGTCGCGGCTGCCTCCAGCTAATGATACGACAATCGCTAGTATGGATCATATGCAGGCCCCCTACTTTGCAGAAGTTGCCTGGGGCGCCAGAATCTAAGGGTGCAATTTTCACCCAAAAAAATGTTTTTCACTCTTTAGCCATTAATTACTCAGTTTTCGTTGTGTTCGCCCTGGATCATAATTATGTACTTTGCAAAAGATGAGTTCAAAAATTGCATAGTCTGTCAAAATAATGTTCCAGAATATTTCTCACTGACAAAGTCAAATAATAATAAATAGAAGTAAAATATTAATAAAAATAAACTGCAACCGATGATGAGTAGCTCTTTATTTTTACACATATATACGCAACAAAAACCATGTTAGAGTCAAAAGTAAAGACAGTGACTCAGTTCTTAAAGCTTACATTGCACACACATATTTACTGCAATATTTCCACGCGGTTCTGCATCAGTGTCTAATAGTGTAGAAAACTGAATACCATTGAACTCAATACTTTTTCAAAGCAGTGCAACTATAATTGAGTAGGCCTATAATTAAAATTATTTTAGTTTTACTCAACTGGAAATTTTACTCTAAACTGCAAAGCCGTACTTTTTATTATTCGTGCTACATTTGATGTAAAGATTTAGACTCAGCGGGTCATTGTCTATCTATAATAAACATCAGCCTTCCCATGCAGTTCATTTGAACAGTCATATGAGTTAACAATCTCAAGACAATCTAGATGGAGCATTATGTACATTGTTCGTTTCAAACTTGCATAATACTCCTTTCGAAACGAAAACTTAGCCTTTTACCTAACGTCTTAGATTACAGGGTAGATGTCCAAAAGGTCCGTGTATAAATAGAAAAAAAATAAAGCCTTTACAGTGCAGATCATTTAAGAGTACGGGTGGGTAGACTCGTATCATATGATACAAATTATATCAATCAACCAATCATTTACATAGCGCCCCTTCAAGGAAGCTATTCAGAGGCACTCCCAGCCCAACCCCGGCGAAAGAGAACAGTCTTTACTAGTAATCATAAGCGTCCAAATTTGTAGTAGAATACGCCATTATTTCATAAGCTAAGCAATGACGTTAAATTTGTGTAGTCCTACTTCTGCAAATCAAATATCATCTATATTTTTCGCCATTAGAACATATTTTAACCTGAACAGTTACTACCTTGCAACAACAACTTGTCGAAGTTTCTGTTTAAGAAAGCAACGAATGACCTGTTCAAATGGAAGACAAGCTTTAAGTTTCTTAAGTTCTAACACAACTTCTGGATGTGAATAATTGCAGTCGATCATGTATCTTACTTTCAAATATCTCGCCAGGAAATGTCTTTCAAGAAAGTAATGGTATTTCATGGAAGAGTCGAGAACTACTGAAAGTAAACGCTTATCCGAGCAAATCATTCGAGCAAAAAGATGCTGAAAATTCGACTCAGTTGTAACTTCTAGTTTGGAGAAATATTCATTAAGAGGTGATAAATAGCAAACCAGTGTGTGAAGTCCAAGTAAACACTGGACGTCTGTGTCGAAATAACAGTCAAGCGGAGGCAAAACCATTACATTGGCAAATGCAAGCTCCTTCAAATTGCCCTGAATACGTGGCTCATCGATAATTCGTTCACACAAATGCAAAACTTTGGAATATTTACAACTCTTGTAAAGATACGCTGCACGGTAACAGTCAACTGTAGTGCAGTGAATGTCAAAGTCTTTACAGATCGAACTGTAAAATGATGTCATATTTTCTAAGGAACATTCCATGAGCAATTTTGTAATGTTGTCTTCAGTTGGCAAGCAACTTTCATTGGGCGCTTTAACTTTACTCATTGAATCGGAAATTTGATATACGCGTGAAACAACACCTGAATGCTGTAATGCCCCAAAACATTTCCGATTTGTCAGAGCCATCAATATTGCATCTAAGGGAAGTGTTGGAGTTTGAAAAATGTTATCACGTGCAAAAGCCCTAGCTAATCTCGCGATTGACGAAATTGTTAAGTAACGAGCAAACACTTCTGGTGTAATACGCAGATCAAGAAGAACCCTTCGCTTGTTGTACTGCGAATTCGGCCAATATTTAATCTGTCCGAAAATCAAGTAAAATCCAATTATCTGAGTAATGTCTTCAATGTATAGCAAACAGCCTGCGTTTAATGTCTCTGTGTCTTCTTTCTCAGGCTTTTCATTCATTATTACTTCCGAGCAAAGGTCTATAACAGTTTGATATTCTGATGCGGCAAAACGAAGTGCCGCCATGTAGGCCAAAGTCGCCTTAGCGATTGTTCTTGTTTTAGAATCCTCACATTTCAAGGCATTCCTGAGAATTCTCTTTGACACTTCAGACACAAGTTGAAATTCTAGAGTATCATTTGATCCAGTCATATTTTCCATAAGATCCTGAGCTTTAACGAAATACAACTGACTTCTACTAACACCAGTTTCACATGGAGTTGGAAAGTTGTGGTGTGTGGATCTAACAAATGTTGACTTAATCGAAAGTTCTCTAATTTTTTCAACAAACCATTCACTGTCACAGTTCATTTCTTTAGAGTCTAATAAATGGACAGCGTGCAATAAACGCAGCATCGATGCATAAAAGCAAAAACAGGACTCGATCGCTGCTGGCGGCGGATACTGATGTATATGACAAACACGTGAGCGATTTCTCAAAGTATATATGTTATTACTGCAAAATCGGAGTTCTTTCTTTGCTGCCGTATGTGCTTCTTCAACATCGTAAGAGAATCTTAGCGAAACATAGACGTCGATAGATTTTGGTTCAGCTGCTTTCATGGCTTCACAGGTGTGCAATAGATAGTTGCTGACGCAACAAAAGAGGTCATGAGTGCCTAATTCATTGACTATATTAAGAAAAACATAATGCTCCACAAACCAAAGGCACAGGATGTTGGAATCGCAAAAATTGATCAATCTTTCAGTAGTTTCATCCACGATCTTCCGGTTAAAGTGTTTATGAAACAAATTTGCCTGAGGAATAAAATAGTTTGGACATGTTTTCTGTTTCAGCCATTCTAAAAGATTTTGTAGCAAATTACAACATATTTCAATAACAGACGATGAATTCCACCATTCTGGTGACATCTCTTCGCAAGACCACAGCATCAGTGTTTTAAAATGGTATGTACAGAGAACCTCGTCTTCCTTTGGACAATCTTTTTTGATAAGTTCTCTCTTGGCAATGAATCTGAGCATATGATAGACAATCTGCTGAACTGGAGTCCAGCTCTGAAGTAAAATGACTTCCGCAACTGAAAATGATAGCCTGCATTGGAATAAATCATTTCTGCAAGCAGGATGTTTTGCAAATACAACATGACAACCATGCTGCACTATCTCGCGAATGTTGGTAGTCGTCGGCCATCCGTACTTTCTACTTCGGAAAGGCCAATTTTTGGCTTCTTTTGGCCACTGTGGGCACCACACGGATGCAACGTCATCAGTTGAACCACGAATTCTGCAGGCATACTTTGATGCTGGACCAACCCTGAAACATTCTGGATTATATCCTGGCTCTTGGAACAGTTTTCCTGAACGACGACAACTCTTAGTAAAATTAAAGATTTTTCGTGACCAGTTATACCTCATATGTCCAACATGTCGAAGTCGTACAAAAGATGGATAGTCCTGGTATGGCTCAATCAAGAGGCAACACATTTCCTCAGTAATATAACGCATATTGTATGGCAAGAATGGTTTTTCATCGGTAAAGGCCAGATAATACGAAAGCAACTGCAATTCATCATAATCGCCAATGCATGAATGTAGCGGTTGAATATAGAACTCAGCAATGCTGCCACATGCAATTCCTTGATTGGAGGCTGACGATTTTAACTGTATCGACTGAAGAACGTCAGGGTTGGTTTTTGGAATAATTCGACAGGTACCAACGATGAATGCCGACACAATGTGTTCCATTTCTGCAACCAGAGGAGAACAAACTAAATAGCATCACCACCGTTTGTAGTCAACGTCTTCATGATGACGTTTTTCTATTACACACGGAAATATTCACGATCCTAACCTACTGATCAAACATGCGGAGAGTTCATAATTTTTCTCATTTAACACGTATGATCCAATTCCTTGATAAGTTTTGTGCGAATAACTCATTCAAGGTCGTTACACAGGGAATCTCAAACTCGCTCTTCGTTTTCAAGGCGAAACCTCAAATCAATCGGTCATCGTGTTACACATGTAAGTTACTACGTGTATGAATGTGTAGGCTATGTACGTATGCCTGTACATTTTAATGTATGTGCAGATGTACGTATATACGCATATCCGCATGGAGAAACTCTCCTCTGAGTTTGTTACACAAACGAGCTCTAACCTACATGTACGATTGACAGTTGACACTTGAAATTACATCTCTGACGTGACCCAGCGCTCGTGAATAAGCTGATGCCCTGCCCTTAACTTTAGTTAGCGCTTTAGAAATATTTAGATTACACTTACGACTTCGAGAACGTTGTCGGTGACCGTTAGGCCTACTGTGCGAGGACCCTGAGCAAGTCCTTCACTCACAATTAAGTCGGACCTCAAAATTTGATCATGAGATAAGAAGATAAGAAGATATCTATCAAGTAAGAAGGGAGATCCGCCTGTTAGACGCTTCTTGTGTCTCATTTAATAATATTACCATTGTACAGATCTCCGGAAAAGCCGATAAATTTATCGAGAAAAACCAGTAAAATCAACGAATAAATGTCTCCTGTTTTCAGCATTTTATGTTCTATCCGAATAGCGAATACCGAATATCGGTTATGGATTCACCAGATAGGCTTAGGTTTTAGAATTAAAATAATTGCAGTTCCATTACCTGCGTATGAGCAATTCGACCACTGACGGAAACTGAGCGATCCGCGATGTGCAAGTCACCGAAGTATGCCTGACTGCTTGCAATGCATATTGTTAATCTTTATAAGGTCTTCTGAACTCTGTTTAACCACTTGATATAATTGTGCAAGCAACACAGACAGAGAAAGAGGAAGTGTGTCTTCGGCTGAGTTTGACGAACAAATTTTATTACATAGTTTTATTGACGACAATGAACAGATTAAAAGACTGTTATGGCTTCTACATTGAAATTCAAGGGCATCTTCAAGCCATCTGATGCGCTCTTATAAAATGTTATGGCGGATTTACGAGGCATAGGATCAGGATCCGCATTGACTGGACCGGACAGTATATATTATATGGAGAATTTTATCTTGAATAGAAGCCGACAGCAAACACGCTCGTCTATAGTCGTGTTCGGTTTATCGAGGAACGCAGAACTCAACGACGTTCGAAGTAACTATGTCGATATGCCTTCTATGCATATTTATTTTCAATGAAGAAAGGTCACACTGGTTTCGGCAAATGCGCACTCTTAGAAGCACTATTTTGAATAATCAGACAATAATGTGGCAGCGATTTCTATTGTATGAGACACTTAACCACATTCGCAGTTGCATAATATGGCGAAATTAGAATTTCGTGTAGCGCGGGGCCTTTGATGTTGCTGGGTGGTTGACTGATTGTTTTTCTCCTCCTTTCTTCCCTCCCTTTTCTTCTTTTTCTCACAGCGGCTCTTCATTAATCGGCGTTGTCCGCCCGGACCTGTCCGCCCTCAGTCCTCCCTTTGCTCTCGCGTCGGCTTCTCTTTGATGTGAGGTGTCCGCCCGGCCCTGTTTACTTGAGCTAGTGCGCTCTTTGACCTGCCCTCCCGGACATGTCCGCCCGAGAGAGTGAGGTGTCCGCCTGAGAGAGTGCCCGCCTGAGGTGTCCGCCCGAGAGAGTGTCCGCCTGAGGTGTCCGCCCGAGAGAGTGTCCGCCTGAGGTGTCCGCCCGAGAGAGTGACCGCCTTAGGTGTCCGCTCGAGAGAGTGTCCGCCTTAGGTGTCCGCCCGAGAGAGTGTCCGCCTGAGGTGTCCGCCCGAGAGAGTGTCCGCCTTAGGTGTCCGCTCGAGAGAGTGTCCGCCTTAGGTGTCCGCCCGAGAGAGTGTCCGCCTTAGGTGTCCGCCTGGACATGTCCGCCATCCTCCCCCAGGCCTCTTCTGCCTATATAGCACGGGTATTGTAATAGTAAAATACTCTGACTGTTGCGAATGTGATAATTGTGTGTACAATCGTCGTTCTCTTGCTATCGAATAAAAATACGTTGCCAGTTCATATGTCGATCAATGCAAAGACGACTGATAGACGACGGAGGCCGAACTACGCGCCTACAGAAAATACTCGCGAACTTCCCTGCCTATAGTCAGCCATCTTGGTGTCCTGGTCAAGAAGAAGAGAAAGACAGGGGGAGTTTTTCGACAATACAAATGCATATTTTTAAAGTCACGACTGGCAATAGCAGTGATTAATGTAGCATAACCTTCGTTTAAGTAATTATATCAACAGGTAATTATAACCATTCATTTAAAATAAATTTTCGCCATAGGCATTTCGCTGCTGCGTATATTATGTCTTCCTTCTCTGCTTCAAACTGTTTCCAATAGAAGAAACATTTCAAACATTAGTTTCCAGCTCTTAAGGGACAATTCTCCTCTCGTTTCATTTTGCAAACAACTGAAAACTTATCTTTTACCAGGTACCGTGCTTGTGAGGCGAACTATTATTATTAATAATAATAACAATAACAATAACAACAACAACAACAATAATAATAATAATAATAATAATAATAATAATAATATTCGTTTATTAATTCAAACTGACAAGTACGTACTAGGATTTCATGATGCAGTAGTAACAGATGATTACAAGTTTAAAGTAGTGTAACGAATCGTTACAAGCCTTAAGTATATTACTTTCACTAAGATTGTGAAGTCAATGTTATTCGCTAGAGGCCACTGTGGTAGTGCAGTACAGTGCAGGCAGCTGTAGCGCTGTGGCATGCGAGTCAACCAATGGGAAGACGTCACGTAGGCCGTGCTGGTTCGTGATTGGCTAGAGGTGATCACGTGCGAACTTTTGCGCCATTTTGTGTGGCCTGTATGCAGTTTCAGCCTAGACGTGAACGAAGAAGGAAGGAATCGGTGTCCTTAGAGCTAAGTTGAGCGTGAAATGGTCTTAACTGCGCAATAAGGGATTTTACGATTAAAACGATAGGAATTGTCGAAACTTGGGGACAATATTTCTTCGTAACTACATCCGAGAGGATCGGGCGTCGAATTTATCGACGGGCGTTCGATGTTTCTTCGAATTTGGGCAACGAAACTCCAGTGACCTTGGATAACCTTGATGTGGATTGATATCTACTGGATGTGACCGGAATCGCAAATATTTGCAATTGGGAAGAAAATATAGCTTGGAATTTCAGGGAGTACAACCCCTTATTCTTTTGAGTCGTATATTGAAATCTCCAGCGATACTTAGATAGATTAGATATGTTGTGAAGCGATAAGGCGATAGGTTAAGTTCATGTGCTATATAAATGTACACGTTAACTTAGTCAGGAAACATACAGCGATAGATAAGTCGATAGTTTAGATTCACTTGTGCTATATAAATGTAAATGAACATATGGCGATAGTATAAGTCGATAATTTCATTTCTGTTCAATAAATAATTATAATGGAAGAAGAGATTTTATCTGAACACGAAACTAGCCAAATAGGTGTCATTTTGGAAAGGGTGGTAGAAACCCAGGAAAAGATTGTAGAGCGCCAGACAAATCAAGACTCGATACTAGGGGCATTTGTAGAGCGCCAGTCGACTCAAGAATCTGTATTAAGTACATTTATAGAGCGCCTGACAAATCAGGAAACTCTTATGAGTTCATTATTCGAATCTCAACAGACCTTCATGGAAACTCAACAAGTATTTGCAGAGCGCCAGGCTAATAGGGAGATTGGTCTTCAGGCATTTATGGAGCGCCTGTTGTCAGATAGGGTCCCTGAGAGAAGAGAGCAGAAGAAAGAAATTGAGTCTGTTGTGAGAGCGCCGAACCCTAGTGAGGGCTTGATACTAAGCCCTGCTGCGCCAGCAACGGAAGCCGCGGACATGCCACTCGTCATCCATGGTAGAAGAATGCCTCAGGGACCTAGTATAATGCAACCGGACGTGAAGCCTCGCTCTCGGCCTAGTAAGAAAAGGCGACAGCGGTTGCAGCAGATAGAGAGAAGAGAACAGGCCCACAGCGCCAGCAAGCTGGGTTCAAAACCAGGGCTTGTATACTCTTCAGATGTTCTCTCACAACAGCGCGGGCACTCGCAAGAGCGGGACGAGCACGCTACACTTGGTACCAGAATCGGGCTTAGAACTAGAGAAGATTTGGTTAGAACTAGAGAAGATTTATTTAGAACTACAGAAGAACCGAAACCAGCCTACTATACAGAAGATAATGAAATTTTCTATAGAATGGATAGGGCAAACTTAATGGACTTAGGACCAGCAGAGTTCGAAAATAAAATGTTTAACTGGGCTATACCTACACAAACAGAGATAGAACTAAATTCTGCTTCAGACGCGGATGCAATTGAGAGTCTCAGTGAAACTAATAGTACAGACTCTGATGTTAGTAATGCTAGGTCAACACATAATGTAGATACTAAGGTTAACCCAGTAGGTGTAGATCAAAAGAATATACGATCATATACTAACCTGGAGTTTTCAGTTGCAGGTATTGGTCAAAGCTTAGGAGAAGACTCTCGACGGCCAACAGTACGAGAAGACTTGGTTTCTCAAGTCTCTCAAGGGGGAAGAACAGGCAGAGATGCGCATCCCAGTCGTCATGTACCTGTCGACATGAGAGCGACCACCTTGCCTAGAACTTGGACAGAAACAAGGCCTACAGTTGGACAAGTCAGTTGGAGCCAAGATGAACGACTTCCAATGACGAATACTCCTGTCTACGCCATGTCATCTGAGCCAAGAGTAGTAACACTTTCTCAGCATCTGCCTTCGTCGTCGCTGACTATGCCTCGATCTACTGGTGGACAAATCGAACCTTTGATGATGCCGTCAAAAGTCGCAGCGTCCTTTCCTCCTCAGTATGTTAGTATTGTTGATGCAGGAGAAATGAATAAGTCAAGCAACATGTTTATGCTTATGCCTGTTCATACTCCAGACATTAATGGGCCTCGGATACCCACAGCTGCCTCAATGTCCAAACCGGAAGTTGTTTGCAACATGGAGCCAAAGCCTCAACAGGTGATGTTATGTTATGGTCCGTCGAATGTGCAACCTAGTCTGATGGAAAAGCAAGAAGCAAATGTTAAACTAGCGAGTGATGTGAAACCTGACTCTAACTTTCAGAAGATAATGCTTCAGAAAACAGTGACGTCAGTGGCAACCCAAACTGTTGTTCCTGATGACTGTTTAATCGCAATGGAGAATAAACCGGTTGTGGCTAAAGTTAAACAAGCTGCAACGGGAGAAACTATTTCTACTGCGGAAGCTACGGTGAAGCCAATTCTAACGTCTACCTCGACGAATGTAACACCGGAGAGAAGTAGACAATGGATTAAGCTTGGTGGTTACAATGGTCGAACCCCAATAGAAGCTTTTCTTAGAAAATTTGAGGTGTGTTCGAGAAATAACGGTTGGACAGATGAAGAGAAATTAAACCAGTTAACGTGTTCTTTAACAGAACCGGCAAACCAGCTGTTATGGGAATTCGACTCTGCTGCTATGGTTACCTGGTCGGACTTGGTTAAGAAACTTCGATCTCGTTACGGAAGTGCAGAGCAAGCTGCGTTATATCAGACTCAATTGAGTACAAGAAGACAGAAAGATGGAGAGGATCTTGGAAGCTTAGTTCAGGACATTCGAAGACTGCTAACTTTGGCATACCCTGGACCACCGTCGCAACATAGTGAAACTATTGCGATACGTGCTTTCGTGGATGCCTTAAAAGATAAAGAATTAGCCTTGAAGCTACGGGAACGCGAGCCAGAGACACTTGATCAAGCGTACAAACTTGCATTGCGTTTAGAAGGCTATTCTCGAGTTGACAAGGACAGTTCAGATCATTTTGAACATCGACCGGCACGTGTGAAGGCTGTGAAGGAAAATGATCCGAATTCAGAGTTGATGCGCCAGTTTTTAGAACAACAGAAACAGTTGGAGCGACTTATAGAAACGCAACAGAAGAGGTTGGAGAAAATGGAGAAAGCCTTGGAATCCTGGCAAAATTCGTCAGCCTTTAGAATTCCTCCTCCTTTTCAGCCGCAAGCTCAGCGAGAAGTTCCGCCTCGCTGGAGAATGGAAGGTGCAACTAATTATCCTGATAGTGGACAAAGGAAAGACAATCGAAAGTCATGGCGGTCTACCAAGCTCTGCTTTGAGTGCAATCAACCCGGACACTTGGCCAGGTCATGTCCGTTTCGACAGAATGTTCCGACCGATGTAGATGGAACTCCGAACCAACAAGAACCGGCAAGCAATCGACATATTCAGGGATGTAGCAACGCCTATCTCTCGTTGACTGTGAATGGAAAGCCTACCTTCGCATTACTGGACACAGGGAGTGAATTGTCCTTGACTCCAGCATCGTTGGTACGTAAAGAGGATATGAGAGAATCTCGACAGTTCGTGAGAACGGCAAATGGTTCCGAAATCCGTGTATTGGGCGAAGTTACTCTTAATTGTACGGTAGACAACTTCTCTTTTGAAGTCAAGTGTTTGGTCACTGAACAAGTTACGGAACTTATAATCGGACTGGACTGGATGGAACAAAATAGTGTTCTATGGAACCTCGGAGCGAGGTGGGTTCAGATTCAAGGTCACACTATTCCTATCCAAGGTCGACGTCAAGGAGTAGCCTGTCGGAGGATAGCAGTGGCTAACGACGTGAAAGTGCCTGTTCGAAGTGAAATGGATATTAGAAACCGCTCGATCCAGATTCAAAGACATACTCGACCTACTCAAAGAATCTATGGAGCTTTTACATGCTAGAACCGGGTGGCGTTCTTCTCAAAATCCACGAGAATGGGATGCGCATCTGCCTTCTGCATCTGCCGTTATCGAGGGGGGTATACTGCGACACAGAAATAAAGGAATTAAATTGCTTATTGTGAAATCATTGCTTTATGAATATGGTTGCTTTGTTAATTGCAATTGTATCTCTTGCATTGTGAATTGTGTGTGTTGGAACATAATTTTTATATGGCGCTCTAGGTCTAGAGTTAATTAGGAAACCGGTAAGGTACATGTAAGGTTGACATTGTATAAGTATGAGATAAGGTAAGGAGATTTGAGAGTGATGTATTGTAATAATGCCACTACCCTGTGCCTGTCACTAGAGAGTCGGTAATATGTGACATTCATAAGGATTTAGTTTTGTAAGTCTAGTTCTGCGCCGCTTAATGGCGACTATTGTTGAAAGGAGCGAGATGCTATGTCTCTTAGTTTATTTTGATGAATATGTGTTTACTTTATTGCTAGTATAAATTTGTTAAGCTATTGTACTTTGCTTAATGGAACAGTCTTACCTTAGCTTGACATTAGTTGTGTAGGAGCTCTTCTGCTTCTGATGTAATGGTAGTAGACATTGTTGACTTCTCGCAGGATCGAGTGATGCTTATGAAACCTTGCTGTTAACTAGTATTGATGTTGTAGTTAAGTGACATTGTACTAAAATCTGGAGATTTCCTGGATGACTCTGGGATTGTTCCCAGCAAATTTCCAGAGTGTCTGGAAATTTGAGCTAAGTGGGGGAGGGTGTAACGAATCGTTACAAGCCTTAAGTATATTACTTTCACTAAGATTGTGAAGTCAATGTTATTCGCTAGAGGCCACTGTGGTAGTGCAGTACAGTGCAGGCAGCTGTAGCGCTGTGGCATGCGAGTCAACCAATGGGAAGACGTCACGTAGGCCGTGCTGGTTCGTGATTGGCTAGAGGTGATCACGTGCGAACTTTTGCGCCATTTTGTGTGGCCTGTATGCAGTTTCAGCCTAGACGTGAACGAAGAAGGAAGGAATCGGTGTCCTTAGAGCTAAGTTGAGCGTGAAATGGTCTTAACTGCGCAATAAGGGATTTTACGATTAAAACGATAGGAATTGTCGAAACTTGGGGACAATATTTCTTCGTAACTACATCCGAGAGGATCGGGCGTCGAATTTATCGACGGGCGTTCGATGTTTCTTCGAATTTGGGCAACGAAACTCCAGTGACCTTGGATAACCTTGATGTGGATTGATATCTACTGGATGTGACCGGAATCGCAAATATTAGCAATTGGGAAGAAAATATAGCTTGGAATTTCAGGGAGTACAACCCCTTATTCTTTTGAGTCGTATATTGAAATCTCCAGCGATACTTAGATAGATTAGATATGTTGTGAAGCGATAAGGCGATAGGTTAAGTTCATGTGCTATATAAATGTACACGTTAACTTAGTCAGGAAACATACAGCGATAGATAAGTCGATAGTTTAGATTCACTTGTGCTATATAAATGTAAATGAACATATGGCGATAGTATAAGTCGATAATTTCATTTCTGTTCAATAAATAATTATAATGGAAGAAGAGATTTTATCTGAACACGAAACTAGCCAAATAGGTGTCATTTTGGAAAGGGTGGTAGAAACCCAGGAAAAGATTGTAGAGCGCCAGACAAATCAAGACTCGATACTAGGGGCATTTGTAGAGCGCCAGTCGACTCAAGAATCTGTATTAAGTACATTTATAGAGCGCCTGACAAATCAGGAAACTCTTATGAGTTCATTATTCGAATCTCAACAGACCTTCATGGAAACTCAACAAGTATTTGCAGAGCGCCAGGCTAATAGGGAGATTGGTCTTCAGGCATTTATGGAGCGCCTGTTGTCAGATAGGGTCCCTGAGAGAAGAGAGCAGAAGAAAGAAATTGAGTCTGTTGTGAGAGCGCCGAACCCTAGTGAGGGCTTGATACTAAGCCCTGCTGCGCCAGCAACGGAAGCCGCGGACATGCCACTCGTCATCCATGGTAGAAGAATGCCTCAGGGACCTAGTATAATGCAACCGGACGTGAAGCCTCGCTCTCGGCCTAGTAAGAAAAGGCGACAGCGGTTGCAGCAGATAGAGAGAAGAGAACAGGCCCACAGCGCCAGCAAGCTGGGTTCAAAACCAGGGCTTGTATACTCTTCAGATGTTCTCTCACAACAGCGCGGGCACTCGCAAGAGCGGGACGAGCACGCTACAGTAGGTCTAGTCGAATTCAACCGTAGTGGACCCTGCAAGACGCCAATTCCCCCCGACTAAAACCGATTTACAAAAGTACGCCCTAATATAGTCAAAGAGTAACGACTATACGGCCTAGCCATCGGAAAGCACAACAATAAAATTAATCTGTAATATCTAGGCCACTAAGATATCTTCACTGTTTACTGCAGATTGGTAATCACTGCAGAATTTTGATATTTTCAACTAATTACCAGCAATCTTCAAAATCCTCGAGCTTTCTTCCGTGTATAAATATAGTCCCAGATAGGTTATTTTGAGATGAAATTGTCCAACGTCAGACCCGCATAGTCTACAATACTACTTTCATGGGTGCAGATAAGAATTGCATCTTAGTCGGCCTGCTTGTCACCGGATACTAGCACGCTTGAGAAATTTGAGACGCAGAAGTAATAATTTCGAAATATTCCATCTTTGTAAATATCGTTAAGAGGACATAATATCTGGTCTACTATCAAAATATGGAAAATTTTGCACTTAAGAAATCAAAATAATCCATTTATAATCCAGCAATTGCATTAAGTATAATACTACATCCCAGACGACATTACGGTTATGTGATTGAAAACTGGAATATTTTGGAAATGAAATGCCGAAAGAAGGTCATAAATGTAGGTCAATAAATGGCTACCATCTTCCTTTGCTCCTACTTTTACGGAACTTTATATTTTATAATTTTCGACTTTATTGTACGGTAGATACTTGTGACTTCTGCCTAAAGAAGACACATTATTTAAACCAGAGAACAATAATTATTATTAAGGCTTAGTTTATATATAGCCAAGATTTTTATATTGGCAATTTCAGCATTCTTCCTATAGAGTTGAAAGAGAATCTTCGCTGTGAAATAACGTCCCTGAACAGAAACTACTTGATGGTTTAATATAGTCACTCCGCAGAGGCTTATTTTCATGGCTTGATTTCTCATCCAACGGGTAGCAGTTGTAAAGAATTTCATGCCATTAAAAGCGATAGGCTATTAACAGATAAAGGTAAAAGATCGAGACTATAGCCTACGCTAAAGCTATAAAGAAATTTAGACTCAACAACACTAAAACGCAGCAAAAATACCTACTTTGTTGACTTCCACAGATTGGAAATTGCTGCTGAATTTCGATAATTTTAATGGATAATCTGCAAGCTCCGAAATCCTCAAGCTTTCTTCCGTTTAGAAATGGAGTTCCAGATAGGCTATTTTAAGATTAAATTGCCCAACGTCATACCTGCATATTCTACAATGTCCTCTTTCATCGGTGCAGACAAGAAATGCATCTCATCCGGTGTGATGCGACATAGTTTTGCGGGGTGAAGATTATGTACGAGGAATATTGTAATTGGTTCACTTGAGAGAAGTGGATATAAGCCGGATATAACTGTCAGGCTGAACTATTAATAGGATAGCGAGATCTGGTCCGGTGGTGCGGGGCTTTACTGTAATTATATAAAAATAAATTAGCATAAATACGTTAGCAAGCAATGTTGAGCGATGCTGGTTTCAGAGATATCGCGTAGGTCATTTATTTGAATTAATCCTTATCTAAACTAATCCATGTTTTATTAAACATTAAGCATTGATTAATTGCACAAGTATAAAAATACATTACTTTGAAATCCCACGAAACCTTACATTAGGTTTAAAGTTTCACACGGAATTATATAAAGTCAGTGCTTTTTTCCTAGAAAAAAAGGTTCCGGAACGAAACAATAGGTGCCGGAACGCAATAATTATGGGCGGGCTAAAATCACGAAAAAACGGGATTGGGGTTGGGAGGGGTCTCAATAAACACTGAAAACAGTTCAAAAACACTTAAATTAAATTAAAATAACTAAATTATTGTTTTAATTATTAAAATTAATAAATTATATTTTAGGAGCTGAAAAAGGTGCCGGAACGCCGTGCAGGCGCGTTCCGGCTGAAAAAAACCCTGTATAAAGTTGTAAACGATGTCAAGACAGTGTTTCTTCATATAGTAAAGCGCTACAAAATTCCATCGGCACTTTTTTAGCATAGGAATTTGTTCTAAAAAAGAACTCGTGTTATTGTACCCGCTGCTACAGAATCATTCGTCTAAATAATAATTTCAATGCTTCTCGTTTCTCCTACAAAAATATTGTTTTATGTGTCATTTTGATAAGGGGCCGTCCACATATTACGTACGCACTGACGGGGGGGTCGGATTTTGGCGATTTTGCGTACGGGTGCGAACGGGGGGGGGAGGGGTGGGACAAAAGTGTACGTACGCAAAATAAATTTCTAATTATGACGTCCACATTAGCCTATTTATAACTCTGTATTGTCCTATAGTCGTCCGATGGCATTTTATTACATTATATAAAAGCCATGTGAAGTTATTCTGTGCTGTGAACGAGACACCTATAATTTGTCTATATTGGCCCTCACTCATCCTTCAATCTGGCCTAAAGTGCAGACTTTCGAGACACTTTCTGCAGCTGGTCTTCGGGGGGGGGGTGCGTCAAGTGTACGTACGTGGGAGGGGGTGTGGAAGAAAGTACGCTTGGGAACAGGGGGAGGGGGGTCCAATTTTCCCGGATTTTTGCGTACGTAATATATGGATGGCCCCTAATACGTTAATACAATACGTCAAACATTAACATGATTCTTCAGACGTCGTCTAAAACCCAGAGATAAGTCCGGACAACAGATCTCGCGGACAATAAATCGCATGCGTCATGCCAAATATTTTCTAGCTACGGAAGTGGGCGGAGTCGGACATTATCTCCACTCCGGACAATATGTCGCACCACACCGGCCTGTCTGACGCTAGCAAACTTAAGACATTTCAGACGCATAATTAAAATTTGCGAAACGTTCCACTATTAGGTCCTGTGCGGATATAATATTATGCTTATTAGTTTACAATTAACATATGGCGGGTTACGCCCAATAAACCGAAACAATTAGGCTAGTAACCAATTGGCTAGATGTTTTGAGCATTAAAAGCAGACTCATGTAAGAAAATGGTTTTGAACAGACCTTTGAGATTCTCGGTCTGAGAAAAAGAGAGATCAGGTAATTTAGTTTCGATAGTAATTAGCGGGGAATTTAGATCGGTAGCATAGCCAGTTATCTTCTTTATCTTTGGAACTTAACGCCATTTAGAAGATTCTCTAGCATACGCCTACCGCAACGTCCTAATGCAAAATATTGCTACGGATCCGGGGTTCAACTAACTGCCAAGAAGGCCACTATTAACCTCAGTCCGAGTGGATGCTGCCTGTCGTCCTCGGGGTAAGGGCTCCCGTGTACGCTGGAAACTAAACGAACAGAATTAAAACTTTTATTCTGTAAGAACTGAAATATTTTTGACTATCCGTCGTAAAAGAAATGCACCTTCCGAAGTAACAGTTCGAAATGACACATGCCCTACACTGGGTTAAACTAAAGATACGGTAGCCTGTCGACCCTATTTACGAGAATCCGACGGACAGTCGGTCCGACGGAATAGGTAGGCAATCCAACCGTTATCGCAATCGTTTCTAACAGCTAAAACGCACATACACAAATCTTATTCTTCATAGTGGGGCGACGAAATGCAGTTGCGTCCACAACCAACGATAAGGCTATCGCTCTGCAGTTCCTTTTTGGTGGAAGATGACAGAGATCTGGCCACCCTAGTAGCTATCGATTGTGGTAGATCATGATTGTATTCGTCGTCAGCCGGTCAGTAGCTCAAAGAGCTACCATTGACTAACGTTCGAGGTAACTAAAACGACCTACGCCACTCCTCCTACTAGACCTACATCTGTTTGCAGACGGCGCACGCGATACCTAGCCGAGACTTTACATTTAAGTAGAATAATCGGCCGATATGACAAAGAAGGAGAACATCGACCGTCACATGCGCAGAATCAGAACGTAGGTCCCCTAAGTATGTTTGTAAGTATTAATTTATGGTTGTTTCTGGTTTTAAATAGAGTTTTATTCATTACTGGTGCTAATACACTGACACGTCTATTTAGAAAAAAAGATTATCCATTCCACAACAATAGCTACGTCGTATGCAAGCCGTTTGAAGCCTATATGGATATACTGTCAAATGGGTTTCTTATTCATAGATGTGGTCTCAAATAGTAACTTATTCTTTTTTATAATTATTATATTGTGCATGAGGAGGAGGTAATATGTGGTGTAACCTCCAACAGTAGTCTGGCTCTGAACATCGTTTTTATAGAAGTATTTACTGAGGCATATATTGTTGGTATAAAATTAGGTTATTGGTAGACTATGCAATGTATAAATATATGTATCGGCGTTGTCAAATAGCTGTTTTACACCTACTGTTTTACCAATTAGGGCCTACCATTTTAATCATCAATGGCTTGGAAAACATAGCAGAGGTGCAGAAAATCTTACATGGCTGTTATCTTAAATGGTGGAGGCGGAAGGTCTAAAAAGCTGAAGGGTTTTTTATAGTTAGCTCTACCAGTGTCTCGGCGGTTATTAGAACGGGTCCATCCTCTGAGAAGAAGATATACACGTCTGTCTTAATCGTTCAGCGTTTGATGAGGAAGCTGCTGCATTAGCTTGACTACTGTTGTATTTTGTGCTGTATAAATGCGCAAAGGATGAGGAATCTGGTATAAAATGCAAGTTTTCGTAGGTGACCTGTTGGAAAAAGCCATAGAACCTCCTTTTTATAACAGATATTAAATATGACGCTTACGTCCTTTAAATTGTTGCACAAATGGCAAAATGATACTTATAATCCTGTTTCAAATAATTACAAGCAATCAGACAATCCTTAAGAATTTCACCTTTGGTGGAAAATGTCATTGAACGAATAGATTAATTGTTGTGCAAAGGACAAAGTGATATGCCTAAATCCTCTTTAAATAGCTTCAAAAACAATCAGTCCAGTCTAAAGAATTTAACCTTTTACAGTTTTGGTGGAAACTGCTATTCAACTAAATAGCAAAAAACATTGGATAGCGCTTCCTTGAGTCACTTTCCATGTATTAGCACTTGTCATTCAAGAGAACCAATCTGTTACAATACGATTGAGAGGAAATATCAAAATGTGATGTCACACATTTTATGCACATGTCAGACTGGTTTGGCTGAACGAACTTTTCTTCTTCCACTGAGTGTTAGTTATTACATCATTAATTTGCGTAGTCATTGTCCCAAAAGATTGTAGTCTTCATCTTTTTCAAATGCTTTATTTCAAAACAGATCAAATCAAACCAGTGTAGATCGCATAATAAATTGAATGTAATTAAAAGAAAAGGTATTTAGCATTTAGATACATTTCTTGAACATCAGTGTTTACTCATTTTATAATCCATGTTTGTAGCTATATTGAATGAAAATCCAACTATCATGTGATGTATTCATTTGTCGAGTTCTGCTTTTCATCACTTCCAAGTTCCAAGAACACTTCATTTCCTTCGCAATGAACCAGCAGAGTTTGGAGAAATATGAATGCAATATATAGCGTCAGGTTTAAGAAGGACATGGCAGAATTTCAGCTGACGTAAGTTTCTCTCATCCGTCCGACTGGCTTTTCTTTCCCAGGTCATTTTATTCCTCCTGGATTTCTATCCATATTCGCTCCAATGCTCGAACATGGTCCAATCTGCCATCACAACGTGCGAAGTCACCAATTGTTTTGTTTCGTTTGGATCATCCCTGAGTCAGAGGTCCGCATTGTTCTCTTGCACAATAATGTAATTAAACTTATAGCGCTTTCCAAGAATACATAGAAATTAAGCAACGGTTTGTTATAATACCAGTGATGTTTGAATAGTTGAATAATCCATTGTGTCATATAGAATATAGCTGAAAAAGAATCGCAAAGCGCTGACTGGTGAGAATCACATTCAGAGTTGCGGCCATTAGCAGACTAATTAGTAACTTCTTTCGCATCGTTACCTAATACACAAGGCACTAGCAGTTGGCACAAAAATAAGCGGCCGTAATCAGGTCAACTGCCAGAAAGTTAGTCCGTTATGCATCAACGCTGAGTCCTTCTTCTTGCTTGCCTTTCAACTACTGATGCAGGCCGAGAATGTGGAAACGGCCTTATGTTCACTACGATAAAATGCAATTGTGGATAAGGTCTACACAAACTACAAGCCGAGTTCTGACCAACCAAAGTGACAAGGAAGATTGGACCACCTCAAGTTACGCGATAATACTTTACAAGTCTTTATCATCACATCTCACATTTCAAATGAAAGCAGAATTCGGTCATTGGTTATTAAAACTCTTGCATTACTTTTTAATAATACGAAGCTTTCGTAGAAGAAATCTGCGAATGATTTGTTCAAACGGAAGATTCGTTTTCTGAGCAGCAAACTGAGTCAATGCTGCTGTTAGCGGAAAACTACAGTCGATACAACACCTGACCCTCAGATACGTTGCAAGAAAATGTCTTCCAACAAAATAATTACATTTAATGCGGTAAAGCCTTTCAAGGGATACGGAGAGTTCCTCCCGATGAAAGCATACTATGTGGCTAAAAAATTGTGCAAATGTTGACTCTGCAGTTGAGTTACATTTCCGCAAATCGTGTTTCTTAGGTAATAAATAATAAACGAGCGTATGAAATCCAAGTAACGACTGAACGTCTCCATCGAAAAACGAGTCAAGCGGTGGCAGTAACAAAACATTTGCAAATCCAAATTCCTGAAAATCGCTCAACAGATCAGACTCATGAAGAATTCGGTCACATAAATGCAACACTTCATCGTATTTACGACACTTGTAAAGATACAAAGCACGATAGCAGTCGACTGTGTTGCACTGGATCCCAAACTCTCTGCTAATCAAACTGTGGAACGAAGTCATATTTTCTATAGCATATTCCATTAGAACATAAATTACTGTTTCTTTCACTATCGAAGGATTTACACTTATATTTGCTATTTCTGTGAATGAATCTGTTCTGCGATAAAGACACTCTCTTGCAGCATTGCAATGAGAACATAGTTTCATCGAAACAATAGACCTGCATTTCGGCTTTATTAAAGCTTTCAAGAATTCGTCCATATGAAATTCTGAACCAGGCAAATCATGACCAAAATCTAAATGTTTGGTTGATCTCTCAAGAGATAATACAGTTAAATAATAAGCGAAGACCTCTGGTGAAAGACGCAGGTCAAAATAAAGCCGCCTGCCGATGTAGTGAAGGTTTTTGCAAGTAAACTTCTTGAGTAACAAACACAATCCAACGATTCTTGCGACATCGTCAATGAACAACAAACAACCTGCATTCAGTGTTTCCTTGTCCTCTTGAGAAATCTGATCTATTGGAATTGTCAAGCAGAAGTGAATTGCTTCTTGATATTCTGATGTTGCAAAATGGAGAGCAGCCAGATAGGTCGAAGCTGCAGGAGCAATGCAGTTGAAATGAGGACAATCATATTCTAAAGCTTTTGTAAGAAACTCTTTTGACATGAGAGACAACAGTTGAAATTCTGAACGACTGTTTGATCCAGTTAAATTTTCCATAAGATCCTGAGCACGCAGGAATTGAACTCGACTACACTGTTTTGTGTACGTTTGTGGAAAGTTATGATATTGAGACCTCATAATTTTAGGTTGCGTCAAAATTCCGTTGACAAATTCAACGAAGAGTTTGCTATTCCATGAAATTTCTCCGCAACCTATGCTATATGCAGTATGCAAAATATACAACACATTGTTGTGATTTGTGTGACATAAGACGTTCTCTACTGTTGGAAGATGTGACATGTCGTTGCGTAAGATCTCACCAAGATTTTTCAAAGAATTTGCAGATTTCAATCTCAGCCTCAGTCCTGCACAGTACCTATCTTCCATTAATAAACGAATATCACAATAAGAATATCTGAATTTGAGAGAAAACATAAAATCTAATGATATTAACTCACTGGCCTTCCGTTTTTCAAAGAGAGGCATCAAGTAATCTTCCAAATGTGACATTACTTCCAAAGTGTTTTCTCGGAAATGTGCGCGAATGTATGGCAGTATGTAATTTTCCACAAACCATTGACAAAGAATGTCAGGTTTGTAGAATTCTTTTATTTGCCTTTCCCTCATTTCACACATTTTGAGGTTCCATTGCTCATGAAATAAATTTGCTTCAGGGATAAAATAGTTCGGAAAGTATCTCCTCTTCAGCCATTCTGATAGCTTTTCTAACAGCTCACAGCAGATCGCAATAACAGAAGAGGAATTCCACCATTCGGGCGACATCTCTTCACAGGTCCACAACATCAGAGTCTTTATGTGATACGTACATAGAACCTCATCCTCCTTTGGACAATCGCTTCGTATTAATTCTCTCTTGCAGAAGAATCTGAGCAAATGATAAACAATCTGTTGAATTTGAGTCCAACTCTGAAGTAAAATTATCTCCGCGATAGAAAATGACAATCTCCACTGTCGTCTATCGTCTCTGCAAGAACGATGCTGAACGTATACAACATGGCAACCTTGTTGCACCACTTCGGAGATTGTATCAGTCGTCGGCCATCCGTATTCTCTATGTCGTTTAGGCCATGCTGTGGCCTCTTTAGGCCACTGAGGACACCACACGCTTAAGACGGTATCACTTTGACATTGGTAATAATTAGTTGGTTGAAGCTTCATTGATGGGCCACTAACACTGTTTCTAATCGTACCGGTACTTTTATCTTTATGACTATGGGAATAATAATTTGCAAGATAAGCCAAATTTAGAGTCTTGTAGCTATTTAGGAGAGCTGTAGGCCTATGGTTAAATTCGTACTTTTTATTTTTCCAATTATAATTTATTTCTCCCAAAATTCGTAATCGAACAAAGCTTGGATAGCTTTTGTATTTTTCAATCTTGTAGCACTCGATCGTATCTGATAGGCCACTCATATCACTTGGCAGCACTGGAATGTCGCCAATGCAGGCCAGCTCATCAGTTTTGGCAATTAAATAATCATTGTCCGTGATGCATGTATTCAGAGGTCGGATAAAGAACTCCGCATTGCTGCCACACAGAATCGAATACTCTGTCGATATAGGGTTATTGGACAACATTGAGTCGTGCATGTGATCAGGAACAACAGAAATAGAAAACGACTTTGGAAGCAATTGGCATGTACTGACGATGAACGCAGATGCCGTTTCTACTTTTATTTTATCCTCATGTTCCGTCATCTTAAATGAAAAACATATAATATTATCTCATCCCTAAAATATCCCCATCCTCATAATCATCATAGCCACCGTGATCACCATTGTATTCATCATCCCTGTAATCTTCATTATCATTATGATGCTCATCATCGTTACCGGCAGCAGCAACAACAGCAGAATTCTAGTTGACATCCATGTCAACTATTCCACTTAACACCATCGCTCACATTGCAACCGATAATGTTTAGTAGACAGTCTGCTTTCTGGAAATCTTCTATTTGAAGGCAATCTGAAGATATCGACTTTTACCCGACGAATCACACTCATGGTAACTGATAGTTAGCGTTTATAAAAAATACAAAATCATAAACTCAGGTGATGCAAACTAAAAATTAACCAGATACTGCTATGTAACCTCGATTTAGCCAGCGCCTTTTCTGCAAAAATATATTGTAGGAGATGGATTATGTACTGGAAATGCTTCCTATTGAATCAACATATCAACATACTTTGTCAACGGTAGTTCGTGACCTTGGGGTCCTGCTAGATCAGGAGTTTACTATTTCACCTGATCTCCATCGCCTTGCCCGCACCTGCTACAATCAGCTGCGCCAACTTCGCACTGTCGCTAGCTCTGTCACCCATGGCGCCATTTCTACCTTATAGTACACTCCGTTGCTACGGCTCGCTTGACTACTTTTCATAACTTTACTATGGCCTACTTTCTAGTCGTCTAGCGTGCCTCAATCGAGTGCCGCGCTCTGCGGCGCGCCTTGTTGGCCAAATACCAAAGTTTTTTAGGTCTCAGGTTATATATGCAGGAGGTCCTGCATTGGCTCCATGTCAGTCAGCGTGTGATATATAGGGTTGTTTCAATAGTCTGGCTGTGCCAACTGGGCTGTGCTCCAGCTTATCTGCGGGTCATTTGTCGCCCCGTGCAGGGTGTTCAGGGTAGCCGCCACCTCCGCTCTTCGGGGCTTTTTGTGCCTTTTGACCACACAGCCACAGCGCAGAATCATACTTTTCAGGGGTGAACCCGATGGCATGGAACTGGCTCCTCCAGGAGCTGCGCCTGTTCCCCAGAACTCCCTCTGATATGTTCTACACTAGACTGAAAACTGTCTTACTTGGCCGTGCTGGAGTCGGGGGCACCTCTGAGTAGCCCCCTTGAAGAGCTGCTATATATTATATATACTCGAATGAATGAATGAGTGAATGAATTCTCCTTACAGATTTTATTTCAGTTAAAGCTACAGTTATCGTTGATGGTTTTTCATCTTAGTTACAGTTACATTTATAGTTATTGTTATTTTGAGTTCATTCATTCATTCGAGTATTATTATAGCGCCCCTTCAACGCTGGCTACCCAGAGGTGCTCACGACGCCAGCACGGCCAAATAGGACAGTTTTCAGTCTAGTGTAGAACGTATCAGAAGGAGTTCTGTGGAGCAGGCGCAGCTCCGGAGGTGGGCCCATGGCGTCGGGCCCACCACCGAAAGAGAACGATTCTGCGCGGTGGCTGTGCGAGTTATAATTACAGTTACCGTTAATGGAATTTTATTTTAGGTAGTACTCAGTTACAATAAACCTAAGAAGAGGAAGAAGAAGAAGAAGAAGAAGAAGAAGAAGAAGAAGAAGAAGAAGAAGAGGAAGAAGAAGAAGAAGAAGAAGAAGAAGAGTCGAGATTATACGCTATAGCGATATGGAAACCTTACCTTAACAAACCTTAGATGCAACTAAAATTATTTTAGTTTACTGACTTCCTCAGGTTTTCATTATTTCCTCAGTGAAGACGTATTTTCCCATAATATTGAGATGACATTAGCCGACGTCAGAGCCGCATAGGCATTGGCACGGACAGGTAGGCCTACTCCGTCTCAGTCGGCCTATGTGACCTGTAGGCTAGCAAGCCAAAGGTACTAACTAGTCTTGAGACGTACAATTTTAATAGCCCACGTAGGAAACTCCAAGTCACGGCTAATGCTGTTAGGCTCATATAATATGTTTCTTGTCTGCCATTGAAATATGGCAAATAACGACCAAGTAACCAAGAAGAAGAAGAAGAAGAAGAAGAAGAAGAAGAAGAAGAAGAAGAAGAAGAAGAAGAAGAAGAAGAAGAAGAAGAAGAAGAAGAAGAAGAAGAAGAAGAAGAAGAAGAAGAAGAAGAAGAAGAAGAAGAAGAAGAAGAAGAAGAAGAAGAAGAAGAAGAAGAAGAAGAAGAAGAAGAAGAAGAAGAAGAAGAGTCGAGATTATACGCTATAGCGATATGGAAACCTTACCTTAACAAACCTTAGATGCAACTAAATATTATTTTAGTTTACTGACTTCCTCAGGTTTTCATTATTTCCTCAGTGAAGACGTATTTTCCCATAATATTGAGATGACATTAGCCGACGTCAGAGCCGCATAG
This sequence comes from Allolobophora icterica, assembly GCA_963556255.1. NCBI lineage: Eukaryota > Metazoa > Annelida > Clitellata > Crassiclitellata > Lumbricidae > Allolobophora > Allolobophora icterica. Next base: position 14,308,557 of record OY744610.1, read on the forward strand.
GCATTGGCACGGACAGGTAGGCCTACTGCGTCTCAGTCGGCCTATGTGACCTGTAGGCTAGCAAGCCAAAGGTACTAACTAGTCTTGAGACGTACAATTTTAATAGCCCACGTAGGAAACTCCAAGTCACGGCTAATGCTATTAGGCTCATATAATATGTTTCTTGTCTGCCATTGAAATATGGCAAATAACGACCAAGTAACCAATCAACCTGTTGGCTAATACTTGTTGCATTTAGCATAAAAATCTACCCCACACAAGAAAACGGCTACGCGATTTAAAACTGGACGATTTTGGTAATGAAATGCCGAATGAAAGTTGAAAACGACTGTCTTATTCTGTACTTAATTTTACGGAACTTGCATACATATGTCGGCATTGTTATGCGGTGCATAGGGGCCTACTTGTCACCTCTCCGTTTAGAATACACTTGGCTGCAACTAAACAGACAATTACTAACTATTAATTTATGTTTTAACCAAGAGGATTTTCGAAGAGACAATTTTATTAAATTTTAAAAGCTGGAAGTCATGGTATCCTATAACTTTGTCCTGCTTCATTTCGATTTCAAACACAAACAAACTTGACTTGAAACAGATTAGAATGTCTCTGAAGCGGAAATGTCACAAGATTAGCTTAAACAGAGTGAATAATATTCACCTCTTTCTGAAGCTGGACCAGAAGTAGATCATGTATTGGTTCTTGCCGACTGTGATCACAAAAATTGGAGGTACATCATCTTAGCCGGTCTGCTTGCAAGCCGGAGATATTTACTTAAAACGCACAATTATTGTTTCGCTATTGAAGAACATCCCCGTCATGGTAAAGACTATAAAAGTGCATATAATATGGTGAATTATATCCAAGAACTCCGGACAAACAGTAACTATTTTGCCCGAGGCTCGTATATCGGGTATTATAATCTATTCCACCTGACACTGTGGCTCTGCGATTTAAAACTGGAAGATTTTTGGAATGAAATGTGGAATTAATTTTACAAATGTTGATCCACAAAATTGTGACCGTTTTCTTGTACAAGAGGAAGGAAATGTTCAATTAGCAATACTTTTATGCATTTATTTTCTCTTAATCCGGTTTTTACGTTCGCCAGGTCAGTAAATCTGATCAGAGTTAAATGGTTGTGAGCAACTTTTCCCGCGCCGTTGCATACATACAGTCCGCGAAGCAGGCTCGAACTCGCAGTAGTTGGATTGCAGTTGGATTAAGTTGACTTTGGTTTTGATTACAGACCCAGCGCCCTACCGATCAGCCAACCGTGACTCTGAAAGTTTTAGAAAGTTTTTATCTCTGATTAAAACTAAATAATTCTAAGATTGCTTCATTATTGCTCTAAATACACTTGTAGTAATTTGTGGACTCTGTTGTTTCAGCGTAAAATTAGGCCTATACACTTTCGAGTATCGGCTGAGAATACATACCGTCAACTGTTGTAAAATTGATTTCTGATTAAAATTTTAATAATTCACATCAGGATGTAGGCCTAACATGAAGACATTAAGTGTTGAGGGGGTGAATTTGAAATCAATTTACCTTTACAATATGCATCTTGGTTTTTGGATCTCGTACAATGTGAGAAACTAAAAAATCGTTGTCAAAATTTAGAATCCGTCAGTTAACATTCTCTGGCAAGAGGATCGCGGCTGTCTTCTTTGCGCAACGTCCCAAAATACCTGTCCTTCAACATCTGACATAGCAGTAAGCTACATTGGTTAGAGCGTACGTCCCATGCGCCGCTGTGCAAGAGTGTGCGGATCGCGGTTCGCCTCTCGATGGGGACTTATTTCATAGGTTTAAATATCGGACTAGCACGGTCCGTACACGGGGACCTTTAATGACGTGGCGCCTCTTCAGACGGGCAGCGGTTGTAAAGTTCATTGAAAAATGAACCGGGTCGAAATTATATTATAAACATTTACGTTTAGCTGAAGTGGTATACAAGAGACAATGTTCTGATATAATTCTCATAATGCTAGATCAAACTTCGCTGATCTCATATTGCGCAAGCCTTGCTTTCTAAAATATCCCGTTTATAAAGAATGTTTTAGGACAAGTATTTAACTATTTAACTAGGTTTTCTTGGGTGGAGAATGGAGATGCAAAACAGTTCATCTCTCCAATCGAACATGCATCTTTAAGTACAGACTGAAGAAGAAATGTCGATAAAAAACTAAAACTTTAAACCAGAAATGACCTTTGATGAAGTTGGGCGTTACCTTGAGTCAATGTAGGCCTTCAACGTTGTCTGAATATTGAAAGTCCACGTTCCTTTAAAACCTAGCAGCTACTACGTCACATTTTATAAGCATTGCTTGACGTTGGTGTGCTTAGGTCACCGTATGTCACTGTAATGTCTATAATGTATCGCCAGCCGTTTCTGAGAACCGTGACTTTCCGGTTCAGAGGCAGTGGTCATGGTTAGTTGGCCACCGTATTTATCTCAACTGAATTATTGTTCAAATAGAAATTACCATAAGAATAGTTTTCAATCATGGCAGTAGAAACTTTGTGATCGTAGTGAAGACTAACTTTACAAACATACGCCATAGCCAAACTCGCATAAATTAGGTAGCAAATATACCTTGACGAAGACGGCCATACATGAAGACAAATACGGTCTTGTACAACAATATACAATGCTAGAAGACGAACATTGTGCTTCTCTTAAGCCCGTGTAGTTTAACAAGACTTCTTGCAAATAAGCCGCATTCAGGCCCAAATCTGTAGACATGCTTCAATATGAAAATATTCTGCATGCTGCCTTGTGCCTGTACAAAGGGTGTAGTAACAGAGTAGTAAAGACATTTTGCATATGAAATGAGAATAGAAAGACAGAAATATGTTTTCAGCAAGACATGACGACAAAAACCATGAACCGTAAATCGAGGGCTGTATTCGTCAACCTTCGTCCCAGCTCCGGCGAAAATTATTATAATTATTATTAGTAATGTACTGCTGCTGATAATTATTTCCTTATTGTTTTTCTTCTTATCACTATTTATTATTATTTTTCTTATTTTTATTCTTATTGATTTATTAATTAAATATCAACGTCTGTAGCCCTGTAATTTAACAAGGTATGCTTTTGGTACAGAACTTAGACGGGACAGATGATTGTCTCCAGGACCGCTCAGTCGCTCCACCGTTCCTTATCTCCAAAGCCGCCAGAGTTGAAGAACTTGAGGTTTTTTAGCCATCTCAAGATCCGACCATCGTATGACTTCGCATGTTGAGTCAATACTTGCCGCGGGTTCTTCCTCTATGTATGCACTGAATGTGCTCCGATCACATGGTCTCTCGGTGTCTGCTACCCAAGTTGTTGCCAAAGCTACAACTATCGCCAATCTTATGCATGCCTCGCCGGCCATACCGCGGATATACAAGAGCAGCCGGACGTGACAGTATGGAGCAGCTGATCTGGAGAATGAAGCGTCGTGGCTTTTACATCCTTCGACTCCTACCGCTGCAGAAATAGCTTCCGATGCTGGCGCTCGCCTTTTCAGACAATTCTTATTAATGAAAGACATGTATTACGCCATTTGTTTCCCCTAGCCGACCCAGCAGCCATGTCCTCCGACCGCGTCCTCGTGATGTTTCATTCCTCTGCAAGGATCACTGTAACTTTATACTTAAAGTTTTATATAAAAGTGTATATTGTTTATTTATATCAACCACTTTTATACAACTCATCTAAACCTTTTATAGCTCTTGCTGCAACCATTTACTGCATTCATATTGCGTTCTGATAGCTTGTATTAGTAATAAACGAAAACTGATTGATTGATTGATTGATTGATTGACTGAGAACGAAATGACAGAAGCGAATGTGCAGAATGAACAGATGCACGAAATGAATTCAAAAATCTAAGTCCATCAAGCTAAAAAGATTGTTCGTTAAGAATAGTTTAAGTCTTAGTTTTTACACTGTTAACCGTAAAATCCGCAAAATAAGCTATTTGTAGCCAAAGTCAGTATCACAATCATGATCTTAATCCTAATCCTTCTCTTAGTCTGAATCTCATGTTAATCTCAACAATTGTCACAAACATCACAATAATCATAATCACAATGACATAACGTGACTAGGGGAAGCAGGATAGAGTCGATCATTTAAAAAAAATTTACAATTAGAAGTGGTTTTCAACATCCCCATATATTTCTTAAGGCTGAGTCTGTAATATAATCATTCCTCCACTTTATAAAACGTATTTATGATAACTCTGATGCAGGGCATGTTGGCTGTTATCATTTAAGTTGTTAGTCCAAAAGTGATCAACATGACAGTACACAGTTGATCAACATTAGAAGACTGTATCAGAAAAGTTTTAGAATGCTCTAAACTGGCAATAAACATCCTTAATAAACTTAAATGAAAGGCCTAGGTTATTAAGACATTCAGAGTGTTATTAGGTTTCCCTTAAGGTTAATGTTCATAATCAATTGTTTTAAAAATAAAACTCTATTTAAACAAAAATTAAGATAAGATTGAGAGTGAATATTTTTAGATAATCCAGTTACTCAGTCATTCTCACTTTGACAGTTTTCGCAAACATAGCATTTATTCTCATCTGTGCAAGCAACATGTACCCAGTTTGTACAGAATCTGTGTCTTCTTTCCTACCAGTGTCCAGTGGTTCACAACACACCAAACATGGCCACTCCTCGTCACTCTCTTCATCTGAGTCACTTTCAGCTGCATGTTGTTGGGTCTTTTTATGCGTAACTTTGATCTTGAATTTTGAACTTGCTCCTCTTTTCCCTTTGACTGTTGATTTTGTTCCAGTTTTGACCCTGGCTACTGAACTTTTTGTCGTTGGCTGTTGAAATTCTTGCAATTTTGCCCTTGGCTAACGATTTGTCTGCCCTTTTGTCTTTGCTTACACATGACCTGTCCTCAGTTGGCATCATGTTCAATTTTCTTTTCTTAGTAGGGCATTTGCTCTCACTTCGTGCCCTTTAAACACTTCTAAGGCCACTGGATCATAACGTCTGAAGTGACCTAATGTCCTGGTTTTGATCATCTCGAAGGCAGAGGTGCTCATTGTCTATTTGCACATTTCAGCGTTAGTGACTACGCAGTGGAGTTATTCACCGTCTTCTCCTCAGACATTCAGCCTATTCTTCAGTTCTCGATGTGCAACTTTTGAATCGCAACGTAATGTGACGAATTGCAATGTTACCATGGTAACCCGATTCAAGAGCACATAGAAATCGAGCAATAGTCGATTATCATACGAGTGAAGTTAAAACGCTTCAATGGTTTGAAGATTTCATTGTGTCGTATGGATTCCAGATGAAAGAGATTTATCAAAGGCTGACAGGCGAAAGCCATATCGAAGGTTACAGTCATTCGGTTGCGAAACACAATTTGGTCACTGATGCCATGAAACTCTTGACTTGTTTTCAATTAGAACGAAGCTTTTGTAGAGAAACCTGCATCTGATGTGTTGAAACAGAAGATTGTTTTTTTTAAATTAGGGTGGTATTGCAACGCTGAGACCTCCTCCCACATGCTTCCTCCCTTGTGGCTCAGTGCAAGAATGCGGGAACGGCTCTCCGTTAACTAAAATTAGAGTTAAGTCTGCAGATCCCACCAGCTAAGTTTAAATTCCGCTCAGTGGAAATGAGAAAAATGAAATTTTTCCACCTCCCAGTCTCCACATTAAGACGGCGGTATTCAAATACTTAAAGTGAGCTTCAGTCCTCAGCATCAAAACACGAAGAGCAATATTCACACAAAAACAGAATTTTGCAATTGATGCGATGAAAATCTTGATTTGATTTTAATAATGCGAAGCTTTCGTAGAAGAAACTTGCGAATGATGTGTTCAAACGGAAACTTGATTCTTTGGGAAGCAAATTCAGTCATTGCATCTATTGTCGGAAGAATAAGGTCGACACAACATCTGACTTTCAAATATCTCGCCAAAAAATGTCTTCCAAGGAAATAGTGACATTTAATGGAGTAAGGCCTTTCGAGGGATTCGGCGAGAGGCTCCTGATGAAAGAACACTACGTGGCCAATGAAGTGCGCAAAGGTTGACATGGGAGTGCTACTGTAACATTCCTGCATATTGTCATTGAGTGGTGATAGAAAATAAACGAGTGTGCGAAATCCCAACAAGGATTGTACGTCTCTATCAAAGTACGAGTCAAGCGGTGGCAACAATAAAACATTCGCCAATGTTAGTTCCTTGAAATCGCTTTGCAGATCAGGCTGATGAAGAATTCGTTCACATAAATGCAACACTTCATCGTAATGACGACATGTGTAAAGGTACAAAACACGATAGCACTCATCTGTGTTGCACTGGATGCCAAAGTCTTTGCAAATGACACTGTAGAATGAAGTCATATTTTCTAAAGCATATTCCATTAGAACGCCAATTACTGTTTCTTTTGCTATCAGAGGATTCACTATTGTAGACTCGGTTTCTGTTAGTAAATCTGTTCTGCGATACACGATCTGCCTAGCGGCGTTGAAACGAGTAAGTCTACACGACTTAATTTTAATCTTATATTTTGGCTTAATTAAAGCCTTCAAATATTCGTCCATAGGAAATGCTGAATCTGGCAAATCATAATTAAATTGGAAGTATTTAGGTGATGTTGAACATAAACAACGTGACAACCATTTTGTACAACCACGGAAATTGTATCAATTGTCGGCCATCCGTAATTTCTTGGTCGAATTGGCCAATTTTTGGTTTCTCTAGGCCACTGAGGACACCACACGGCTTCGACTCTATCACCTCTAGCATGAATATCACCATCAAAATGAACATTAATTGCTGGACCACTAACACTCTTTAAAAACTTTCTTGTTATGTTATTACTATGGAAATAGTCCGTTGCAAGAGTAGCCAAATCTTTCAACTTGTAGGAATTTGGAAGAGCCGTATGATTAAATTCGTATTGTCTGTATTTCCAATTATAGTTAATTTTACCAAAAGCTTGTAAACGAACGAAACCTGGATATCTCTTGTATGATTCCATCTTGTAGCATTTTATGCTCTTGCGTGAGAGGTCATCGGTTTGCGTGTGAGTCGTCACTAGAATTGACCCTAGACATTTTCCCCATGATTTAAACTCCACATCTGACATATTCGTGTTGTGCGTCTATCTCAAGTTTGGATAAAGGAAGTGGGCAACGATAATCGTCTTTGTTGTGGCACAGCTCAGTTAAAGGCTAACATCCACTGACATCGACACAGGCAGTAACTACATGCTGGTGTAGCGATTTCAGATTACCCCCATTTCATATTAGTATCCCCCGGTAACTTGAAATCGCGTTCAGATTACCGGGGGTAATCTGAAATCGATTTCAGATTACCCCAGTTCCGGTAAGGTGGTAAGTGTTTAAATAAGCAAGTAAAAATAGATCTTACTATAGTATTTCTGGCTGATTTTGAAATGAATCTGCGTGATAATGAAAACTCCAATAAGGGCCCACACATGGGCGAAAGTTGTGTATTTGTGTGTATTAAAATGAGTAGTTTCGAATAATTTTGTTCTGAGTTTTTTGCTTAGTTTTACTATTAGACTTGACAAATAAGGTTTCATCCAAAAAGGACGTCCGAAATGAGGGGGAGAGAGGGGTCTTCAAAATGCGGACAAATACGGACAAGGGGAGGGGTTATGATCAGTGTGGACGTCCGCCTGTAAACTTTAAAATATTATAGTTTTTTGAAGACCACTTTGTTTCAACCTTCCCCGAATGACAAAAAGGTCAGTGAGCATGCATGGACAGCATGGTATAACCTTTACTGCGACTTTAAAGAGACTTTTATTACTGTAACCACAGTAACCCTAATATTAAACCTGAACTAGCACTTAAACTTGCACAGGAACTGTGGAATAGTTGTAAACATAATGATGATGACATTAAAAATTGGCTTTAGCGTGCAGACGTCCGCAAAGGGGAGGGAGGAGTAAGGTCAAATGCGGACAGATGCGGACAAGGGGAGGGAGGGGTCCAAAAAGGTCATATTCTGCGGACGTCCTTTATGGACGGCCCTATCAATAATTTTGTTATAAAAAAATTTGCTTTGGCATGTGTGGGGACCCCTCAAGTGTGAGGGCCCCTGCTTGGTCGACATGTTGAACATGCCTTAATCCGCCTCTGACTGAACAACAATAATGACGCAGCTAAAATATCCACTTTCTGTCATCGAAGGCATTCATCACAATATTCAATCTTTCTTCATTGTGTCAGTAAATTCGTCTATTTCAAGTGGAAATTACCCAACGTCATAGCGTCATAGGCCTATAGGCTACAATTATACTCACTGGCTTCATCTCAGGCAGGAACTACACCACAGCTGCCTTGGTGTCGTCGGACGCAAGCATGCTTAGAGATAATTTAAGCGCACTATTAATATCCTACAGAAGAAAATGCCAGTGATGGTAAAGACCGCTAAGCGGATAAAAATTATGTTTTCGTTAAAATATGGCGAATTACGTCCCAAAAACAAAACAATCACTTACTGTTGACTAGATGTGGTTGTGTAGAATACAATCTTTTGTGTAATTAAGGTTAGGCGATTTTAAACTGGGAGATTTTGATAGTGAAATGCCAATGGTCACAAATACGGATACGCAAAATGGCGAGCATCTCTTTTGCTTTAAGTTTGCGGAACTACTTTATATCGACACAGTAATATGGTGGATACTTGTGAATTCGCACTGTAAAAACACTCGACTGTAGCCGAGAACAAAATTTTTAATTAATCATGAAGGTTTTCAAATTTTGATGTAGGCAGATTCATTAGATCCAAAAGTGTCGCTGAAAGCCGGAAATCATTGTATCCTTTATGGTTTATGTGCCAACTCCATTTGCACACACAAACAATAACCTGCTAATGATTCTAGGACAATAACCCCCCTGACAATAACCCCCCGGACAATAACCCCGGACAATAACCCCCCGGGACAATAACCCCCCGGACAATAACCCCCCCGGACAATAACCCCCTATAGTGATATATTAATTATATAAATATACAAATAATGCATAGTTTTCATAGTTCATATATTAATTTATTAAAAATGTATTAAAGGATTTAAAGATATGTGTTACAATTTAATTAGAATTGTTTAAGGGATCAACGATGATAGAATAAAATAGAATATTCTTTATTAGAACCCATTGCAAACCGCATTTTGGTGTACATCAACTTATACGTGTTTAGACAGTTTATATAGGACTGCTAATAAGCTATTAATAACTTGATATTTGTCTCAAATATGAAAATATAACTTAAACTGGAAGCTGGAGCAACGATGATAATATTACTACAACTGGAAGCTGGATCTACGATTAAAATATAACTAAAACTAAAAGCGGGATCAGCGATGATAATATAACTAAAACTGGAAGCTGGATCAGCAATGATAAAATAACTAAGACTGGAAGCTGGATCAACGATTAAAATATAGTTAAAACTAGAAGCGGGATCACCGATTAAAAATACAAATAAAACTAGAAGCGGGATCAACATTTAACATATAACTAACACTAGAAGCGGGATCACCGATTAAAATATAAATACAACTACATGTAGAAGCGGTTCCTCTTTACTGTATATTCTGTAGCAGCATAGGGGTCCGGAGGGTTATTGTCCGGGGAGTTATTTTCCCGGGGGTTATTGTCCGGGGGGTTATTGTCCGGGGGGTTATTGTCCTGTTACCCCTGCTAATACGTACTGAAATGAAAATAGATAACTTCCCATCGACGAGTGCATTATTATCTAGCCCTCGTGAATAGGCTGCTGCCCTGCGCTGGTGACGCTATAGAAGTTCGGAGATTACTATTACAATCAGTATTACTATTATATAACTAAATATCCCGCACATGCGCTGAAGGAAGTCTTCTAACTAAAAAGTCATCCGACGTTACCTTGAGCAGACCGACAAACTAAACTTAATTCTCTCCGATGCTGTACAACAAGAACCAACCGTCGCACCTCATTCTTGAATCTAAGTGATTAAGAAACTCACTTTCTGCCATCTGTCAACTCTAGTTGGGAAGCCACTGGTTGGATCGGCGTTTGTGCGCCAGCCTGCCACTGTCAAATGCCTGGGTGTGTCCTACACACCACTACAGTTCCGCATTCTATTTATCTGAGTAATGTTTGTTAATTGGTGAAGGTTCTGTTTTTAATTACGTCTAACATAATACAAGCTAGCGCAGAGAGATCCTGGTAACTGAGTCTGGTGCCCTACGTACATCAATGTCTCCGTCTGCGTCTGAGTCAATCAAATCTCCGGCGCCAGAGAAGTCAACCCCTACTTGACCATCGAATCTAATCTTATCCAATCGGGTGAATTATATAGCGCCGTTTGATAACGCATCAAACAATGTAAGCTTCAAGTGAATTCATAGCCGAGTCATTAATATACCGCCTTAATGTTAAACATCAAAAGTGTTGAAATACAAAATATTCTGTAGTATACTAAATGACTGAAGTACGCAATCATAATGCCTACGTGTTAACAAGAATATGAACATTATGTTAGGCAGTTGATTCTCCTATGCAATCTTCCTAATTAGGCCTACTATATTGTTTGAGATAGCTAACTCACTTCCATATTGAGTCGGAATTTATAGTATATGTTAGACAATTAGGTACGCAGAGGTTTAAATAGATCTGAAGCAGTCACATGACTGTTCATATGCAGGCAAGCATTTTATTCTGGTGTTCAGTTTCTAACAATGCACCAACCATCTATTTGCAATTGCCACTCGTAGAACTCCAAAACTAAGGCTCTATATTATAAGGACTTCACTTATAGAAATCCTATAATAGTTGAAGAATTTATAAACCATATAATAATAGTAGGAAGATCCATCCCTGTAATCGTCATTGGTAGTTGTTGTAAGATTATGTTGTTTGATTCAGATGCATATATGTTTGACAACGACACATGTGCCTTACTGCCAACATCCAGCATTATTAGTACATGTTTGTATCCCCGCAAAACGATGTGCTCTCGGCTGGTGACCTAATTCTGTGCCTTTTAGAATGTATGTTTGATTAGCGACATCTTCTCCTTGTCGAATCGCAGCTTCTAATCATGATCCAACATCATCATCATGACCCTCGTCGTCGCCATTACGATCACAGGATCTTTGTCATCGTCATTGCTATCATCATCGTCGTCATATCCAACATCATAATCAATATTATTAATATCATGAGCATGACGTAACCATCCAGTGGCGCACCGAAGGGGGGCAGAGGGGGCGAGTCGCCCCGGGCGGCACTTTTGTAGGGGCGGCAAAATAGGGTTGAAGAAAAATAAAAGAGTGAATTTTTGATTTTAAAAAAGTGAAAAAGTAGGATAGAAAGAAAGAGAGAAAAAGAAGGAAAGAAAGAAATCGTCACTTTTAGTCATGTCGGCTTGGTTTCTGTTGATCGTTAGGGGCGGCATCACTTTCGGCCGATCGGTCTACGTTAAACACTATTCCTAAACAGAATTGCAGAAAGGGAAGCGGAACCGCATTTATCTGGTAAACTGTCAACAGAGTAAGACTACATACAGCGTAGTCTACTTTAGAGCATATTCTTGCTACGCCGCCTTTCATAGGCCTAATCATAATAATATATACTCCTGTATAATTATGTATAGGTATCTAAACAAATTAATGACTTAGAATAAAATTGAGTCACAAACTACCAATATCGCCATGGGCGGCGATCGCCGGGGGTCGAGGGGGACAAAGGTGGCAGGGACACAGTATAAAGTTAATACCCCCACCATATTGTAAAGAAACACATAAAAAAGGTAAACAAATTTCTTTCGCTCATGAGCGCAAGAAATGTTCACCTCTTTTTAACCAGATCAGTTCAAAAGTGTTCCGTGTCCCCCACCTGTCAAACAAGATCGCCCCCAGTGAATATGACCACCACAGCCTTTCACCACTTAGTTTAATACTCTTTTAACAATTAATTTTAGAATTTTGACAGAAATTGACTGCATGAGTTTGTCATTTGAAATGACCACTAGTCTTATTGTTTAACCCGTTAATGACCACTTTTTATTCAGTGGCCAGATTTTGATGTTCTTTTGCACATTGAGTCCTTGTAATAAAAGTACACTAGGGCCAAAAATTTGAAAACATATCTTTGTTGGTTTCAGAGATACTTAGGTGTCCTTTTAAAAGGACGCTGAGCACATACGAGTCAAAACGTTACTAAGAATCAACTGTGTTGTTATATAGCATTTCATAGTAAAAGAAACAGCTGTACAATGACAAAGCAAAAATAATACATATCGCAGTGACTTAGTATCATAGTGCCAATGTTGTTTGATGTAAAAAAATAAGTAAGCAAGCATATTCTTTATTACCCAGTTGCGAACAGCATTCTGGGGAACACACGTTATGCGACAAAATCATAAAGCATACGAATTGTCAGGATCTGACGGCAGTGAATACTGGCAAAGTCCAATGTCTCAGCTTTCAGTATGGTATGATGGTGATATTTCAGTTCATTGACTGTGGAAGGCAGCAGAACAGTCAACATGTAAAGAAGCAAGACATTTACTACACTGACGTGAAACTTTCTTGCCACAATGTCCACACCTCCTCTGCTTTGGAATGCTTTCGACGGTGATCCATGTGGTCATATCTTACCTCTGGCAGCACTCACTTCCTCTGCAGTATACAGGCTCCATGCTCCGTTCTGAGCGGGTTGAGTATTTCAGAAGATATGCATTGACAGTGCGCCGTGTACATTCCAAGAGATCAATTTCCTCAGTTGCACTGGAATGCGCTATAGAGCATCCAAGCGTTGCTAACGGATGCACTGACCAAGAAGTTGAAGGCATGTCTTCATATCTTAGTGCGGATAGAATCCGGTAGGTTGCAATGTTTTGGTCAGCACGGTCGACGCCAACCATGAATCTGTTTATATTTATATAGCGCCCCTTCTGTAGGCACTGACCACATTTAGCTGAGGGACAGAGATGGCCTTCATGTCCTTGTTTGACAAACGCCGTGCTTGACCTAGTGGTGCTGCAGAATGACAGTTTGATGCCAGTGTAACAATGTTCCCGTCGTGCCACTGAACTAAGGTGACCTCGACAAAGCAATGTGGGGCCGTCTCGGTGGCTGGGCTTCTATCTGGAATGGAGTCTCCTCGAAGCTGCGTGTCCAGCAAAGGGATAATTCATGTACTTTTTATCAGCGTTTGAAAACTCTTCTTTTTCGCTGGGGCTGGGCTGGGAGTAGATATCTTGAAGGGGCGCTATATAAATTTATTGAATACATTAATGAATGAAAATAAGATTCAAAATTTGGGACATAAATAAGGATGAGTAACTAAAGCGTAAGCCTGTCAGTGATGATTTGCACACTGAACCAAAACTGAAATTATGGTACCGTATGTGCTCAGCGTCCTTTTAAAAGGACGGCAAGTTTTCGTCAAAAATTTCCAAAATGAAAAAACTGTTTTTGGGGAAAATTAAATGGTAAAGGAATGCAGTCATATAATAGCTACTTAAAACTACAAAGAAAAATATTTTATATAATAGTTGAATAGTAAAAATAAATTTCCATTTCTTTTTGATGGGCGGCATTTCTGGATCCCAAAATTTCATAACTTTGAGTGTTAAAAACAAAAACAAAGTCTAAAACTTCTGTAAATTTTTGCAAGGATATTTGTTTAACAACATCAGTTGGACGCCAGAAAACAAAAATTATGAAATAATTTGATGTGATCTAAAAAATAAGTAAGTAAATATAACTGTCCTTTTAAAAGGACGTGGTCATTAACGGGTTAAACAGAGTTTAGAAATATAGTAGCCTATTCAGTTATGTTCGAATCTCGGTTACACGCTATTCATTTTTTCCTTTGGCTTTAAAAAAAATGCTGCCGAATACATTTTTTGCAATGTTTACTAAATATGAGCACAATTATTATCTTATAATCCAGTAAATAAAATACATTGTTTAATTTTATTGTCATTAGAAGTTAAACTTCTAGTGTGCACAGTAATTAAAGCCATGTTTCATACCGTTACTGTATAGTTTTATAATGTACCGTATATAAATGTTATTAATACGATCGTCAGAGATCTTAGAGAAAATAGCATATCGAAAATTAAGTGGTCAAGGGCGGCATTTTGGGTCCCTGCCCCGGGCGGCATTTCAGCTCAGTACGCCACTGTAGTAGATTAAGAAGGCCAACTGTTCTAAGGTTGGATCCGACATACAGACGTGAAACTACCCAGTTCTCCTTACGCTGGGCCACGATCACACGTAACCCCCTCTATCAATGATACGGCACAGGCGACGCCGTTTGAGATGAGGGCGGGCGTAACAGATCCACTTTGGGTAGAAGTTTTACTCTATTTTGTAGCACCACCGACTGATGCTTTGCCTTGCGCAAAATAAACGATGCAAATTAAGGGTGATTGCGTGATTAACCCTCATAAGTTGTGTCCGGGTATAGACGCCTTTTTGTAATTACTGAAGTGAGCCTACATTAACCCTCATATGCTGTGTCCGGGTATCGACGCCCCTTTTTCAATTACTGAGTTAGTGCGATGAACATCCTTGTTGACTTAGAGTCTGCTGAGATTGCAGAGAATCCGGGTGAGAATGAAGAAAATTTGAAAATAACACGGAACCCAGTAAGAACACAGTTATAATGTGATGAATTTGCCAGTTTATGCCATTTATACTATTGGCTAAATTGAAACTAGCGAATCCGTAGACTATGCAACATGATCGAGCAATTCGTCAAAAAGATATACTTTAACCCATTCATAACATTGGGAGAACTATAAATATACAGCAAAAGAGGAAAGGATGGAAAGAAATTTGTTTACCCCATATTCCAAACCAAAGTTTCGTCTCAGTTTTGCCTCTAAGACTTACGTATATCCAAATATCTTCCAGGCTATAGACATATAAGCAGCATATTCTGTAAATTAAGTAGTTAAGTAAAGGCCCTTTATTAATGAGTCGAATACGATTTCATTTGAAGCTAACATTGATTGATACCTTTCAGATTATTATAGCGGCGCTATATAAATCATTGGATTAGATTAGATTTGCCGGTCAAGTGCATAGATACACACATAAATAACACATGTACACATATATGCACGCATATATACATAATCAGTTGGGCAAAAACCTATTTCTTATCGCTCACAAAAAGGGAGAATATCAAATATAATCAACATAAACTGTTGTCTCATCCAACGTAATCTCATGACTCTTATAGCTATTTTTCCGTAATGCACATGACTAGATGGTCGATGAAAGTGAGACCGTGCAAGGAATAGTAAAGCGTTGGATAAATCGAAATCCGACAGATGGTCAGAGAACACAGAAGTCAGGCTACGGTGGGTTAACAAATTCGAACAACTGAGCATAATAAATAGCTCCATATTAAATTTGTCGCCATTACAGTTGGGTGAGTCATAAACCTAAATATAGAACTACAACATTTTGCCGGGTCTTCCCATCGGTACATCAGCCAACAGCTGGTTGGCTAGCGCAGCAACGCTGAGTAGGCCTGCATAATTGTATGCGCCCCTTAATTGGTAGGTTCTGACAGTTGACTTCAAGTCTTGTCACTTTGGCCGATACACGAGAGAATCCAGGAAGAGAATTCAACATAGTTAACAGTAAGAAATTTCTATCTATTTGTTAATTTTACAGTTGATGAAGACTTACTACTTACTTGTACGCGCATCTACACAGAGAGAATTGTTGTAGCCTACTTGACTTCGAGTTTTATTGTAGCGAACCGGCCCCCGTCCACGCTGGACGCTACTCCAGCGTTCTTCTCGGACAAAGGTTCTTCGCGTGGTTGTAAAATCCTAAGTGGTAGAGTAAGAAGACTTTCCGCGTAGAGCTGAGGTTCAAATACCAAGATGATCGATGCCTCACTTCTGTTTCCTTCTAGTTTTGGCTTAGAATAAAGGCGCTCAATTCCACGTCTGTACATTTGCGAGGTGAGGACTTCCTGAATCTATCCTTTAACAGAAGGAAAAGATCCCGCACCTTGGTCTGAGTGGTAAGGCTCAACAATCGGATGGATTGTAACCACATGTGATACGCATTCAGGGTTTGCTGAGGATTTTACAGCCAGCTCAGTAACTTCCTCATCAGTATCTATCTGCATTTCTAAGCTACTTAATCGTCCTTCAATATCTGCAAGGTTTCACATTAACGTTCTAAGGCGGTTCCCTGGCATTCCATAAATGTTCTTTGTGCATCCCCCCTTCCCGTGTCAAGACAGTTTCCTGTAGCTGCATAAATGTGCCAAGCGTCGCACCCTGATGCCCCATTAATGTTCTAAACATGGACTTAATTTCTTCTGAGGCCAGTCTGGATAGCTGACTTCTACATCGGCCGAAGACAAACTATCTAGCCTTCCAATGCACAGGAGAGAAAGGACTCTAGAACCTCTGAACACGCGACGACTCACGACGTCAGCTACCGTATGTCCCCTTCGAAAGATAACGAACGACTGACTGAAAGCGTGTCCACGGAAAGACTGAAATAGCTAACAGTGAGGAAATACTGGCCTGGCTCCGGAAGACCACCCAGATCACTATAAACCCTTTGATCTACGGCAGGGGTTCCCAACCTTTTCTATGCCTCGCACCCCTTGGAAATATTTGATTAGCGCTCGCACCCCCTACAAAAGTCATATCACATTTGAAGACGACTAAGTCACATTTCTATTTTTGAACCACAGACTGAACCACATACACACATACAGTACTGTGGGTGAACAAACTGAACTAAAATTGAGCTTTTAACTCACTGCATAAAATGCACATATAAATTCATAGCGCTACAAATAATGCACTGGGGTTTTTGCAAGTCATCATTTCCTGTTGTGCAAGTGAAACCAAAGCGCACATACTCATCATTCCATTTCCTTCTTTTTGACATAGTGAAAAATGAAGGGTTAATCTGCGAACCAGCAAGAGAAAAATATGAGATAATTTACCTGTTCATAAAGCCCGTTTTGACAAATTTGTCCTGCTGATAGCTTCTTTCAAAATATAATATCAATATGACATTGCACTCAAAGCAAAAATAATTACCTAGAAATGCTGGCACACTGCAAGACACCGGCTGCGCTACGATACAAATACTGCAGTAAGTATACACACATGCACATTGCACACACAATTATTACATTTATTAATATCAAGTTCTGTTATAATAAAATAAACGTGACAACACCTGCAATGCAAACAATTTTTGTAACGAGTTAATTTCGTGACATTTGTATAAACATGACGGATTTTCTATCAGCCGATAAAAAAGTTTACCTACTCTTTCTCGCACCCCCTGAAATGACATCTCGCACCCCCTGGGGGTGCGGGCACCTCTGGTTGGGAACCCCTGATCTACGGGGAAAGACGATCAACTGTCTATCGACAATCAACAGCTCATGCGCAAGAAATGGTCTGTGTCGATGTCTGTGCGCGTATCTCTCTGACCTCAAGTCAAGGTTCGTCATCCGTTGACCGTGGGACAATTCGCGATTAAACCCCCTCGCTCCGCCGATTCCTGGGAACTAGGCTCGCGGCGTCGATAATAATTCAGCTACCGCGCGACAAACGCTGACTGTTGCAATGTTTCAACCGACAACCCTTTTTCCTTAAACGACCGCTAGATGTCGCAACATCGATACAAAAATTGGCAACCAAGAAAAATGTCGTCCCACCGGAAACTAAAAGGTATTGTAACGAGGTCGTACTTCCTTACATTATTAGACCTACTTGGACTGAAATACAATGGAAGCCAGGGAAAGGATTCAACAGGAATACCAGTAAGAACATTTTCTATTTGTGAGAATAAACGAGAGTACGCAGTTGAACGGAAATATCTGAAACATATTTTCAAACTTCTATGTGCTTTGTTAGCCCTATCACATAGCTTACCAAATCTTGCATGGCAACAATGCGGATTTCTGTGCCGACAGAACTACAAGATAACTGGCTAATCTTGTTATATTTTCGTACTCTAACTAAAAACGCATCTGTTCCTGTTTGCTTACCTCTTGGTTTCTGTGTCTATTCGGCAGCCTTGTTGTCAAGACCTTAAACCTCAAGACCAAGACCAAGACCAAGACCTTGAACCGCAAGACCAAGACCAAGACCAAGACCTTGAACCTGAAGACCAAGACCAAGACCTTGAACCTCAAGACCAAGACAAAAGTCTCAGGCGAAATGTCATTCCAAATGCCTGTTGCATTTTATAAAAAGCAATTCGCTCAGAATTTTCTGACCAAGACGTGACCTGTGTGGCCTCATAAAAATTCTGCCATGTGAAAAACACGTTCTACAATGATGAATTCACTGGCACAGAGAGCAGCTTTTCAAGTACCGGATGTAAATGTACAAATTGTGAGTCTGTTTTGAAAGCATTCCATGGTAAATAACCGGAAGTGAAAATAAATATCCAAAACCGTGTAATTACTAAAGCAATTGTATTAGTAATTATTGGATAAATTTTTTAAATCCTTGCGTTTTGTTAAATGACTGTTCATATTGTCAAAAGTCTAGGTCTTGATCTTGCAAAACCAAGACCAAGACTTTGAGCCTCAAGACCAAGACCTTGAACCTCAAGACCAAGATCAAGACCAAGACTTTTGGCCTCAAGATCAAGACCAAGACTTTTAAAAACGAACTCGAGTGCACTCGAGACCAAGACCTTGGTCTCGAGGACAACAAGACTGGTATATACTTACATACGACTCAAAACTACTTCGTCAATTTCTTGATTGCAGAAACTCAGACTCTCAATATCTTAGTTTAATTTGGTGTCTGTTATTTCAGGTTCTTTTCGATTTGTGAGATTCATTCATTCTCAGACGGCGAAGAGTAAGGATGTGCTATAGCGATGACTTAGTTGTGTTTCATTATATCAATCGTATGCATTGAAACGTACATAGATAATTAGGTTACATTCATACGCATATAAGTACAAACATTATATTTGCGAGCTGTACTACGGTAGGCGATTGATTTGAGCGTTGGCGTTGAAATGCGAATAGCTTCCCAGAGACGGTTTCTGAGTAACGACTTTGAATAAGTTCTTTTCGCCCAAACTGATCAGCTATTTGATTCATGCTTTATCATTAGATGCTAACGACATCTAATAAATAGAGAAGGAATAATAATGAAAAAATAAAAATAATAAAAATATTAAAAATAATAAAACGAAAATGGTAATACTAATGCAGGATGATGATAACGAATAATTAAGCTGCTGAGGTGATGATTTTAATGACGATCACTCCTTTAATTCTCATTTTATTGCAGCAATGGAAGAAAGGGTGTCTGAATTCATCGTTGGTACATGTCGAGTGTTTCCAAAGTCTGACACTGACGTTTCTAAATTCATACATGAGGAATCTTCCGACGGGTGTCACCATTACCAAATCGTATCTGGTAGCTCAGTAGAGTTCTTTATTGAACCGCAACATTCATGTATTGGCGACCTTGATGTTCTGAGGGTGGAAACTTATTGCCTAGCCTTCACAGAGGTGAAACCAGTATTGCCGGTTGATATCCGTAATATTGCTGAGATAACTGAATGCTTCTTGATTGAACCATACCATGATTATCCAGCTTTCGTACGACTTTGGTATTTTGGAGACATGAAGTATAACTGGGCAAAAACAATCTTCGAATTTATTCCGCTTGAAGTCCGAAAATTGGTGACAACTATAAACGCGCTTCCGAATAATGGCGAAGGTTTTATTAGGACTGGTCCAGCGATTAAGCATCTAGGTGTAAATATCTCTTCAATTGATGAGGTTGAATGCATGTGGTGCCCAGAGTGGCCAAAACAAGCTAAACATTGGCCTTTTCGACGAAGAAAACACGGATGGCCGACGACTGCCATCATTCACGAGGTAGTACAGAATGGTTGTCATATTGTTATGGCAAAACATCCTGCTTGCAGAAATGACATGCACCAGTGCAGGCTGTCATTTTCAGTTGCAGAAGTAATTTTACTTCACAGCTGGACCAAAGTTCAGCAGATTGTCTATCATTTGCTGAGATTTTTTGCCAAAACAGGAATAATAAAAAAGAATCGTCCAAAGGAAGACGAGGTTCTCTGTACATACCACTTTAAGACACTGATGCTGTGGTCTTGCGAAGAGATGACACCTGAATGGTGGAATTCCACGTCAATTATTGAAATATGTTGTAATTTACTGCAAATACTAGCAGAATGGTTGAACAATACAACGTGTCCAAACTATTTTATTCCTCAATCAAATTTGTTTCACAAGAACGTTAATCGGAAGATCGTTGATGAAACGGCCCAGAAATTACTCAGATTTTGTGATTCTCACATTCTGTGTCTCTGGTTTGCTGAACATTATTTGGATCCATATTTTCTTGAAGCAGGTCTCTTTGATGCAACAAACCCAATAGTTCTCAAGGACTTTATGTTGTTCCTCTCCAAACTATTTGATTCATGTAAACCGAAATCTGTCGACGCATATTTCTCATGGAGATTCTTTTATGATATTGAATACCTATCTGTTGCAGTTAACGAAGGGATGCTTGGCTATGGACTCCCCGATTTCATCAAATATCTTGTCAGACCATTCGCCCCGGCTTTATGTGGTCGAAATCATTTCATAGTCATTGAATCATGTTTTGAATTTTATGCATCGATGCTAGTGATTCTGCCTACTACCTATCTTATTGATTGCAAGAAAATCCAATATGACACCGAAAGGTTTATTAACATAGTCAGAGAGGTTTCGGTTAAGCCAAAATTTATAAGATCCATATACCACAACTTTCCAACACCGTGGACAACAGTTCTCCGTGAAGGACAATTACAATTCATAAAAGCGACAGATCTGATGGAAAATTTGACAGGGTCAAATGATGATCCAGAATTTAAACTCCTGTCTCAACTGTCAAAGTGTCTCCTAAAGAAAGCATTAAAATCTGACGATTCTAAAACCAAACTCATCGCCAATGCTACTTTGACATCATGGCTGCTCTGCATTTTGCCGCATCAGAATACGAAACTGCGATAGACCTTTGCTCGAGAGTGATCATAAATGAAATCAATGAGAAAGAGGAAAATGAGACACTGACTGCAGGCTGTTTGCTCCACATTGATGACATTGTTAGAATCACTGGATTTTATCTTATTTTCAAGAAGATTAAAGGTAATTTGCATTGCAGTAGAAGGCAGTACTTTCTTGATCTTCGTCTAACACCAGAGGTTTTTGCTCACTATTTAATAATTTCGGCTGCTGAAGGAACACATAGGTCTTCAGGGCTTGACTATGATTTTCCAACGCCAAATTTTCCGCTGGATGAAATTTTAATGGCTATAACAAATTTGAAATCTGCTAGAATATCAAAGAAGAGAGACGGTATTGAGCGGGTGTATCAAAGAACCGATGCAATTAAAATGGTAGAAGCGCTCAATGATGATTCTCAGATAAATAACGATCACTGTATTGAGTTGCTTATGGAATATTCCTTAGAAAATATGACATCATTTTACAGTTCGATCTGTAAAGGCTTTGACATTCACTGCAGCACAGTTGACTGCTACCGCGCTGCGTATCTATACAAGTGTCGTAAGAATTCTGAAGTCTTGCAGTTATGTGACCAAATTCTCGAAGAGCCCGATCTACAGAGCGATTTAAAAGAATTTGCATTTGCAAATGTAATGGTGTTGCCACCGCTTGACTGTTATTTCGACAGAGACGTCCAGTGTTTACTTGGATTTCACACACTTTTCTACTATTTATTGGTTTCTACTGAAAATTTGCGCAAAATGGAAGAACCTACTGAAGAGTCGTTCAAACAATTTTTCGCGAAAGATATTTCGACTGAGAAGCGGGCACTTTCAACGGTTCTTAACAAGTCTTACTTTTTAAAATGCAATTATTTTCTTGGAAGACATTTCCTGGCAAGATATTTGAAAGTGAGATGTCTGATCGACTGCAATCATTCACTCTCAGAAATAATGTTTGAATTTAAGAAACTGAAAGCCAATCTTCCTTTTGAGTGCATCATTCGTTGCTTTCTTAAACAAAAACTTAGACAATTTCAGAAAGGCATCAATGTAAAATACTGTACAGGCTAAACTATAGTTCAGGACAATAAAATAGAAATGAATTTTGCAGAAGTGGAATCATTAAACGCCATTGCCTTGCTTTTGATATTTTTCATCACTAGTATTATTTAAATTCTGCACTAACTTGTTTTAATAAGTCTTGCTCTCGGTGGTTGGTTTTGAAATCTTGAAAGACACTTCGTGTATCCTATAGTTTCTGGATCAAGTAGAAAATCAAATTCACAAAAGAAACGTTTAAGAATTCTACTTGCAATTAAACAAATATGACCAAGTAACAGTTAATTTATTGCTGTTAGATGATTTGTCATAGATATTAAACTGAATTAAGCTATGTTATGTGTCCAGTAGAAAACTCTTTCAAATTGGGAAAACGTTCAAGGACGTACAAGTATCAAGTTTAAGTTTACCGCCCCCTAATACTTGTAATTAAAAAGATATGTTATTATGCTTGCGTGAAATTACTGAAGTTTACTCACTTAGCAAAAATATAAAGTGATTTGAATAAGCGATATAATAATTATGGAAACAGTTAGTGTACGTCAAATTCTAAAAGACTAGGCCTATTAGAGAAAACAGTTAAATGTAAAGTAAAATTACTCCAGCCCCAGCAAAGTTTCAGGTACCTGGTGCTGACACTCCGAATGTCGAAATCTCTCGGCATGAGTGTAGTCGCGTGAAATTTACCCGCGCCCAGAAACGATTTGGTGAATCTCTGGTGAAAGAACTCTTTCTGCAGATTGTGGGTCAGGCAGACGACCGGATAACTTCACACGGCTGAATTCAAGTTCATGAATTCCATGGGCGTACGCATAAATTTTTTATTGGGGGAAAAATTTAGGGGGCGGCAAACAAATTTTAGGGGTGGGGGCAAAACGACGTTTTTGCTTAGCAAAAATTTGCATAGAAAACAAAATAACGATCAAAGACTTCCCCTTAATAATTAAGCAGGAGAGTCTTTTCACATTAAAAATCGTGTTGGGGCTGTTGTTATAATCATAATAATCAAACTAATTTATTTTTTTAAATCTTTGTAAACTCGGGGATTGCCCTTATCCCCTCCAAACCCCTATGGTTATACTCAGTCGAACCATTGAGTCGGTCTGCTTAAGGGAATTAAACATTATCCGCTCTTATCAAGGAAGAACAACCGACCCTAGAAAGTAGAGATCCAATCATTTATGCAGCGCCTATATATTCTGCAGAAGAATGTAAACGTACAATGGAAGAAGAAATCCAGCCACACGTTGAAAACCAAGCATGGACATTCTCTGATGTACCTACTGCAGGAAAAGCAATCAAGTGCAAATGGGTTTTCAAAACGAAACTGAAAGCTGACGGTACAGTTGAGAGTCATAGAGATCGGCTGGTAGCTAAAGAATGTTCGCAGAAGCCAGGCATTGACTATGAAGAAACATACGCAACGGTTGCACGTTACACTTCCATCCGCTTTCTAATGGCGCTGGCTGCAAAATGAGATCTGGGCATTGATCAAATGGATGTGACAACAGCTTTTTTGCACCCTGAACTGGAAGGGGAAATCTACATGGAACAGCCAAAATGGTGATCGGTTGAATAGTGAAACTTGACGGCTAAAGAAGTCAATCTAGGGCCTGAAACAAGCCAACCGAGCTTGGAAAAAACTGGATAAATTGCCGAAAGAACTTGGATTTGTGCAATGAAATTTTGACACTTGTATTTACTACAGGAGTGAAAATGGAAAGATCTTAATCATCGCTGTGTACGTTGATGATCTCTTGATTCTTTCTTACAACAAGAAAGAGAAACAAAAACTGAAAGCAGATCTGATGAAACGTTTCAAGATGAAGGACCTTGGAGAGGCACATTACTATGCAGTGATACATATTCAGAGAGATCGTGATAAATGAACAATATCATTTTGATCAAGAGAAATATTTTGAAGATGTGCTTAATCGTTTTAGTGTGAGTGAGTGTCAACTCCATTTCATCCGAATCTAGACTTGTTCGGGGAAGAATTTCTTCCAAGCAGCCATGAAGAAAAGGAGGATATAGAAAAATTCCTTTTCAAGATGCTGTAGGTATTGTATTGTATTGGGATATTAATAAAGCGCTTTTAGCGGGAAGGCCATTCAGAAGCTCTCCCAGTGCGAGAGATCCCGAGCTAGCCTTATTTACGGTATGCAGCACAAGCTACATGACTAGACGTAGCTTTTTGCAGTGAGGGTTATGAGCAGATTTAACAACTGCCATTGAAAGCTCATTGGTCTGCAGTTAAAAGAGTCTTTCAGTATCTCCGACAGACTGCTATCCTAAAACTGGTGTACAGGAAAACCAATGAAGAGTTAGTTTGGTTTAGTGATTCTGATTAGGGTGGTGACAAAAGGGATCCCAACTCAACTACTGGATACACTTTGTGTTGAGTGGTGCTGCAATTAGCTGGAACTTAAAAAAAACAATTATAAGGCAGAATAAATGGCTCTGAGCATGGCAGCTGCAGAAGCCGTGTGGCTGAAGGGACTTCATCATGAACTTGTTCCTGAAGCTTCAGATGCGTGAAGATTTTCTGCGATCTTGCAAGAAATCCTGGATATCGACCCAAGACCAAGCACATTGCTGTCCAACAACCATGTCATCAGAGACAGAGTTGCTCTCGGAGGTATACGTGTTGAGCAGATAGCACAGTGCTTCCCAATCTTTTTTGGCTACGGAACCCTTATGACTTGAAAAGTTTTTTGACGGAACCCCAACCTAACCACAACATATTCTGCTACAATATTTGTTAACTGTGATCGAGGTCTGTACAGTTTTAATCAATGAAACTTAGATTAGAAATTGTTTTAAATTCAATTTCTCCACTGAACCCTTGTCTGCACCTCGGAGCTTGATTTATAATGTAACAGCACATTCAAACAACACTTATCCAATTGCTTCACGGGACCCATGTCTTCCCCTCACGGAACCCTAAGGTTCCGCGGAACCCAGTTTTTGGGAAACACTGAGATAGCAACAACAAACATGATTGCTGACTGTTTAATAAAGGGACTGTTCAAAGATGTATATTTAAAATGCATCTTATTCATCCCCGCAAAGCTACATAGTTTAATGTATAGACTGCTGAGAGCAGCGGACCAAATGTTTTCATTGTCAATGCAATGTTAATTGTAATGCAAGTTGTGGCCAATGGTAAATTGTCATCTGAACTGTGGGTATTTCGAAATTGTATATTTATATCAATTATGCCTTCCAACGCAGTAGTAGACTTAGTTAACTGGAATTGAGCCTCCAAATCACTTCGGTTGTTAATTTATTATGAGTCCGACTGTCCGGCAACGTCATCTTAAATCATATGCTAACTACGTTAACCTTACTGTTAAGGGCGCCTTAACAGTAAGGTTAACGTAGTTATAAGTGTAAACTGCTACAAGGCAACTGAAATCTAACTCTCAACGATCTGGTTATTCTATCTATCTATCTATCTATCTATCTATCTATCTATCTATCTATCTATCTATCTATCTATCTATCTATCTATCTATCTATCTATCTATCTATCTATCTATCCATCCATCCATCCATCCATCCATCCATCCATCCATCCATCCATCCATCCATCCATCCATCCATCCACCCACCCACCCACCCACCCACCCACCCACCCACCCACCCACCCACCCACCCACCCACCCACCCATCCATCCATCCATCTATCTATCTATCTATCTATCTATCTATCTATCTATCTATCTATCTATCTATCTATCTATAATGAACTTCCATAGCGCCCCTTCAAGAAATCTACTCAGTGGCGCTCCCGACCCAGGCCCGGTCAAAAAGAAAGGTCAAAAGAAGGCCATAGAAAGTACCTGAGAGATCTCTATGGAGAGAGCGAAGGGAGAGAGGGAGGTCGTTCCAAGCGGTAGGACCCACCACGGAGAATGCCCTACGCTGCGCCATAGCAGTAAGGCGCATAGGGGACAGCAAAATCACCCCGGGAGGCCGAGCGCAAGGCACGGCGCCCCGCACAAGCAGAAGTTAAAGTAAAGAGCTCGCAGAGGTAGGCCGGGGCCCGCCCTAGGACACAATGCCACGCCATGGTGGAGACCCTGTAATGAATGCGATTGTGAGGAAGTAGGTTCCTCACTGAGCTGGACATTGTAGTTAGACCCCCTGTATACACGCTGGAGTGAGGCAGCATTGAACTAGTTTGAACCGGCCTTAGGGGTTAGCGGGCTAATGGTATACAAATGCTGGGTAGATGCAAGACTGAGTAGTTGACACCGGTTGGCTGAGGATGCCGGCCACTGGCCTGTTGTCTGACCAGTAGAATTGAAGGAAAGATGTGATTGGCCACAGGGGAAGCTAAGGGTCAGGCATAGGTAACTGAGGGAAGAGGTAGGCCGACGACAGGTGAGATCGGTTGACTGTAAAGAAGAGTCACTGTGGTTGACAGAGGTGAAGTGGAGAGTGGAGAACGGTCGTCTGAGAGAGGAAGGAAAGTGGAGAATCCGGCCGGTGCCTCAATCAAGGGTGAGACAGATTAGTGTAGGAAAATTTTAGTAGTACTAATTATCTGGTATTGGTATTTGTAGGTCAAAATATTGAGCAGAGGTCTCAAACTCAAATTTACCTAAGGACCAAATGAAGACCAATGTGTGAGTTTTCGGGCCGCATAAGTTAATGATCCGAATTATTCAGTGACACATATGACAAAGTTAAGCAGAAATGTAAATGTAAATCTCCGAAATTTCAGAGCGCCAGACAAAAGTCACGTCAGCGAGACCAGCTTAATCACCGGCGCTATATCAAACCAAGTCCACAATTATATAGCCAGGCTGAAATAGTTAAAGGAAGATATTCTGAAGGCCGTCTCAGGCCATAAAATGGACTTCATGGGCCGCATGCGGACCGCCGGCCGAAGTGTTTGAGACCCGAAATATACAGGGTGCGGCAAAATAAAGTAATCCCCTGCAGTGTGTTGCAAATTCTGTAGCAACCGCTTAGAATTTTTATATAAAACTTGGTAATGATATTGTCTGTTCACATCTACATAAAACTTCCAAATGTTATTTAACAATCTTGAAATATGACAAAGTTATGTTATTTCAAACACGACACCCCCACGATTTTACATGGTTAAAAATAGTTACTTTGTAAAGAAACAAGAAAAATAAATGGTACAACTTGAAATATTTTTACAACAAAGCTTTACGAATTGCACTTTCAATTTTACATTAAGTGTTCAAAGTGTCCACCATTGGCCTGCACGCATGCCTTCAGCCGTTTGGTAAAGTTCTTGATGGCCTTGTTGATCGGCGCCTGTGGCATATCGTCCCATATTGACTGCAAAGCGGCTTTCAACTCGACGATTGTCTTTGGCTTCGACTGGAGGTTGTGATACCTTTCCAGCATGGCTCCCCACACGTGATAGTCAAGGGGGTTGAGATCTGGGGAATTTGGTGGCCACTGGTCCTTCTCAATGATCTCAGGACAGTTTGCGTGCAGCCACTCCTGCGTGACACGTGCCGTGTGCGCTGGAGCGCCGTCCTGCTGGAAAATGAACCCGACTGGCATCAACTGGTTGCAGTCCTCAATGAGCTGCGGAAGCAGTCGACGAAGGTAATACTGAGCGTTAACTTTCGCTTTCTCGTCGATGAAGTGGAGCCGACCTTTACCCCCAAAGCAGACCCCAGCAGACACCATAATGTGTTTTGCAAACTTTTCCCTCTGGACCAGCAAGCGACTTGGCCTGACATCGACCTTCTTTCCTCTTGACCACACGCGGTTGTTCTGGTTGCTGACAGGTGGGTTGAGGTAGAAGTTTTTCTCATCCGTGAAGAACACGCGTTTGGTATAACGAACTTTGAACCGACGTAGCAGGGCAGTGGCGCGTTCCAGTCTTTTCTGTCGCATACCCAGCAAACACACCCGCACGGGTCCCTTGTGGGTTTCATCCGGTTTGACGGTACGGGATTCTCGCGGTTTTTGACCACGGTTTGCGTAAGGGACCCTTACGGTCCAGCCCGCGTCGGTGGCGCCTCCTACCGGTATTCGTATTTCTACCCCCGGTCCGCCATTTTGTGTGCCTGCCGTTTCGAATGTACACATATTTGACAGATCGCGATGTGTTTCTGTGAAAAGTAAGATTACGTTATATTTATTATAGGCCTACTAATGAACCTATATCTGCGTATATTAACAGTTTATGTAAATGCTGTAGGCCTATTTAATTGTGGTCGGGATAGACGAAACGGAGATTGCAGTGGGTTAGGGTCAGGGCTGTAGTGGTAAAATTAGAGGTGAGTACACGCTACGGGTTAATTTTCCGAAAAACAAATTAGAGGTGAGTCTACGCTACAGTATTTTGTGAGTATACGCTACAGTATTTTAATATAAATAAATATAACTATTTGGGAGGTGAGTAGGCCTATACGGTCTCTAGAGGTGAGTACACACTGTATAGTGTATACCCGCGTATACCCTCGACTACAGCCCTGGTTAGGGTTATGGACTGTACGGTAAACTTGCGCTATGAGGGTCCTAATGTTATGGTCTGACCCAAATTCAAGGGGCTATGTATTACTGTGTGACAAGAGGTCGCACCTTAACACTAGTTAGCGCCCAGACACCAATAAGGCTATTTAAATGAAAGCACATCGACAAATATTCAGCAGCAATGACGCTAGTTTTCAAGTTTATCCGTGTTAGATGTTGACATCTCTCAGTTAAGTCGCATTAAAGTTTCATTTAAACATTTTGAACATTTATCCAATAAATGTAGCTTAAAGTTTAATAGATTATACTTGAACGTTTAGCTTAAACTTCCTATAAATTTAGCTTAAAGTTTCATTTGAACATAGTATCCTTTAAATTTAGCTTATACATTGTTGAACGTTTACAATAAACTTGAAAACTAGCATAATTGCTGCTGAATTAAACATTGCAGCTGCCGTGACCATCAAAACTGGATAGTTGTCGAGATCAATAAGTACTGCACTCTGTGAAGATGAGAATGACGATATTGCAGGGCTTCATGCAACAAGAGTCGACAACGTTGAAGACTAGTCTGAGAAATTTTAAAGTACACAACCATTTAATTGTCTTTGTGATGTAGTTATAATATCTCTGCAATCCTTAATGAACTGATCGAAAACAAGGTGCAATTAGAATATTTTAAACGGGAGTACATGTTGAACAAACATATTAAAAAGGCCATGATTCTGTAGAATGAAATGGTTTCTTAGTTACTTTTATATGAATGATTCACTCTTAAGCTTTGCATTCACTAGTTCTTAGTAGCTTGGTAACAGCCTGTGTGATTGACGGGTGTAATGATTACATTTTGTTTTATTATGTTACATTAGTCAACATTGTGCAGGCAGTGTCTCTAAATATTGTCATTTAATAACAGAAAGAGTTATTGGAATAATACCATTTTACAATACAAATCAGAGCACATCAAATTCTTAATTCTTGTTCTTTGTAACTTGTTATTTTTAATCTAAATGTTGCATGTTTGAAATTTCAGGTTCGGTAAAACATAATATTGCTACCAAGGACAGCACGAGGAAAATGGTTGAAGACGAGTTGGCCATTTGGTTTGGTAATGCTAGGGATCATGGCACTGGAGGCCGCCAACTATTGAAATCGGCGCCATTCAAAGAGACCGAGTCAGAGTCGATCAGTGTTGATCAGGAGTTCACCAATACTGCTGATGACATTATTGTTAAATGAAATTACAGAGCAGATCGACTGCATGATTACTTTACTTTATTAAATTGACTTTATTAAATTGATGTGTCATTTAACGCTTTTGTTGATTATTTATTGCTTTAACTATATAGCACAGTTTACAGTACAGTTTGCATACTATACTGTAAACTGTGCCACTGGCAGAGTTCTTGTTTGACAGGTGGGGGGCGACGTTTTTGAACTGATCAGGTCAAAAAAAGAGTTTTGAACTGATCTGCTCAAAAGAGGTATAAAAAAACTGGGGTGACTTTTTTGCTGTTT
Source organism: Allolobophora icterica (assembly GCA_963556255.1). Classification (NCBI taxonomy): domain Eukaryota; kingdom Metazoa; phylum Annelida; class Clitellata; order Crassiclitellata; family Lumbricidae; genus Allolobophora; species Allolobophora icterica. The sequence goes on from OY744610.1 coordinate 14,338,672, forward strand.
CCTAAAAATTTGGGGGTGGGGGGCAGATGTATGGTGTGTGCCCCTACTGTTCAAGGGGGTCTTGTCCCTTTTGAACTGATCTGGTCAAAAAGAGTTTTGAACTGATCTGCTCAAAAAGAGATTAAGAAACTGGGTTGACTTTTTTGGTGTTTCTTCAAAATTGGGGGGGCAGATGTATGGTGTGTCCTCCCCACTGTTAAAAGCGGTCTTGTACCCCTCGACCCCGGGATCGCCGCCCATTAACTGTGCTAAACTGGGTATCACTTTTTAGTCATCTGGGAATGAACTGGGATGCCCGGCGGGATAACCCGTATGGGTCCCGTACGGAAACCGCGGACAAAAACCGGCGGGATCCCGCCGGGTATCCCGTACGGGTCCCGTATGGCAACCCGTATGGGACCCGTCTGGGTCCCGTGTGGGTGTGTTAGCTGGGTAGCGTCTGTGATGATCTGCGCCGGTACAACCAATAACGCAACCGTAAAATTTGCACGTTATAAAGCGTGGGCTTGTCTCTGTTCAAATAGCATAACTTAGTCAATTGTTGTGATAATATAATGTAATTTTGCAGTTGTACGTAGATATGAATGACCAATGGCCGTGTAAATTTTCTTATAAAAATCCAACTTCGTTCTTGAGATATCAACCAAACACTGCAGGGGATTACTTTATTTTGCCGCACCCTGTAGAGAAGCGTCCACTTTGTTTGATCTGAGGCAAAGAAAGTGTGCCTCAGATTCGTTTGAAGTGGCGGGAAGGTCTCTTGAGTCATCAGTAAGACTAGATATTCTTTGTGTGTGACAACCCATGTCTGCATTCAACCCATGATGGATTAGGACCCGGAAACTCAGGTCAAGGTGAAATGAGGAGTTCTTCACATGATGTAAACTTATCTTGGGTTAAGCAACCTGAACTCAATCCATCTCTACAACAATACTTGTAAAACTCTTTATGTCAACAACGCTACAGCTTTTTTGCGATTTTTATGCTAAAAGTTTATATATCAAGCCCTGAGTTGGTTGCATGGCTTCCTGACGTCAAGGGCTTCCTCAAGCAAACTGTTGGCACCTTAGTAAATGGTCAGTTTAAAGTCTACGATTAATATTTAGCAGCAATAACTAAACTGCTACTTGGTCATAACCTTTTAATTATAACTAGGAGTCACACACGTTTTAGCCAATTTGAAAAAGTTTTCTACTTGACGCATAACCCAGAGGCGTCTTTGAGATTTAAAAAATCAATCAACCGATAGTAAAACGCATTAAAACAAATTAGTGCACATAAAGTCTTAAACGTTAATAGTGAGGAAAAAATCAACACAAGCTAAGTAATGGCGCTTAATGTTTGCACTTCTGCAAATATAATCTCTATTTATTGGCCTTAATTGATAGTTTACTCTGTACAGTATTTTCCACCGAGGGCCTTACTGAAGTTGTCGAAGTTTTTGTTCAAGAAACCAACGGAAAATGTGTTCAAATGGAAGAAAAGCTTTGAGTTTCCTAAATTCGAACATTACTTCTGAGAGTAGATGATTGCAGTCGATCAAACATCTCACTTTCAAGTACCTTGCCAGGAAATGTCTTCCAAGAAAATAATGGCATTTCATAGAGTAAGCACGTCTAAGAACTTCTGAAAGTAGCCGCTTCCCAGTGGGAATTGTTTGCGAGAAAAACTGTTTGAACGTCTCTTCAGTAGTTTCTTCCATTTCCCGCAAATCTTCAGTTGAAGTCAATAAATAGTAGAAAAGTGTGTGAAATCCAAGTAAACACTGGACATCTCTGTCGAAATAGGAGTCAAGCGGTGGCAATACCATTACATTTGCAAATGCAAGCTCCTTCAAATCGCTCCGCAGATCAGGCTTTTCAAGAATTTGTTCACACAAATGCAAAACTTCAGGATATTTACGACATTTATATAAATACGCAGCACGGTAATAGTCTACTGTGTTGCAGCTAATGCCAAAGTCTTTGCAAATGGCATTGTAAAATAATGACATATTTTCCAAGGAATATCCCATGAGCAATTTTGTAATCTTGTCTTCATTTGGCAAGCAACTTTCTTTGGGCCCTTTAACTGTACTCGTTGCATCGGAATTTTGATACACTCGTGAAACCACATCTGAATGCTGTACTGATTTGAAGCATTTCCGATTTGTCATAGTCATCAATATTGCATCCAACGGAAGTGTTGGAGTTCGATAAATACTATCAAGTCCATAAGTCCTAGCTGTTCTTTCATTTAACGAAATTGTTAAGTAACGAGCAAACACTTGTGGTGTAATGCGCAGATCAAGGTGACCCCTTCGCCTGTTGTACTGCATATTAGGCCAATATTTAATCTGTCTGAAAAGCAGATAAAATCCAATTATCTTAGAAATATCTTCAATATATAACAAGCAGCCTGCATTTAATGATTCTCTGTCCTTTTCCCCAAGCTTTTCATTCATGATCACTATCGAGCAAAGGTCTGCAACAATTTGATATTCTGATGCGGCGAAGTGAAGAGCCGCCATGTAGGCCAAAGTCGCCTTTGCGATTGTTTTTGTTTTAGAATCCTCACATTCTAAAGCTTTCCAGAGAATTCTCTTTGATATTTCAGACACAAGTTGAAATTCTAGATCATTATTTGATCCAGTCAAATTTTCCATCAAATCCTGAGCTTTAATGAAATACAACTGGCTTCTATTAATACCAGTTTCACATGGAGTTGGAAAGTTGTGGTGTGTGGATCTAACAAATGCTGGCTTAATCGATAGTTTTCTGATTATTTCAACAAACCATTCACTGTCATAGGTCATTTCTTTAGAGTCTAATAAATGGACAGCGTATAACATACGCAACATCGATGCATAAGAGCAAAAACATGACTCGATCTCAGTTGCTGGCGGAAAGTCACTTCTATCACAAAAAAGTGAGCCAATTCTCAATATATACTTGTCACTATCGGTATAATCGAATCCATTCTTTGCTATCTTATATGTTTCTTGAAGATCACCCGAGAATCTTAACGAAACGTAGAGGTCGATAGATTTAGGTTCAGCTGCTTTCATGGCTTCACAGGTGTGTAACAGATAGTTGTTGACACAACTTAAGACGTCATGAGTACATCTTGCATTGACTATATGAAGGAAAACGGCCCCCATATAATGCTTCAAAAACCAAAGGCACAAGTTTTTGGAATCGCAAAAATAGACCAATCTTTCAGAAGTTTCATCAACGATCTTCCGGTTAAAGTGTTCATGAAACAAATTTGCTTTGGAATAAAATAGTTTGGACATGTTTTCTGTTTCAGCCATATTACAAGTTGTTGTAACAAATTGCAACATATTTCAATAACAGACAACGAATTCCACCATTCAGGTGACATCTTTTCACAAGACCACAACACCAATGTCTTTAAATGGTAACAACACAGAACTTTTTCCTCCTTTGGACAATCTTTTTTGATTAATTCTCTCTTGGCAAAGAATCTCAGCATATGATAGACAATCTGCTGAACTGGAGTCCAGCTCTGAAGTAAAATTACCTCTGCAACTGAAAACGACAGCCTGCACTGGTGTACATCATTCCTACAAGCAGGATGTTTTGCAAATACAACATAACAACCATTCTGTACTACCTCGTGGATGATGGCAGTCGTCGGCCAACCGTATTTTCTACTTCGAAAAGGCCAATCTCTGGCTTCTTTTGGCCACTGTGGGCACCACATGGATGCAACGATATCGCTTGAACCAGAAATTGTACCTACATACTTAAATGCTGGACCAACCATAATACTTTCTACGTTAACTTCTAGCTTTTCAGGCGGACATGTTGCTAGTGAATGGAACAGTGTCCAATGACCAAAACAACTCTTCGTAAATTCAAAGATTTTTTCCGGCCAGTTATACCTTAAATGTCCAAAATGTCTAAGTCGAACAAAAGATGGATAGTCGTGGTATGGCTCAATCAAGAAGCAACAAATTCTGTCAGTAATAAAACGCATATCGTATGGCAAAACTGGTATTTCATCGGTAAAGGCTAGATAATGTGACCTCAACTCGAACGAATCTATATCTCCAAGGCATGAATGTAGCGGTTGAATATAGAACTCAGCAGTGCTGCCACATACAATTCTATGTACTCGATAGGAGGTTGATGATAATATTGTAAATCTATGTACTGTGCAACGTCAGTGTTGGTCTTTGGAATCATTCGACATGTAGCGACGATGAATTCCGACACACTGTCTTCCATTTCTGCAACCAGAGGGGAACAAACGAAATAGCGTCATCATGATCAACGCTATTTGCAGTCGTCGTCATAGTGATGACGTTTTTTGATTACACACGCATAATTATGGCCTATAGACAGGACGGCTCCAAAATTTTCCAGTCCTTTTCTCTTTCACGTAATACGCTGTGAAGCGATACAGTGACTAACAGTTCGAATCATATGAACTGATTTTTCATTTGCCACTATTTTAGGCTTGAACAACAATTCATTCATATAGTATCTGCTTTTCAAAAATTTTTTCGGAATATAGAATTTGAATTTCAAACACTAGTAAACCCTCAGATTAGGGTAAATATATTTCTTAATCGATGCAATACAAATTCGTATTATTACCAAAATCAAATCAAATCAAATCATTTATTTTTGGAAACCAAGAAAAAATATTGCAGCAGACCATAGTTATTCTAAACGTATGAAGGCCTAAACATAGGCCTTGAAGGGATTACAGATCCCACTATGTATGGACATCTAAGGAGTGGTTACATACAGTGGTTACAATTGTGCATAATGTGATAAGTCTATACATCTGCAATTTCTTATGTATCTTGCACTGTGAAGGCTTTCTTTTTCGTTTGCCTTTCCTAGGACGGAGTGGGGTAAATAATTACCCCAGCGGTGTTTGGATGTTGATTGCGGAGCAACTGTAGGTAGGCATACTTTGTCGCTCCATGTGTTTACAAGTTACCACCAAAAGCATATTTTGACTGCATACCCACCACATTATCATGTTCTTAGGGAAGATATATTTTTTAAGATATTAGCTCATAAAGTGACCTGCAATCAAAAATCAAGTGTGGAATCTACCATGGAAGTGAGTTTTAACTGTTGCCTAATTGTGGAGAATTTACTTTCCAAGATGGCCGCCAGTATGGCCGCCAAAAAACAAAAATATGCATGTCTCAGCTCATATGTAAGCTACCATGATTAATGAAATGTCAATTGTATCAATTCCAAGGTCAAGGAATCGATTTATCGTATTGGCAATAGTGTGTGAGTACTACTGTCCAAGATGGCGACCAACATGGCCGCCAAAACACAAAAATATGTATATCTCAGCTTGTAGGTAAGCTACCATGACAAAGAAGTGTCAATTGTAACATTTTCAAGGTCAAGGAATCGATTTATCGTATCGGCTATAATGTGAGTACTACTGTCAAAGATGGCTGCCAACATGACCACCAAAAGACAAAAATATGAATTTTCAATCAACTGACTGATCGGTCACTATTGCCACTGCGATAAATCGATTCCTTGACCTTGGAAGTGTTACAATTGACACTTTATTTGTCATTGGAGCTTACCTGTATGCTGAGATATACATTCTTTTGTGTTTTGGCGGCCATGTTGGAGAGTAGTATTGCCACATGATTGCTACTACACAGGACAGAGCAACGCTGCAACTTAATATTTATTAAGATCAAAAGTTGACAAGAACACAACTTTGTATAATAAAGTCTTGAGTTAGTAGGAGGTCACATAGTAACCGTTTTAGAGGCGGATCGAACCCCTTTTCTCCGCATTACTTGCCGAACGCTCTAACCAATCGGCCACCGTGCCAAGAACTTCTATTATATTGCTCTCATTGATTCTATAACAAACGACGTGATGGAAGTACCAGACAGCGTATATTCATTGTTTCGAAATCCCTTGGCTTTTAGGCCACTTTCCAGACATCGGAGAAGTCTTTTATTTAATAAAATGTCATAAACCTTGATGACTTGCACATGACCTAAGTACTTCAATGGTTCAACTAGCTGATTAGTTGCATGACTTAATAATTCTATCCTTCTTAGAACAAGGAAAACCAGAACGAAGTGCCATACTGACCTACCTCAGAACTTTTCTAGAGACATCGTCGTCAGCACATAACGTTTTAATTTGCTTCTGGTTCTGCTTGTGTTAATATACCGGTACTGTTGTTCAAAAGTACTGCAAGCTATTCTTGAACACAACAGCGTCTATATTTCAAACTCTAAACATTGCAAGTGGCCCACTCCTGCACTCAATCATCCCGCTGTAGAACATGGCTTCGAAGACAGCGCTTGGATCTTCACGAGACAGGTTTATTAGTTCAGATACGTACTGATACTGGTCGCATTCGAGTGCGCTTTACGCATAATTAGGCTAATAGGCAAACAGAAAAACTTCAGGATATTTACGACATTTGTATATATATTTATTACGTATTTATACAGGACATTGATGACGGTATGTATTTAAATATTAGGAGATCCTTGAAGATAACAGGGTCAATATTTTCAACTCTGATCGCTGCACGTGGTCCATTTCTGCACTCGGTCATTCCACTGGAAAACGTAGCTTCAACGCAGCGTTACATTAGATCAAAAATGTTCTCACATCTCAGCGCTGTTTTATTAAATACTTATACAAGAGGAGCTCGCTGAAGAATGAAGCTTCACGAACAACTTACTCTCAACAAACGACGTTATAGTTATCGGAATGAACAAACTACACAGATCTATTAAAACTACACTAGCAGTCGCAAAATATACAATTCTTAACTAGTTAGACATAAGCAAGCAGTCACATGAAATACTGAGAATAAAAAGATAACTTTACCCCAAAGTTTAGCAGTCAGTCTATAAACCACTAAACCAGACAACAGCTAAAAAGCCGATTCAACATCGATAGTTATCCACTTAGCAAGCACTCAAAAGAATCCGTATCGCAAACTATTCACTTCCTACAGAAACTTACGCCAATCGATTGCATCTACTTTAAAACATGAAAACTAGCTCACTCTAAAGACCTACATATAAAATGCACCGTTAACTTTACGATGCAATATAAGTCTCAACACCACACGATTAAATCCGAACTGCGCATACACAGTCACCTCGAAATTGGCGAAACCTGGACTGCACTTACAAGGCGGCCTTGCTCCTTTTTATAGAGAACGGATTCCCACTGGACGCCTGACTCATCACTTTGCGCAGGAACTGCGACTGCAGTAGGTTCCGCAGCGGAATCTGGCATTCGCGCCCTCAGCATGAGTTATCATCCAGGGATGCCAAAGGGTCAATATTGGCTGGAAATCAGGTCTTATAATATCTTTCAATTCAAGGTAAATAACATATAAGTATTAACTCCTGTTAAGTTCCTATGAGTAATTGTCCAGATGAGCGATCATCCTATAAGCGATAGTCCGTATACCGATATTTTCTGTTTATAAAATTGTGCGAATGCAAGTACTGACGATATTTTTGTCTACGTCTGAGATCAGACGACAATTTTGTTCTTACCTTTGTAAGTTTTTCTGCCTCGAGGATCAACCGTGTCATTCGGTTAGCAAGGTGACCTCGTGACCTATTGGGTAATTCGGGTCTGTATTCGTTGAAAATGAAGTTTAAGCTCTCAGTGAAAGACCTTCGCAGAGATTACAAGAGGAGCAGAACAGGTGAGTTGATGGGATGACGTACATTCGTGAAATAGCCGACGTAATTCAGTAGGCAGTTGATTCCACAGTGGCGGAGGATTGATTAATTATGGATCGAAAGTCAAACTTTAAGGACGACGTGAGAGGAGAGGTAGAAGAGTGTGAGTCCTAAAACTGAAATGACCGGGTTGAGCGAAATCGTTATATTCTAACTAAATGACGAATGTGGGCTGATTGATTTGTTCGTGGTGAGACGTAGGTAACCACGAACAGTTCCTCAGAGGTAAAGGAATGATAGACTTTGAAATATACGTTGCATGAACTGCATCAAACGAAAGAAGAGGTTGCTGCCTTTCCGGATATAAGCTTAGTCAATCAATCACGTGTCCCGCCGTCAGCGACCTCTGACACCAGAACAGATGCTCGTCTATGATAAAACTTTAGGATTGTAATTATAATTTGAAAATCTATTAATATTTGCAAAGATCATATTAAAAATTATACGCAATGTTTATTCTGCCTATGAAAGTGGGGTACGATACATCAGTCCAAAACGTTGAAGAACTGGCTTCCTTCGTACCCGAAAATTACACCGAGCCTATATAGTCGATGAGCACTTTTCATTTCTGCTTTGAATCTACGCAGCTATGTAAATTTCTGTAATAGGAACTGTTGAATAAAATCCGTCCTATGAAATGCACCCCTGACTTTATTATCTGTTTCAAAAACAATGTACTGTTGCAAGTATCAACGCAATCTTAAAAACTTTAAAATGTTTTGTAACTTTGGTTTATTCTTACTTCTCTATGCTTTTTCCTGTAGTTGTTCTGCTGCCGTGTCCTTTTTATTTCGTCTGCACTTTTAATATTCTCGTGGGATTATATAAGCCTAAGAGCAAGGTTAACGAAGTCTCCAGTTTGACTAGCCTGGTGCAATGTTGAAGTGAACCGCTCTAGTTATTAACACCTAGCTGTTAATAGAGTAGCAGTCAGCCATATTAATCAGGCGACGGCCATAAAGACTAGGTCCTATCTCGGTGCAAAGATTAAGTAACTCGCTCGAGTTATTAACACCTATACCCCTGAATAGAGCAGCAGTCAGCCATATTAATGCTATCTTGGTACAAAAGATGAAGTGAACCTATCTAGTCATTAGCACCTAGCCGTCAATAAAGCCGCAGTCAGCCATATTATCCAGATGACGGCCATTAAGACTATCTCGATGCAAACGTGAAGTGAAGCTTTCTAATTGTCAACACCGAGCTGCTATAACAGAGCAGGAGACAGCCATTTTATTCAAGTGACGGCCATTGGATCCATGGACCGGTCGGATACATAAACCCATGAGCCCAATCAACAGATTCCTATCTTCTTCAGAGTTTCTAAATCAGTTTGCGTTGATAGCATCGAGCCACATTAGACTGCCGTAACAATAACAACACTGTTCTGCGGTCCTTCACTTCGCGTAGATAACGACATAGCTGAATTTGTCATGTCTAATAACATGATATGGCTACTTAAGACCAACCAACTCATAAAGTATCTCCTTGACTAAAATAAAAATGGAGCAATAAAACCGTGCAATTCAAACATAGCTGATTGCCTTACTCTTGAACGATTAACAAGAGGTGATTATCAAGCAGCATTTACTCGGACTAATTCACGACTAATCGCGATCAAATGCACTGGACTTGCTGAAGGAGCAGTCTATCTTTTAATACTCGTGAACTTTCTACCTTGCACTTATTCAAAAAATCTTTGCGCGCACTCCTACTGGAGTCACGGATTGTTCAGTTTTGTTGCCTGTCTTTAAGAATTTTATAAGTGAGTTCTCTTGCTTTCTTTTACTTTTTCTCTTTCTTTTTTCTGTCTTTGTTGCTTAATTTGCTGGTGTTCTATCGTGTATTACGTGTTACCGTGTTTGCTTGTGTCCACTCATTCTATGCACTTGATACTGGATAATGTTAACAGTCAGCTGCAGTTACATCAACTTTGTTTGGACTCAATATGTGCCATTTATTTCAGTTTTAATTTTGATTTGCCTTGTTAACTGCTTTTCTTCCTGACCGAAGTCCCCAATTAGAGTAGGCCCTATTGATTATAAGATTTACATTGACATTTATTGTGATGGGTTTTAATGCTCATGAGGCCCTATCTAGCGGGATTATTATCCCTTCTGTGTCTCCTTTTGTTTCAAATGCAGATCAATTGTAATGTTGATATTGCTCTGTTTCCTAATGGATTCAAGAAGAATTGATTGATTGATTGATTGATTGATTGATTGATTGATTGATTTATTTATTTGAGTAGATTGCAAGAGGAGATTCAGGTTCCAGTTAATTCCTTTACTTCAACAACCATTTTTATCGTGCAAATTGCTTGACATGATTGACCGTAGCACCAAAGTATCCACAAGACAGCTTTAAATGAATGAACAACTCAAGCACGACTGAATAGTCTACTTTAATCTAAGTGACAATCGATTCATACAACGTATCCCAACGTTCATTTCATTTATAAATTTAGACATCTGAGCAGAGGTTTTGCTCAAAGTTGCTAAGTAGGGGAGCTTATTTCTTATGTGCTGAATTTTTATATATTAAATCACTTAAGTATATGCAGCAGAAAGGCAATCAGGGAATTTGACCTCGAGTCTCATGAGTCAATCGGTTTGATCATGAATGCTGTGAAAAATTGAATGTGACTTTTTGTTTCCTACATACATCATGCCTGACCTGGTTGACTATAGTGGTCTATGCTACCATAAAACAAACCCTTGATCAAATAAGCAGTTCCAATTTTATGAACATTGGTATATCAAATGAAACTTTAAACTGATTGGAATCTCCAGTGGAGGGAACTCTTAAGTTTCTTCCTCAACAGAGCATTGATACCATTAGCTTAGCAGTTTTTTCTTTCGACAACAATGAAAATAAGGTCCATGTTTCACCTCCCTTCTTACTAACCTTCTTTTAACGACCTATAAGTGAGACATCAGTGTCAAAATTTGTATGCGTTAACTGCAGTTGGTTCTGGTTAAGTAAATTATGTCATTAAAATATTCCCAGTGCACTGGCGATTGACAAAGAAGAATGGAAAATCTGCGTTGTCCTATGTGCAGACCTGCATGGGAAGGACTTAGCATACAAAGTAAGTACTTGTGCTCAAAGGTGAGGATCATTACTGGTGTCATTATTTCTGTTTTTTAAGTGACACTGTGTAATTTGAAATGACGATTCTGTGGAGCTGTTCAACTGTGTGTGAAGAACTTGGTTAAGGCCCAGACAAGATTGATTGTCTCATGGGAAGCTCAATTCTGAACTATCCTATTTAAAAAGGCGAGCGTTCAAAAACAATTGGTTACCGTGTCGCACAATGTACGTTTGTCTGCATTTGTAGGGTTGACTCCTATCACGTCATCAGTGGCGTGCAGAGGTTCTTTGATGAACGGGGCCAACCCCTTCATTGGATGCACCTAACTTGTTCTTTCCCTAATTCATTCCCCCTCCCCTCCCACTGCACTGTGCTGCCCCCTTGTAACGAAATAGTTGCAAGAACACAAGATTTATCTAAAGTAAAGACGAATGGTACGCATATGCTCGCCAAGCCAACGTCGGCTGATATTAATGGTTGTCTGCAAATGTTTGATTAAATCCTTACAAAATAGACAGTAAAATTACTTACTGTTGCGTCTTGCCGAAAAAATTCTAACAGACGACGCTAACCTAATTAAACCTATGAACGATAATACAATCATAACACTGCCGTTGTCAACCGCTGATTTCATAATACGCTAAAAGGGTTCGCAATGCATTAGATACTATTATTAGTACTTAAACTACGGCATACGATTCGTACGATACGAAATTAGTCCGTCAATACAAGCGCAAGAGATGTGACTGGGCCAACGCCAACCGTTGGATGCCCCCCCCCCCGGCTGGATTCCCGGGGCCGTCGAACCCTCGGCACCCTCCTCTGCACGCCACTGCGCGTCATAATTATAGTTTAAAAGAAAGAATTGAGATAAGCATGTAGCATAGCGCTTGCGTTCGTGAGAGGGAACATTGGCGATCGGAGGCATCTGATCTAATGATAATATTTTGGCGGTTGTGTGTATATTAATTCATAATAAGGAAATTATGGAATTCTATTCCATGAAGAATAAAAATTGTAAGTGACAGCAAATTCCTCACCTCTCTTGCACAGGCCTACTCTGAAACAGTAACTTCAATGCAAAACGACTATTATTTGCTTTATGCATCGCAAGGTGGACTTTCAAGAGTTCTTAAAGAACTGTCTTCTGAGAAATCATCGCCTTCAATGATCTTATTTCCACTTTTAAAAACTGACATCTGTAATGGAATTGATTAAATACAATAGCAAGCCACTCCAACTGCATCCCCTACCATAGTTCTTGTAATGTAATGTAAATCTCTGATATTTCTCAGCGCCCAACAAAGCTACTTCAGGGATCAATCTTAAACACCGGCGCCACATCAAATCAAGTCCGCTATAGCCAGGTTGTTTGGTCCGTTTCGGTGCCAGGTCAGAATCCGGAGAGGTCAAACCTAGGAGACAGTATGATGTTACGGTTGGAATCGTTGATGATGGTTGTCGTTTGGTGACGCAGAAGTAGTATCGGGATAGGATAGCTAGAAGAGTTTGGTTTTTAGTTACAAGCTGACTACGTAACCCCTCCTGCTAATATAATCTCAACAGTCACAGGCGTAAGCTGCTTCAAGGCAACCGAGATCTAACCCTCATGATTTGAGTACGAAAACCTATTTATTGGTCAAGCAACTTAAACTAGTTTGATAAGCTAAATAAGTTAACCCTCATACTCAGTCCATCTAAACAATTATAGACGTAAACACCTTTAATTAAGCCAACCTGGCTCTAACTAGCTTTCTAGTGATTTCGGTGATAGACTTTCGTATACTCTGGGCTAGATGTACGGCTATTTGGCATTAAGTACTTGCCCCAAGTTCCAACACATTGATCGTCTCAGCTGAGACTCGACTCCCATAGTACGTGTTACAAGGCAGGTGAGCAAACTTTTAGAGTCGTAGAGAACATGAAAGTTATCAAAAAGACCGGGGTCTGAGAAACAAAGAATTATGGCTTCAAACTTCAACCAAGCAAACTGATTTCATCTTGGTAAATTGCCAAGTTTGATCAGTTTAATAAGCACGTCAAATTATTTAGCGGCGCTGGCTTCATTTCAAAAAAGAAAAAAATATGCGTGGTGTGACCATAAGTCAAAGAAGTTCAATATTTTCTACTTTCCTCAAGGTTTGGAAAATTTTAAAGAGTTTTCTGCTTGTCGACATGTAACGCTACATGGCGCATCTTTCACGATTTAAAAATCACTCACCAGGAAACAAAACTACTTAAAAGAAATTATTGCAGCAGATTGTAAAGTTTTTGATTGGTAAAAAAGCATGAGCAAAACAGTGATCCTTAGGCTTTGCACTTTACAGATATCATCGCTACTATATTGACATTAACACACATTCTAGTCTTCACAATATTTCGAATCAGTTAAAACCTTTTTGAAACTGTCGAAGTTTTTGCTGAAGAAAGCGACGAATGATGTGTTCAAAGGGAAGATTAGCTTTGAGTTTCTTAAATTCGAGCATTGTTTCTGAGAGTGAGTGACAGCGATCAATCAGACATCTCACTTTCAAATATCTTGCCAAGAAATGTCTTCCAAGAAAATAATGACATTTCGTTTCGTAAACATAAGAAAGAACTGCTGAAAGCATAATCTTCAAATAGTAAATCTCTCGTGCAAAAAAATGTTCGAACGTTGACCAAGGAGTTTCTCTAATTTTCTTTAAATCTATATTCCGAGGCGACAAATAGCAAAGAAGTGTGTGAAATCCAAGTAAACACTGAATATCTCTGTCAAAATAAGAGTCAAGCGGTGGTATCACCATCACATTTGCAAATGCAAGTTCCTGCAAATCGCTCCGTAAATCTGGTTCATCGAGAATTCGCTCACACAAATGCAAAACTTCAAGATATTTGCGACATTTGTACAGATACGCAGCACGGTAACAGTCAACTGTATTGCAGTGAATCCCAAAGGCTTTGCAGATCGCGTTGTAAAATGAATTCAAATTTTCTAAGGAATATTCAATTAGTAATTCAGTTGCAGTGTCGTCTTCAGCTGACAAACCGTCTTCTGTGGGCGCTTCTAGTTTTTCAATAGGATCGGTGCTTTGATGCGTGTGTGTCCTATTTGATATTAAAGAAGATTTCCAATTAATTATAGTAATTAAAAGTTCATCCAACAGAAATTTTGGAGTTCGAAAATCGTCATTTAGTCGAAGAGGTCGATGAGTTCTTTCACTTGATGAAATTATTAAATATTGAGCAAACACCTTAGGGGTGATACGCAGATCAAGTAGAAATTGTCTCCTACCATAATGCACATTATGTTTAATCTGTCTGAAAAGCAGATAAAATCCAATGACTCTAACGATGTCCTCAATGAAGAACAGACAGCCTGCATTCAATGTTTCTTTTTCCTCTTCAGCAGTCGCTTGACTTCTTAAAATTAACGAGCAGATGTCTATGGCAGATTGGTATTCTAATGCAGCAAACTGAAGAGCCGCCATATATGTCAAAGACGCAATGAGGATAGGTGTGGTTATAGAATCCGCACATTCGACAGCTTCCTTGAGAAAGTCCTTTGAAATTAGAGACACTATTCTAGATTCTGGATCATCATTTGATCCAATCAAATTTTCCATCAAATCTGTAGCTCTTATGAAATGATATTGGCTTCTGTGAGGAATAGTTTCACGTTGTTTTGGAAGGTTGTGATGGCTGGAACTCACCAATTTTGGTTTAAGCGAAATTTGTCTGACTATGTCAACAAACCACTCGCTGTCATATTGCATTTTCGCACAATCTATTACATGGATAGTATGAAGAATGATTAGCATTGATGCAAAGAATTCAAAACATGGTTCAAAAACAGTTGATGGCATAAATACATTCATTTGACATAAACTCGAGGAGCATATTCTCAGCTGATATTTTGTAAGAGTGAAGGGTCTAGGTCCACTTAATCCTTCTCTCTCTCGGAAACAGAGGAATACACACGCAGAAAAAAATCTTCGCGAAAAATATTGGTCAAGGGATATGAGTTTCATTGATTCCATAATTTCACGGGTGTCAAGTACACATTTTAAGATCTCAAAAGTGTTTCTTGAATCGCACACACAAAATAGAATTGGCTGCATGTAATGCTCCACAAACCAAAGAGAAAGAACTTTGGAATCAAAAAATGTTACCAATCTTATGGCAGTTTCATCAATGATCTTCTGGTTGATGTGCTCGTGAAATAAATTTGCTCTTGGAATAAAATAATGTGGACATGTTGTCTCTTTTAGCCATTTTACAAGTCTTTTTAATAAATTGCAGCATAAATCAATGACAGAAGAGGAATTCCACCATTCTGGCAGAGGCGGCGCTACACTAGGGCGCGCCAGGGCAAATGCCCTGGTAAAAAAGCCGTTGCCCTGGTCGATGCCCTGCCAGAATGTTTGCCTTGTCCAGAATTGGTTCTGGCATATTTGTTATATCCTGAGATATAAAATCACTGAATTCACTGAAATGTTAACATTTTGCTTTACAAATGTCAAAAAACGTTCAGCTTCCGAGGGCTTCGCCGACCTGACCTCCTGGCTATGGACAACTATAATAGTGCAGGGGGGGGGCGATTTATGGCGAGCGCGGTGCAATAGGCTATGCACCCAAGCACCTGCTGGCTAGACTGTAATCAGTTCTGAATGCGGCGGCGAGGTTGGTGTACAACCGTAGAAAGTTCGACCATGTAACACCATTGCTCCGTGACGTGCTGCATTGGCTCCTGGTGGAGTACCGTATCACGCATAAGCTGGCTATGCTTGTGTATAGGTCTTTGCATGGTGCGGCCCCTGAATACGTCAGTTCCTTGAGGTCGGAGGACAAAGGTGATCTGAACGTGCGAAAGTGAAAAACTTGCTTCGGGGACCGTGCCTTCTCAGTCGCCGGACCTAGGTGCTGGAATAGTATTCCAGCTTCGATTCGCTCATCGACTACGGCGGACACCTTCAAGATTAGACTCAAAACCCATTTCTACAAAATCGCTTATCCTGATTAGTCGTTAGATTGTTAAGCGCCCTTGTAGCGGAATGTGCTGTGTTACGGCGCTGTAGAAATTGTCGTGTTCATCATCATCATCATCATCATCATCATCATCATCATCATCATCATCATCATCATCATCATCATCATCATCATCAGCTGCAGCAGCAGCAGCATCATCATCGCGGTAACGCGATCTTACATGGTCACCATTTAAGCTCGCGATACCGCGCTCTCCATAAATCGCCATGTGCACTGGTTACTTGTATGACTGCCCTGGCTATGACCTGGTTACAAAAAATGTCTGGCGCCGCCACTGTTAAGACTAATGTTTTTCTATCTAATGTCATTGAATTAGTCATTTAAAATTTTCTATAATTACCTAAGGGTTTACTTTGCCCAGTTGAAGCCCCCATCTTGCTCATCGGCCAATCCAGACCCAGCTCTGCACTTTATGTACAGCATTGGCCAAAGAAAAAATATCGTCAGCTGACATAGCGAGTTGAACGTCCATGCGCAACATATGTACACACTTGTCTAAGTCAATCACTTTTCTTTTAGCATTTGATGGTTCATTTCGCAAAAGTTCTGTCAACATTTTGTGTGTGACGGGGAGACCTACCAGGTATTGAGTGCTATGTTTTTTCATATATTCAAAAGCCATAATATTACGGGCTGGACGATCAAGCAGCAAGGGAGAGTGCTGAGGTTAAGAAAGTGAAGTCACCAACACATCATAACGATGACTACCGTAGCCTGCCTGATGATTGTAGCTTAATGAACGTTGTTTTCTTGCACGCTCAGCATGGCCTGTAGTTAATTTCACTTTTGAACGGGATAGGCCTACATTAAACACTCCCGTCTAAGTAGTGTGTTCCTATACACTATTGGTTCTGACTTGTCATACTATTTCAGCGTGCTATGTTAAGTAAATCTAATGTATATACTTCAATACGTAAATGTAATGTAATGTAAGCGTAAATTTCCTTAATTGCTCAGCGCCACCAAAAGCTGCGTAGGGAAGACCAGCTTAATCACCGGCGCTATTTCAAATCAAGTTCGTAATAGCAGACTGCCTTGTCCATTACGGTGACACCAATCCTCGGAAATTAATTCCATCTACACGTCTTCCTTAATGCGGCGACGTAAGTTCAAACTCCGGGAAAGTTTCTCCGTCCTACTTCAACCTATGCACACTAACATCCGTTCCGTCCTTAATGAAAAACATTACACTGCACTACATGACCTCATTTCATCCTCCAACCACCGTCCTACGGCAATCGCCTTAACTGAAACTTTGTATACTTCATCTGCCACACCCTGTCAACTCTGTGGCTGTAGGCCTGACGGTTATTCCCTCGCTCACTCCGACAGCCTAAAACTTCATTCAAAAGTTCAACCTCCAATCTTTAAGGCAGAACTGCCTTCCTAATCAGTTTACTGTCCTCGTCGTGTCAAACCTTCGAATCATCTGTCAGAATCAAACTGCCAGATCTAACTAACGATCCAAAATATCTACTACCTCCTACATCAGCTTAATCTGTGAAACCAAGTGTTTTTCTTGAGGAATTTAACTCATTTCTATCTGCTGCTGTCACCACACCAAATGAGTGTGTTCTCATTGGTGACTTTAACATCGACGTCAACAACCCATCCGATCCATTTGCATCCAAGTTTCCTTCTTCCCTAAATGCTTTCAAATCTTATCCAACATATTTCTTTCCGAACTCACAAATATAGCCACACTCTTGCGTTAACCATTACTTCTGTCTCATCAATCACCAATCCTCAGCTGCGAACTCAACTCACCTTCTGATCACTATCCTATATTCATTAAGCTCAGTATTGAGCCATCTCCTCGCCTCCCACCAAAACTGTGCTCTTTCCGTCGTATCAGCTCCATTTACGTTAATGCATTCAAACACAATTTTTTTACTGGAGTCTGAGGAAAAAGGGAGTAACGGAGAAAATTGTGCGACTGGTAAAGTCCATGTATGATGGGGCACGCACTTCGGTGAGGTGCAGGGTTGGCAACACAGTGGAGTTTGAAATACGAGTAGGTGTACACCAAGGATCGTGCCTGAGCCCACTGTTGTTTATCATCGTCATGGACGCATTATCAGAAAACATCGGGAGAGAGGTACCTTGGGATATGCTGTATGCCAGGGGTAGGCAACATACGGCCCGCGGGCCGGATCCGGCCCCCGGGAACTTTTCAACCGGCCCTTGACATGTCTTTAATATTAGCATTGTATCTGGCACAACATGAAAGTTTGAATTTCTGTACGTAGGCCGACATTAAAACATCTGTTTCTTATTTCTTAAGAATCCGGCCTCTTGTCTAGTCAACTAGTTCACTACTCATTCATCAATGCAATCACTTTCTGCCTGAAACAATACCACAGAGTGGGTAGGTTCGAAACTTTGGAAGCCATCTTCACTTAGATTTCATGCCCTGAAAATGGTTGCACTGTTTCCAAGCACCTATATTTGTGAACAGTTCTCAAAGATGAAATTAAAAAAATACAGAAGCAGATGCAGACTACGAAATGACAATCTTTCTAATGAAATTTGAATTGCCGCTTCGAACATTAAATCAGCCATCATTGCTGGCCAAATTGTGTCGTGACAAGAAGACTTAGTCAGATTTCACAATGATCATCAAATAGGCCTATAGATAGCACACCAATCATATGGATACATTGTACACTGTTTTATATCTATTTTTTCAAACTGAAGACACTTCTAACATATTTAGTATTTTATTGTAGCGTAGGACTGTAGGTAATTAGGATAATTATATTTTCATCATAAAAATTATCTTCATTTAGTTTAACATAAATTTAACAGTAACGGTTATATCGCAATAGTTAGTTTGAATAAAATTAATATTGTCTTATTTTCTTGGGCAAATGAATCTGCAAAAATAAGCCCGCGATTGGCATGCGGCCCCTGAGCTGCCCTTAAAATCTTAGGTCGGCCCTCTGTTAAAAGAAGTTGCCCATGCCTGTTGTATGCTGTTGATCTTATTGTGGCGGATGGCTCACCAGAGAACGCCCAGACAAGCTTCACTGGTTAGCAGAAGGCACTGGAGAGCAAGGGATTCTAGATAAATACAAGTAAATCAGAAGTCATGGTTTATTCAAAGATAGATGAGGACCTGGTGGTTATAGATGTTGGGAGAAAATGTACTGAAACAGGTGGAGACCTTGAAATACCTGGAGTCGATAATGAATGCTTAAGGAGGATGCGAGCAAGATGTCAAAAATAGAATAAAGTAGCCTGTCAGAAGTGGAAGGATTTGTCTGGTTTACTGTGTGACTGCAAGATCTCGGTTCACCTCAAGAGAAAGCTATACACGACAATGATAAGACCGGTATTGATTTATGGAGCAGAAGCATGGACGCTGAGGAGAAAGAAGGAGGAACTTCTGGAGAGAACTGAGATGAGGATGCTACGATGGATACTTCGGGTGTCAATGAAGGAGAGGAAGAAAATGAGGATATCCGGAAACACTCGGAGTGCCATGTATATCCAACAAGGTGCGTCAAACCAGACTGAGGTGGTTTGGACATGTGGAGCGGCGAAGGAGAATAGTAGCATCAAATCATGAAAGTGGAGGTGCATGGGGACGCTAGAGAAAAAGATGGATGGACATGGTTCAGCAGGACCTCAGGATTCTAGGTTTGAAACAAGAAGACACCAGAGATCGAGCCAGATGGAGACAGAGGATCCGAGTTTCTAACCCCTCCCCAGCGAGGGACTAATCCCAGCCTGAAGGCAAAGATGAAGAAGAAGAAGATCCAAACTCAATCTTGAATCCTCATCCATTCTCCTCAACAGACCATAATGATCTCTTGTCTGCATACAATTCCACTATGTCAGAACTTCTCAGCAAACACGCTCCAGTCATCATTACACTTGAAAGTCATTAAAAAATCCGTGGTTCAATTCTCTCCTTCAAGCACTCACATCATCGCACCGTCGTCTGGAGCGAGCTTACAGATCTCGCTGTTCATAATAGACTTTAAACCTTGACCAATAAATACCACAGCCAGCTTTTGTCAGCCAAAACACTTATCTGTCATCTCTACTACCTCTTGTTCACTGAAATTCATGCAATCCTAGAAATCTCTGAAAACCCATAAACAATCTTCTTCACCGTGGCTCCTCTCACCCCTCCCAAACTCTATCGCACATGCTTCCATTGCCGACTCCTATGCATAATTCTTCACCGACAAGGATTCTTCACTCCGTCTCTCATTACAGACTGTCATCAAAATCAACCTCTAAACAAACCGATTCTTTTCTCTCAGGCGACCACAATGACACAACTTTGCCACGTATTACATCTTTCAACCTGTTTGAGCCTGCTACTAAATGAAAAATCATTAACCTCATTGAAGTCGACAAAACAAACAATGCAATTGTAGTATCTACGGACTATAAATGATCCCGGTTTGGGATCAGCCATCTTGCTTTCAGTTTAGGTCAAGACGGCCATGTTGTTGGGCCATAAAATATATAAATGCTACAGCGATCTCGACCCAAACCCAACATCCTTGCTCAAAGCTGTGCAACTCTCCTTGTCCCTACTGTTACCAAGATTACCAGGGGCGCCGCCAGGCTTAAAAAAATTGGACGCACACCCCTCCCGTCTCCTCCCATCCACACACTTCCTCTGTCTGCCACTCGTAGTGATAGGTCCTACACTGAAAATGACTCTGACTCATTACAGTGCAGTATAGCACATGCATATGATATGAAAAATTGTATTTATACATACTGTATGGGAGACCAAGATTACAGTGAAATTGTCAAAAATATCGATGCGATGCCTAATCATTGTGTGGATTTGATTTGGTGGGTGGACGCACGTGCGTCCAGTGCGTCACGCTGCCGGCGCCTCTGAAGATTACCAACCTGTTTCAATCGACCGGTACGTTGTCTACGCTTTCCAAATACTCAGTTGTTGTGAAATCACTTCTCGTCAGTAAGCTGGTGCCCCACGGTTAGTTTTAGAGTAGAGCTTTAAAATTGTGGGGTTTACGATTGCGTATTTGGACGTCTTGCATTTGCAACACACAATATGAAGTTCAACAGATGCTGTGAAAGCTCGCTCTTTAGCATGATGTATACTTGATTACGCTTTCTCTAAAGGAGCCACTTTGAGCAGGTGCATTATTCGATCGTTTTACCCGCTATGGTTGAGCTCCCCGTGTGTGCGTATGCGCGCCATTGGTGACTATATCAAGTATCCGGTTACATACATACATGTTAAGCCAATGGTTCCAGTTTCAATTCGTCACACGACGTTTGCTAAGGACTTCCCAGTCCTGTTTAATATTGGTTCCTGACTTCGATCTATTGAAAAAGTAGATCTCGTTTTACTTGGAATTCGATTAGATTATGTGAAATAGAGAAGGTATATAAAAAAAAGGAGAGCGACAGGAATTAATACACAAATACAAACACAGCATTAAGAATCACTGATAGTTTAAAAAAACACTGAAACGTTTCTTATGATTACGTTGATGCTTGCAACAGTATAGTCCTACGTTATTCTGAAATCGAAAGTTAGGTAAGGGTGCTGTTTATAGCACGGATTTTCCCAATAGTTCCAGGTGCAGGCAGAAAATAAAAGTTGCTTGCAAATTGTGTAGTGTAGGCTCTGTGTATGGCATAGGCGTATTTGAGAGGGGTACGAGTGGTACTGGACTGGGATATAGTACCCCACTTTTCATAGCCAGAATGAATTAGGCTACTACTGCTATATCTTTCAACCTGTTGAGCCTGCTGCTGAAGCATAAATCACTATTCTCATTCAAGCCCGCAAATCAAACAATGCGATCTCGACCCAAACCCAACACCCTCCCCGGAGGGCCCGGACTCTGACCTGGCAATGGAACGGACAAAACGGACATGGCTAGTGGCTACTGCGGACTTGATTTGATAAAGCGCCGGTTAATAAGCTGGTCTCCCTGACGTGGCTTTTGTGTGGCGCTGAGAAATTTCGGAGATTTACATTTACATTTACAATCTATGCCCAAAATGTTTAGTATGATCTTGACATATTCATGTACGCCTACAATACAATATTGTAGTGTACTGTGTAGTGTGTAATTTGTGTATTAAAGTGATTGTGTAATATATTATAGTAGTAATTAATGAGTTTCTATGACCCTATTGTAATATGATTAACGAATGTGTTATTTATTTCTAATGAAATATATTACGTCACACATCTTTTAAAGTTGCGACCTTTAGACATGATACAGAATATGAAAATTAATTATTTCAGTAACCAGTAGATGAGGGAGCTTCTATTTATCATTGTCTGGTTGAGGCAACCACTATTTGCCCCACCCTATTGAATAATAATAAATATTTCATACGGTACCATCTCTGTCTGTGCGGTGTAGGCCTACCAATTAATATTCATTTATTCTCGAAATATTTGTTTTTCAAGGCTTATACGCTATATTGTTCAAACGTTTGTGTTGGTTAATCTTCACCTTACAGTATGTCAAATTCCTTATGTTTCAGAATTCATTTTGTAACAAAGTGAGTGTTGAAGGTACCAATAAATCTGTAGGTTTAATTTTATTGACAGTTTAAATTTTTATCCCCGTGGGTTGGCAGGGCCCAGCGCATTGCTTTGCCCAGGGCCTATAGGCCTACAGTGCTGTTTTAACGCCACTGTCGACGGTCGGTCAAAGTAACCATTTGCATCAATTCCTATAATTAGGCCTATATTCTAATTGGTGCCAGGCGGCTGTCAATTGCGGATGCAAATTCCTTGGTTTATTTTGTTTGACTTTGACTGCGTGAAAATGTCCTCCATACAGACTTAGATTAAGATGTAACCTATAGGCCTATGTCTAACAAACGATTGGCTTAATTCGAAATTCAGTTAGGCCCTCCCGTTTATTGGTCGACGCACATTATCTCCTGCTGGGTTTGCCTAGGGCCTATATGCTGGATCGTGCGGCTTCAATATAATAATGTTGTGGCTGACTTCAGCGCCACCTATGCATCGAGCTATTCAAACGGAATAGGGCCCACTTAATTCGTGTGACTGGACTTGGATGAGATTATCTGAAATACAAACGATTTCAGTCAGAGAAAGCGGACGTCACCAGGAACGACGATACAAATAGCAGTAAGAACAATTCTAATAATTGAAACGTTTGCTAAAAGTTTGCTGATAATATTGCAACAGTATTTTGTGTTGAAATTCGAAAATGAGCCCTTATATAGCACGGGTTTTCCAATAGTTTCCATTGGAGAAATATTATAGATAGATGCGTCGTCTAAATTTGTAGCCAGAAAATCAACGGTGCTTATAAATTCATGTTGGCTTTGTATACGATGACATTTATGTTGTGCATGGTTAATATCGCTACGAGTATGCCCATGAAGTCAATGACACCTATCGTAAGCCCTAATCTCAAAACACTGCTTCGGCTGAAAGTCCCCGATCAGTGTAGCCATTAGAAAGTAGTGTCTCTTACCTATAATGCACTTCAAACCTGTCAACACTCTTACATTCGCCAGCCATTCACTATCCAAATAACCAGGTCTACTCGTCATCATTAGTCATCATACCTTTCTTTATATCGGCACTCGTGAATAGGCTCGTGAACTGCGCTTGGTCTTCGAGTGGCGCTTTAGAAGTTTGGGGATTACGGCTACGATTACGGCCTTCAGTGTCCGCCTCTCTGAAGTTCCGCTGCTTATTCCATGCAGCACCAGCTCTTTACAACGAACACCTAAAAGATTTCCGCCATATTGCTCATCCTCCTATATTTTATGTCCATCTTACCTCCTATCTGCTCCTCTTGCTCCTTTTCCTGCAGCTTTCTACTCGCGACAGAAAACTGAACTCCTCAAGCCATCCTATCCTGATTCTACTTCTGCGCACCCCACGACCACTATAACCAACGATTTCCTCTGTAGCACCATTATTTTTATTATTAATATTCTTTATTGAAAATCCAAAAGCGAACCGCACAATGGTCAGCAAGTATAGAATAAAGTAAAACATAGATGTATGAAGAAGATAATACTATTTTTAAAAAGGAGTGTAAATTTAAACAAATTAAAACATTACTAGTAACATTACATCAAAAGCATCATAATAATAGAGAAATTTAAGACTATAACTATTATCTAAAATATGTCTGCCTGTCTCGTCGGCTTTTGATCTCCCTCGGTTTTGACTTGGCACTGAAGCGGACCAAACAACCAGACTATTGCAGACTTTATTTAGTATAGCGCAGAGGTTTAGACTGGTCTCCCTGACGTGGCTTTTGTGTGACTCTAATTTTGGAGGTTTACATTGCATTCCAGTTAAGCGCCCTGTAGCTAAAACAAGTCATCACTAACGTTTGAATTACCCAGAAACTAGCTCGATCAAAGTCAATTTCTCTGTGAGCTAACAGCAGGTTTTAAATATGTTTTTGAGATCATGGCGATTCGTGGTGACATTGGATGGCAATCGGAGAAGACTTTGGCAGAATGCATGCGTTACATGTTGGACAACGAAGTAGCAACAGATGTTTGCTTCGAAGTTGGACCACCAGATGGCGGAACTGTCAACTTCCGGGCTCATAAGTACATGTTGATCTCCCGAAGTCCTGTCTTCGAAGCCATGTTCTCCAGCGGAATGACTGAGAACAGGAATGAACCAGAAGAGAAGATAAGAATTGAAGATATTGAAGCCGATATTTTCAAACTTCTCTTGACGTAATTTTCAAATTTTCGCTTTTCTAACTTTTCTTGTATAAAATTTCGCGGATTTGGTGCTGAAATTCGCTATCGTAACCTACGGAACCAACAACCGTCCAGTCATAAGATAGTACAGACTACTAGGTCTATGCGCATTTTTTTATCCTCATAATATTCATCTAAACTGAAACTTCTGTGGCTTAAATGAAAGTACTAATGATCGTTCATAATTTCTAAAGAAAATGGGATAAGCGAATCAAAATCGAAGGGTGGAGTTGGGGAGGCAATTCTGCCAAGCCTGATGTATATGAATTCAAAGTTGGTAAAACACGTTCGACATTGATTCTATCGTGTTATACAGTCACATCAACTACGCCAACGTTTAATTAACAAGTAGCTATACAAGCGATATAAACTAAATATTTGCTGGCATTTTGATTAGGCCTATATTACATTGTATTATTTGTAAATCTTTTAAAATCTAGTTTCGACTGTACTTACAGAAATGCTTGTGTTTGCAGGTATATACAGGGGCGTCTATCCCCCTAAGTCATTGGAGCAACGTCCCTTTTCCAGTGCCGTTTTAAGGCCTAGGCACGCGAGGCCCGGGCCTAGGGCCCCGCGCAGCAGGGGGCCCCGCGGCGGCCCAGAAACAAAATAACAATATTGTAAGTTCTGTTCTAACAAGTAACAATTCTGCAAAGTAAAGTAAGAAAAATAACACATTTTTATTATTTTTTTAAACAAACGTCTGCGGTCTGCATTTTTAGTAAAATATAATTATTGGTAATAAATTCAGAGCGCTATAGAAATAAATCAATAATTTTAACGCATGGCGACGATGGCGCACAACTTGCTGTACGCTATTGGCTATTATGTTTGTTTTCATTTGTCTGCTTTTTCACAACTACCAAGGAATTTCTTATGCCTTGGTAAGTTAATATTAATTTTTAATATTAAATCTCTCTGTCCTATAATCTAGTCATTTTATAAATTGTTTTAAACTTTAAATTATAAAAAGGGTAAAAAGCGTATCAAATTTCGCACAGTTAATATGATAAATAGAATGATGTTGGCGTGTCGGCGCTAGGTAGGCCTACTGAGTCGGCAAACTTATTTAACTTAACAAAATCACTTCATTTCCACCTCCTCCAATGTAGAAGGTTGAGGTTTTTTGATAGTTTCTACCCTTTTTTAAATGCAGATTAAGATTCTGATTGTCAGTTATCACCGTCGTTCACAGTAAACCGATTTGCAATTTTTGGCCAATTATCACTACGATCAATTAAACAAAATATCAGATAACCCATCAAAAATGCGTAGAAATTATATGAGTGGTGCACTAAAAGACAATAATTATTTTGAAGAATATGAACGCAGAGCCAAAACACAAACTCACAACGCAGAGTACTACGACAGCCAGAGACGAATTCCTAAAAGAAATATGCGAATTACATTTCTGGAAGGTCCTGCAAATGACACGGTTATGGATGCGAAGACAAAATTTAGAGTTAACATAACATAACATAACATAACAAGGGTTTTAAGTGGTTCAGAAGACGTGTAGTCTGTGCTAGAACCACTGCAAATTTACCTCAGACGTACTTGCCAATCATCGACTCATTGATCACTGAACTAAGCAGACGTGGAGAAGCTAATGAAGAAATCAGCAGCAGATTTACATTCTTAATCAAACTGGTACACTTGAATGCTGAACAAATAGCAGAATACAGTGTGAAGCTTGCAAAGTTCTATCCTCAAGATCTTGACCAACACGAACTAATTTCAGAATGTGAACACCTCAAATGCTATATGTCAGTTGCAAAAACAACAGTGCCATCTATGTCAACAATCTATGCCATGATAAAGAATGGCAATCTGGAATCAACGTTTCCAAACGTTGAAATTGCAATAAGAATGTTTCTGTCAATGATGGTGACAAACTGTACGGGTGAACGTTCTTTCTCAAAACTTAAATTAATCAAGAACGAGCTTCGCAGCCGTATGATGCAAGAACGATTGAACTGCCTGTCTGTCATGAGCATAGAATCAGATGTGTTGGAGTCTTTGAATTTCGATGATATTATAAAAGACTTTGCTCAGAGCAAAACACGAAAGCGATGTTTGTAAGAAACTGTCGTTACAAAGTCACAATCCATGTATAGCAAACATGTACTCATTATAATCACACTTTCAGTTTGTATAACAAATAAACAATGGAAACTGTAAAGTATGTTAAACTAAACTTTTATTCACTTGTAGTACAAAGATTGATGTGTTAGCTGTGTTATTATGAGTTTAGTAACAGTATACTATATTAATAAATTTAACAAAATGACACATATGCACATATAATACACTAATGCAATACTCTGTATCCGAGACTGAGATATTGAGACGGAAATCGGATTACGTTTAAGGTTATTTAGGGTTTGTGCGGGTTGTGCCTAGGGCCCCCAAACTCCTTAAAACGGCTCTGCCCTTTTCCCTTCTTTTTCCCCCTCCCCGTTCCTTTCCCCCTTAAAATGGTGGCACACACACTGACAGATCTCCCCCCTATTTCTTGGATGGAGCATTTGCTCCAAGGTTTCTATGGTGTAGACGCCCCTGGGTATATATACTGCGAGAGCTTACCAGAAGATTTTGAATCAGCGGTTGCTTTGATGTGCGCCGCCAATAAGTATTTGTTGCCTAAGTTAGTCAGAGAATGTGGAAAGTGTGTCTTGGAGGGTCTTAACGAGAACAACGTCATTCGTATTCTAGAACAAAGTTTGGTGCTTGGCGACAAAGATCTGACAACTGAATGTATCAAACTAATTGGTTTGAACTCAAAATCTGTCCTCGCTGGAACGGAGATTATGTCCGCATCTCAACAGTCAATGGAAGCTATGCTTCAGATGGATAATCTGCTATCTAGTGAGAGTGACGTATTTGCTACAAGCATCAGTTGGGCAAAACAACAGCTTCTCAAACATCGATCGATAGAGAATCCTACAGACCAGGAGATAAGAGAAACGTTGGGTGATTTGCTGTTTAAGATTCGCTTTCCAACAATGGAACAAAGTGAATTCGCAAAACTCAGTGGAGGAAAAAACCTGTTGACCTTAGAAGAAAAAGAATCAGTCTATTACTTCTTATCCACCATGGGTAAAGATATTCCGGTTATGTTTCCGACTAAAAGCAGAAGCGGCGAGGAAGTTTGGGTCGATCGTACTGTTACGTGTGCTACAGGACAATATATCTATGGCACAAAAGCTGCCGATGTTATTGATTTCAAAACTGACCAGGACATTGTGTTGACTGGAATTGGTTTAAACACGGGATACAACGGATCCGGATATGACGTTGACATTGAGATATTGCAGTCTGAAAACTCCTACTTTAAGAAAAGGGTTGCGGTGCCATATACAGGAGGTTCGACTCCAGTCGAGATACCTATGGATAAACAAATCGTTATTAAGGCTGGAATTGTTTATACCATAAAAGCGCTTGCACAAACAGCATCAGTTATTACGGCAATCCTTGCAAACCGATATGTGCATCTGGAGACGTTATTATTACTTATTCACGAAACCCGGGTGTAGTATCTCCAAATTCATCAACTCATGAGACATACGGACAAATTCCAAGACTGTTTTTCTTTAAATTAAGTTACATTAACGCAATGATTCGTTTGAAATATAAAATATTACAAGCCTACAACCATCTTTTGCGACTATACATTATTAGTATCATAAGTTTGTGAGGCTTGACGATCATTTATTGTCTGTACTGTACTTACGCTTCCCACGGTCTTCAAGCTGGATCCACTGCATGGAACAGCCATGGGAAGAATGCGCTATCTCTGGAGACATTTAAATCACAGCTGAAGACCTATCTTTTTAAATAATCACATGACTGCCATTGCCTGTTTTGAACTCATTGTACGTACAGCGTCCTTTCCTTCGATCGGCCTCGGCTGATTACGACGCTATACAAATCGTTTTATTATTATTATCATCGAAAAGGTGGTACACTGCAGAAGGCTAATGTTAAAATAGGCGAAAACTAACATAAGAAACTGTTAGGTACTTGTTTATACTTCTAGACAGTCCCTGGAGACCATTTCCTTCATTATAAGACTGCTGTAATTTTAAGTGCTACAATTGGCTTAGTGCAATATTTTCTTGACAGAGCGCCTACCATTAACTGAGAGTATATTGAACATGAGTATGTGTAATCTTTCTCTATTAAAAAAATGCTCAGCATAGTGTCCTAATTTGCTTTTTATCTGAGTGTATTGGATAATCGCCAACAGACAACTTATATTTTTTCAGAAATGTAAAATAATCTGAATGCTGAATGATAAATAAATGAACCTCTAGATACATAATGTTCTCGAATAATTACGAGATTGTTACCAATTCAAACAAACAAAGAGTCAAGTAACGAGCGGTACAGTAAAAATGCATTTGGTTTCGTTTGGCAGTTTTTCTTCAGACAAGATTATTATTATCAAGTTTGTGACCGGGAAAGCACTTAGCAAAATCTCGCGATGTATTTCTGATGCATGGTGGACATTTCACTTCGGAAATTTTAAGGAATATTTTGTCGTGCTATCCACCCAAATTACCACCAAAATTGCCTTCATTAGTTACACCAACAGCATGGCAAACGTTTCTTGCGCTAACCTTGTTAAGATGTACGAACTGATTGTCTGCTGGATTGTGAGTGCTTAGTGTTTATCAGGTCTACCTTATGCGCATTAAAACGAACTTGTTCTAGATACACGAACATGCATGCATCCGCTCATCATTGTATACAGCTGACATTAAGAAGGCTATAATTCTTAGACTACATCCCTTTACCCACTTTCAAACTGCAAAGTTGTAATTTTTAGTAGACCCACTGTTGCTGACAGTACAAATTACAATGTCGTATGGCCAGTGCTTCTTGTTTCTGAAGATGTATAAATTTGAAGAAGCTACGTTGAGTTGTTTTTGGGGTTTACTGATTAATCAAATTCAAGATTGATTGGATTAAATAATTGGATTTCTGCAATGCCGAACAAGCTGTCGTGACAATTATTCAAGTTCATTCAATTTTAAAATTTGGTTTCAATGGCGGCCTTTGACAGCTTTGTGCTATAGGGCCTACGCCGCTATAGGCAAGCCGCAAGGACAAAAATGCCGATCCTTACTAAACACCCATATTTCTTGTTAACTAATTCATGGTCTTAAAATGCCGCCCTAGTCAGCCGCCTACATCGCCTATACCTAAAGCCGGCACTTTAATTGGTTTCATTTCACTTCTCTGTGTGTGATGGTTGCATACTAACCGGCCCCTACACCCAATTTTGTTTCGAATTATTACCCAGCTAGCTGTACAAAGTGTACATAAAAGTCTGACCTCGGCGCAGGTGGACTGTACGACCTTGCTTTTGAAGGTGCCTACAAACCGTTTCCAAGGACATAGTGACAACGGTTATCTATAGAGTTTCAATTGTGCCGTACCTAAACATGATGTCAAATTTGAAACCTATCTTCATAAAGTCAGATTGTGATTCTACAACTTTCTGAGAGTAGGCCTATAACTTGCTATAAATAATTAAGTGAAATCCGCAACCCAATTTCAAGACCAAACTCGCTGGCTTCCAATCTTACTTTAGTCCTTTTATAGAAGTACTTCTTTAGAAACCGCCTTGCTAGAGTAAGGCAACTCCTGGACTTTTCTATTTAAAGTTTGATAATAATTTTTCCTATATTCGGGCAGAGATAGGTTAAAGGTCAGGTAAAAGTGTACAATGTCTCTCTATGAATCCAGGTTTTACGCATCTTTCGGCTGACGTGAAAACACGATGACGTACAATTAAAGCCATGATCTGTTTTAATCTCCCGAGTTGGTTCTTATTTACCGAGCAACCAAGTTATATGTGAAACAGTTTAAAATGTAGGCTAACACCATACATAAATCGATTCTAACGTCAGCTGTATCTAATCTCTGCGCGCATCTATGGAACTCGACACCCAATAATTAATCGAACTCGGATCTCCACTGGACATCGAACTCAAGATACAACGCAGCGCTCGTGAATACATTTAGCCTTAGAAATTTGGAGTTTTACGATTAAGATCGAAGACGACACAAATGCTGTTCAAGTTCGGCAGCTGATGCAATTCGATTTTCCTTTAGTTTACTCTATCCATCATCTAGTCCAGCAGGATCCGTCTAGGTCTTCTCCTGGTTCTCTTTCCCCCATTCTTCCCACCATGGTTGTTTCCAGGGACATATTTCAGGAAGAAGTTTTAAGTTTTGGCATTTTTCGAAGCCGTGATGAGGATTTTGAGATCCAACTGAGAAGTTCTTTCACGTATGTCTAGAATTGGACATGGCCATAAACGAGGCCATGATGCTGCTATTTAAACTACTCTACAAAAAACTTCATTATATTCGTCTACGAATATCAAGAACGATCGCTGTTATTTGCCTCCTCATCTATCGCCGCCTAAGTTTGTTTAGACTTCTGGTACACACCAGTAAATCTTAATCTTATGAGTACAACAAGAAAGTTTATGAGCTCGTCCTGCAGAAAAAATTATGTGGGCAAGGCCGATATGGGCACAGTCGTGAATAGCAAATAAACTAAGGGCCTCAAATCAATCAAGTAATCAATCAATATGACTGTTTATTGCAACAACAAAAACAAAGCAAAAAACCGGTTAACAAGCGAGGTCATAATTCGTCTACAAATGGTTCATTACTAAAATTTCCACGATGTTATACACGAGAATGTGGGCAAAAGTCATTGAAAGCAAAAGGGTGACCCCGAAGGGATAAAAATCCCGCTAGTAGGGACACCCGTACAAAGCAATTACCAGTGTTAACATATGGCTACTCGATTAAGGCTCCCTCCTGAGATTCCTAGTTAGCTCTGTCCTTAACAGGATCTACTGTCATCATTCAGGAGGGAGAAACCAACATAATGTTCTGACTAAACTAACCTTAACTAAGAAATCTTAAATAAGTTGCTCTAGGCCCAGTCCCGGTGTGGTCTCTTCGTCAAAGATGTTAAAGGCAGGGGAGTTGAGTTCATTCTATGTAGTAGCGGGATTTCCGGATTCAGTCAGAAATGTCCGTATTCGTTTTTTAAAGTCCTGTCGATTCTTAGCAAGTCTTATATATCTAGGCTAAGGGTAAGGAATTCCAGATTTGGGTCCCCGATGATTTAATGCTAAACAATCCTGTTTAGCATTAAACGTGCATACCTTCAAACGTCAAGTGCATGTTTATTGGTTCAATTTTTCCATGAGATTTAAAAATGAAAAAAATTGTTTTATCGATATTAAGGGTGAGTCTGTTGGAGGCGAACCACTTACTAACTTGGGCTAGTTCCAAGTTAACGGTTTCCATTAATGTGATCCAAGAGCGGTTGGAGTAGAAACTGTTCGTATCGTCTGCGAACGGGATAAAGTACAGAGTTGGAGATACATTGGCCAGGTCATTAATATCTAACAAAAAAGGAGTGGCCCGAGATTTGATCCCTGTGAATAAATGAATGAATGGTAAGAGAATCTGAAAATGAATGATGGCAAGAGAATCTTAAACATTTTTGACTTAATTATGACTTGTTTTTCGGTGCATTTTAACCTAATGGTGTTGATGCTTACTATAAATGGTCGTCTCCTTACGTTTTGCTTTTCTCACTGCAGAATGTCAAAATTTGCCTGGTTCCATGATAGCTCGTATATTAACTTAATGTGTTCTTGTTTAAGTTTCCTCTAGAAAGCCATTTCGTTCAGATGTTTTGTTCAGTCGCCTATCAGCGTCGACCGATGACTGTCATTGAGCTAAATAACTGAAAGAAACAAAAGCGACTCTAGTGAGCCCAGAGTTATTTGTCGTAAGTTGTGTCCGGGTACGACTACCCGTATGATCATCAATGCGACTGATTTCTTTATTGCGGAAGTTTACGCGCTGAAACTTGTAGTATGGAGATAGATGGAAATCAAATGAAATAGGAAAATTGCATAATCACAAGAAACTCACAAGAAATCATAAGATCAAGTCTCACGGCTGTCAAATATAGGCAAAGAATAGTTTTCGATTCGCAAATACCGAATCTGTTGAGCCTATGATAAAGTATTGCGTCGATAGGGAAATATATTTTGACCCTGATGATGGGTTTTCCCACAATTTCTAAATAACGCCCATGAGCAGCAAATAGTGGAGCAAATATTCTCAGCCTTTCGAGAGTTATGGTAATTATTAATACTACTAATTAGTCAAATAATATTGCATACTTTTAATGCAGAATTGGTTTCATGGGTCTCTGGGAGTGGCGCTATTTAAATCTGCCATTACAATTACAATTTCTTGGAAGATGATAATGTTAGATCATAATTATGACAAGCTGCGATCCGACAAAGAGAAGAAGATGTCGCTATTCAAACTTTCTCACTCGACTAAAGGCGCAGAATTTGGTCACGAGCCTAGTGCACATCGCTTTGCGGGAGATCAACATGTACTAGTGATCCCGGATGTTGAAAGTTACATCATCTGATGGCTTTCATATTATACGTCAGTTGTTAAGTCTTTGTCCAACATGTATCGCATGCACTCAGCCACCATAGGCCTACTACTACAACAAACAGTGACGATTACCATGATGAATTGTGTTATTATTATTTGGTGATAGACATGTGAACTGGCATGTGACTGTTCTGGTCTATTAAAACCTTTGCGAAGATAGCTGTCTAACTCTAACATATACTATAGGCCTAAATTATGACTTAATATGCAAGGAAGTTAGCCATCTCAAACGGTAAAATAATTGAAGGGCTTGCCTCAATAACCAGGTATGTCGACATACCTGGTTTATGTGAAAAAGTATGCCAGCGTGCTTGGAATATTCTATTCTATATACCCTGCAAATTTGGTGCAAATCTGATTATTTTTTAATTGGCTTTTGGATAAAAAAAGTTTGTCGAGATATGGTATTTAGCAGCCGGCAGCATTTCTCCAATGCAATAACCCGGTATGATAAAAAAATTATCATTTTTTCTTGTAATCTTTCTATTAAAACCGGTGCAGTAATCAGATTATTTCTATCATCCGACCTCAAGGAAAGGCCTGTTTGAGATGATGACACACCAACACAGTATGCACTCTGATACTCAGGGGCCGCACCAATTTTGGAGACCTTGCAGATTAACCCTTTGGAGGTGAGGTGGGGTATGACACACCCCACAGCTATTCCACGTTGCGTTTTTTACGGAAAGCGTGGAACCAGCTTGGATAATTTTTGTCTACCTTCGTAAATGTGAAATATGAACACTTTAAGACAATATCACGAACTATTGAATGCACAATTTTTA
This sequence comes from Allolobophora icterica, assembly GCA_963556255.1. NCBI lineage: Eukaryota > Metazoa > Annelida > Clitellata > Crassiclitellata > Lumbricidae > Allolobophora > Allolobophora icterica. Next base: position 14,372,561 of record OY744610.1, read on the forward strand.
CAAATTTTTTGCATATTAAAAAGAAATTATAAATTTTCGTATATATTTTGATTTTATCGAATTAAAAAAGTTACGGCGCAGTGCCGAAAAATGAATGGGCGATAATATAAGATATTGAAGCATATAATTTTGCATTGATGCAAAATTGATGCACTATTACTGGTATTATTCGTGCGTTTGGTAATCTTTTGAATGAGTACTGAAAAATGCACGTGCAAAGCAAATATTGCCTGGTTATTAGTTCACCTGCTGGCACTTCAATAATGATCGAAAACAGTTATTTGTTCGTGATAATCGCCAGTTTAGTTGATAATTAGTTATAATATAATAGTTTAGCTCACACTTAATGTTATGTTGTTGATATCGCGACTGGCAAGTAAAAAAGTGTATTGGGGTATATCAAACCCCCACCTCACCCCAAACGTTACAATGTTTCACCTCACTTCCAAAGGGTTAATGCAGTGAAAACATCTCATCTAGAACAACTTCAGAAACATAATGTCGGCAGGCAAGGTTCATGGGGTCCATTCCTAGTTCCGTTTCCAGATTGATGCATACGCCCTCCCTTGCAACCCGTTTACTCGCTATTGTGTAGAAACACATGACAACGATTCTGTCTTCCAAACCCCAACTTATGATCTCGGCCGAACACGCATCTGCCGTCAAGGCAGCAGTCCCGGACTGGAGTCTGGAGATGGACATTAGCTTGTCATACTTACCAGATACCACTATTGGAAAGCCATCAATAACCCTCGTCCAGTTCCTGTAAAATCTGGCATGATCTTGCCGTCCCAGTGGATAGTAAGGAGAACCTTTGAATTGATCCCTCGTCCTTTCTCACGCTGTACTTTCAGAAACTGCCGATTCTCTTCTGTCTTACTTATAGTCATGGCATCTTGATGCGCACTATTAAAGAGATCCTGCAGGAAATCCTTGAAGCATCGCTCTTTCGCTCTTCAGTTTCAGGCTTTCTTGAAATACATTTCCTGATGTCTTGCCATTCCTTACGAAGCTTATCCCAAACATTATTCTTAGTCCTAGTTGAAATCCCTACTTTTTCCCAAATTTGAAACACCATAGCGACCGTTTCTTTCACGATGTCATCCAGACTCTGATTCCTTTGTGTGTGGAAATTGAACAACACCTTGAGAACATCTCCCTGTGTATGTAGTTAACCGAAGTAATCTTCATTGCTGTCAATCAACCAAATATCAGTCTTTTTCTAGTCAACGTTGCCACCTCACATGCGAAATGACACATTAATTTAACATAATAATTAATTACTATAAGAAGAAGATCGAAAAAACGAAAATCAGACATCGTGAAATAAAAATTATCGCAATAAGGAACATGGGGAGACAGTTAAAGCAGAGGGGCCAACATAGGCGAAACTCCTAGATTGTGCCGTGGAAGAGCGCAAACGAGGGACAACCAAAAGGCCGCGAGCCGAAGATCGCAAGGAAGCCCTCGCAGGCAAGGAAGAAACTGAGTTGCAAAGATTCATTAGGTAATACGTAGCACAGGCAGTGATGCAGTTGCGCTCGAGGTTGAGGGTTTTAAACTGAATTCCCTGTTGAGCAGGAAGCCAGTGGAGGGAATCAAGGATAAATCAAGGATAATTAAAATTAAATATAGGGCCTACATTCAGACGATGTCATGTATATATTCCTAATTATATTAGCCTGCCTATAATGCTTACATACATTCATACACACAAGACCCATTCTTTAATCGCATACAAACAAAGAAAATCAAATATAAGCCACGTAAGCTGTTGTCTCATCCAATGTATTCTCGTGACTCTTCTAGCGCCTTTTTCATTATACACAAGGGTCAATGGATGGTCGATTCAAGTGAGATCGTAGTCTGAATAGTAAAGCGTTGGATAAGTCGAAATCCTACAGGTCAGAGACCCCAGGAGTCAGGCTACTGTGGGTCAACAAAGAAAACGCAGCTGAGCGTAATAAATAGCAACGCCAAATTAAATTTGTCATCATGAAGGTTGGTGGACATGTAGAGGGAATGCCAGTGCCATACATTGCACTAGGGGCCTACATGTAAGATTCGAAGGAAAAAAACAACGGCAGACCAAGACTTTACTTGGATTAACACTAAGGGGAGCAATATACTTGACAAATGACCGAGGACAATGGAGATCGTTTCTTTTTACACATCAACGCTAAATGGCTGGAGTCAGGAACTGATGAAGATGATGAAGGTTGGATGAGTCTAGAGCCTAAATACACATCAGCCCAAAATGTTTGCATTAGTATTATCGGCCAACAGTCTTGGCTAGCGATGCATCGCTAGGCATGTAATTGGATGCGCCCCTATATTTGTAAGTTGTTGTATTGCACTTCGAGTGTGTGACTTTCGAGGAAACACAAGAGAATCCTGGAAGAAAATTCAACATATTTAACAGTAAGAACAAATTCTATTAATTTTACAACGAATGAAGACATTCTCCCTATAATAATAGCATCTACATATGTAGAGAGGATAGTTGCATTTGACTTCTAGGTTTATGCCTTGGACTCGAACGCAAGAGACTTAGGGAAATCGATTCAAACACATACTTAGAGCGATAAGAACAACTTCTATTTATGAGTGCACAGATTTACGTACAAAATCTTAAAATGCTTTCAAACTTGGTCTATGTGTGCGTTTTATTAGCCCTACCATAATTTATTTTATATAGTTACCCAAATTCTGAGATAGAAGCAATGCGGATACGTGCGCAGACAGAACAACGAGAGAAGTGACTAATTTCTTATATTTTCCACACTTTAACTTAGAAACGCATCTGTTCCATCTTACTTATCTTGTAGTTTGTATGTCTCATCAGATTTCGACCTCCTTGCTTTAATGGAATAAAGTATTCTGGCAACAATTTCATCTTAAGCAACCACTGATTGACTTTATGCATTTTAATTATGGAGTTTTAGAAGTTATTAGCATAGACAGACTTATTCCAGTAATTGGCATGTTTCTTTAAAGAATATGTATAAAATATTCAACGGCAACATCTTCGCTTGGAAAATGACACTTTCTATTCCAATTTTTCACTGAACAAGTTAAGCGTTCTCACAATTTTTGTGGGCTTAATATAAGCTTATCTTCATGCGAGCCACCTTTCCATTCGTGGTGATAGTTTTCGCTTTCGTATATATTTAGTCACTAAAGTATTTGCCCGTCATAATATGACGGCAGCGTTTATAGGTCTATATGTATCGTTGGTTCAAATGCTCTGATCGCCGTCGTCCACACGGCAGTACTGACGTCACAAACGGTTTCCGTGTTCACAATAGATTCCAGAGGGTCCTCCGACAGAAACATGCTTTATGGATATTATATGTATGATGATTTTCTAGGGGTACGGATTCCACAAAACTACCACGATTTGCGTTGAGGTACCGCCCCTCCATTCTAGATAGAGTAAATAAAGAATGCACATTAACCCTCCTTCGGATGTGGGGTCAAAAATGACCCGAGATTGCATTTTAAAACCATGTATTGATGTTACAACTTAGATGGCTAATGTGATTTTTCAGGAGAATTATTGTAAACTTTTTTATGTACAGGTTGCCGCCACGTATTCCAGTTGAGTGGGGATGCGAATTTTAGACGGACAAAAATTACATGACATTATTTTATTACACATAAAGTCCTGGGTTCATTTTTGACCCCATTACTGATTATTGGTGTTTCTTTCTCATGAGACAGTATTAAGTTGCACACAACCCACAATATTACATTCTTATTTATTGTTCCTATTTACGCAACGCTCAAGGTGCAATGATTCCAGGACTGTTCCTCACAATTGACGATTGACTCGCTCCATTTCGAGGTCGGTGCAAATTTGTACAATACATGCCGTCAGAGCCGGCAAATACAGCGTAAAGCTGTGGATATGCTGCGATGCTGAAACCAGGTACGTGTACTTACAATACCAGCATATATTGCGGCAAAGAAAGCACCGATGCAGCTCCAATCAAAGACGTTGTCCGCCAGCTAATACAACCTCTTGAACGTGAAGGTCGCAACATTACCGCTGATAACTTTTACACCTCGATGGCCCTAGCTAGATATGTTCTGAAGACAGAGAAAGCGACTTTGGTTGGTACTATTCTTACTAATCGAGTAGAGTTGTCCAAAGAATGTGACTCCCACAGGACGCGAGTTGTATTCATCCATAGTCGGGTTCAATGAGACCGGCGACTCGTCAATGTTTTCTTACAAGTGTAAGAAAGACAAACTTAAGTGACCGTCGTCTTTGTCGACTATACACATCTCCACTGGGACTGTCGGCATAGAATCAAGGAAACTTTTGGGTATCATAAACTTCTACAACAAGACCAAAGTTGGAGTTGATTGCGCTGACCAGATGATAGAAACTGTCAGCACGAAGTTCTCAATCAGACATTGGCAGGTATTGCTGTTCTGCAACCTACTGGGTATTGCGGTACTTAACGCTTACGTCCTCCATGAGAAATTGAAGGTGGACAAAGCTCCACTGGGAAAGCGTAGTCTCTTCTTGAAGAAACTAGGACACTGGGAAAGCGTAGTCTCTTCTTGAAGAAACTAGGACAAGATCTTTGCCAAGAGTTACAGGAACAGCAGCGATCTGATGCAACGCATCGTGGTCTTTCGTGGACTGTTTAGAGCACGACTATTAGACGACTGTCAGGAACCTCCAAGGAAACTAGGTCGCTGCCAAGTTTGCCCAGACAGACGGACAATAAACCCACGGCTGCGTGCAAGGCATGTCGTAAGAATGTGTCACCTGTCCACTGCCAGATCTTCTGTCAGACATGTATTTCTGCTGATTGATGAAATACTTTCCTAGGCTCTTATCAGTCTCAATGTTCATTTTAGCATCATTCCATTGTATTGCGGGCGCTATACATTGGTGTAAGAACAGTATTACAAGCCTATATTTGTATGTGCCGTCATGACATCATGACGTGACGTCATGCCATGAGGTCACGCTATGAGAAAGTACAACAAAAAATGACATGTTAATTTTAATATTGACCATCTCATGCAATTCTTGTGCTAAAAACAGTAATACAATCAGTGAAAAAATGGACCATGTATCAGAGTGGGCCAAGAGCTGCAATCTGAGCCTTAATCAAAGCAAGACCCAGGAGATGGTAGTTCGTCGTCCAGGGAGAGGGCAGGAGGACGCACCTGCAGAGGTGTCGGGACTTCGGCGGGTCCAGAGTATGAAGATTCTGGGAGCTGTTATGAATGAAAAACTAAGTTTTTGCGTCCAAGCAAGACAGTCGATGTATGCTCTGCGTATCATGACAGCGCACGGCCTGCGCTCCCCAAGTTTGCATGATGTAGTAAAAATGACTACATTAGCCCGTATGTTATACGCGTCCCCGGCTTGGTGAGGCTTCGCCGGTCAACAGGAGCGGGATAGGCTTCAGTCCGTGTTAGACCGTCTGGTGCGTCTGCATTATCTCCCTGAGGATAGCCCCACCTTCGAGCAATTATGTAGCCTTGCAGACGGGGGTCTCTTCGCAGCGGTACTGCATGACGAGGGCCATGTGCTGAACCATCATCTCCCACCGCTGAGGCCACAGCACTATTCCATGAGGCAAAGACTGCATGATCGATTAATAGCCAGGGCGGACAATTTAATGAGGAAAACATTTCTTACAAGAATGCTTTATTTTGTATAAACTATTATGTAAACGAAAGTGCGGTATAAGCAGTTCTTACTAATAAGGAATATATTTAGGCTACTTTAGTTTACTTACTTATTTTATTCGAATTACATGATAATTACTATGGGGGTCAAAATTGACCCCGCGCCCTTAGTTGTGTAGTTTTTTCCGCCCGACAGACGGTTAAATTTAGTATGAGTCTGGCATTCTCCCGTGAATTAATCAAACAATTATTTTTACACGAATGAGCATAGTGTTATACGGTAGCTAAGTGAGTTGAGTTCGACACTGAGTTTTTCCGGAGACGGTTACCCTATGTAAGGAGATTTACGCATCGACCTCAGTTGATGCTTTGGCATTAGATAGCGGCGCTCAGTGAATACAGAAGCATTAATAGGCCTAATACTTGATCATGTTGACGACGACTGCAGTAATGATGGTTATTATGATGCTTGATGATTTGTTCTGCTTCTGTTTGCAGGAATGGACGAGAGTGTGTCGGAATTCATCGTCTGTACATGTCGAATGCTTCCAAAATCCAAGACTAACTTTTTTGATTCCATATATCTACAAGCATCCATCCATTTGAAAGTTTATACAATTTTATGTGGCAGCTTTGCCGAGTTCTTCATTCAACCGCTACGTAAATGCATCGACGACATTGATTGCTTTTGGATAAAACCACATTTATTAGCCTTTAAAGATGAAAAGCCAGTATTGCCGCATGATGTCCGTCATATTGCTGATGCAATAGACTGTTTCTTGATGGAACCATACCCGGATTATCCAGCTTTTGTACGACTTCGGCTATTGGGACAAATGAGGTACAACTGCCAACGACAAACCTTTGAATTTATTCAGGCTAACGTCTCGAAATTTTTTAAAACAACCGAAGTAGATCGAAGTGATGCAGAAACAATTCGTGGAAGATGCTACAAGGTTGGTCCAGCGGAAAGGCTTCTTTATGAAGCAGGACCACTTTCAACTGATATCGTTGATACCATTTGGTGTCCAAAATGGCCAAACGAGGCAAACGATTGGCCAAAACGACAAAGGAAGTATGGTTGGCCGACGGATGCCGTCATCCACGAGGTAGTACAGAATGGTTGCTATGTTGTATTTGCAAAACATCCTGCGTGCAGAAATGATATACACCAGTGCAGGCTGTCATTTTCAGTTGCGGAAGTCATTTTACTCCAGAGTTGGACTCCAGTTCAGCAGATTGTCTACCACATGATGAGATTCTTTGCTAAAAGAGAACTAATCAGGAAAGATTGTCCAAAGGAAGATGAAGTTCTCTGTACATACCATTTTAAAACACTGATGCTGTGGTCTTGCGAACAGAAATCGCCCGATTGGTGGAATTCCTTTTCTCTTATTAAAATATGCTGCAATTTATTTGAAAAACTTTCAACATGGCTTAAAGAGACAAGATGTCCAAACTATTTTGTACCTCAAGCAAATTTGTTTTATGAACACTTTAATCGGAAAATCGTTGATGAAACTTCTAAGAAGTTGATTTATTTTTACGATTGCGAAATTCTGAGCCTCTGGTTTGTAGAGCATTATATGCGGGGAAGGTCTCTTGGTGTATTTGATGCAAAATACACTCATTACGTCGTAAGCTGTGTCTATGACCGTATATTGCAAACTTGTGAAGCCATGAACACTGATAAACCAAAAGCTATCGACGCCTATTTTTTGATGATGTTCCCGCTTGATGTTGCAAATGCACAGGGCACAGTAAAGAATGGATTCGAATCGTCATATCTCGATATTTGGAAGTATTTTTTGAGAATTGAGCATGAAGTCGATTATCGCCCATTCGCAGATATTGAATCATGCTATTGGCTTTATGGTTCAGTGCTGCGTATATTGCACGCTGCCAGTTTATTAGACTCTAAAGAAATGCACTATGACAGCAGGTGGTTTTTTGAAGCTATCAGACAAGTTTTGAATAAACCAATACGTTTTAGATCCAAGCACCACAACTTACGAAGACCATTAAACACTGGTATTAGCAGAAGCCAAGTATATTTCATAAGAGCTCAGAATCTGATGGAAAATATGACAAGATCAAATGATGATCTGGAATTTCAAGTTCTGTCTGAATTATCAAAGGGACTTCTCAGGAAAGCTTTGGAATGTGAGGACTATAAAACAAGTACCATCGTCAGGGCTACTTTGGCCTACATGGCGGCTCTTCATTACGCCGCAGCAGAATATCAAATTGTTATAGACCTTTGCTCGAGAGTGATCATGAATGAAGAGCCTGAGAAAGAGGATACAGAAACATTAAATGCTGGTTGTTTGTTGTATATTGAAGACATTACTAAGGTAATTGGATTTTATTTGATTTTCAGGAAGAATAAAGACGCTTACTTGCATTACACTAGGAGGCTGTTTTTTCTAGATCTCCGTCTTACAACAAAGGTATTTGCTCATTATTTAACAATCTCGTCAATTGAAAGAACAGATGAAGCTATTGAAGCTGATAACATTTTTCAAAATCCAGCATTTCCGTTGGATGCAATTTTATTGACTGTTGCAAATTGGAAATCTTCACAAATATTAAAGAAAAGAAAAAATATTTTACGCATTTATCAAAGAATCGATCCAATCAATAAAATAGAAGTGACCAAGGAAAGCTATTTGCCAAATGATGACGATATTGTTCTATTGCTCAAGCAATATTCCTTATGTACTTTGACATCATTTTACAATGCCATCTGCAAAGACTTTGAGATTGACTGCAATACAGTTGATTGCTACCGTGCGGCTTTTCTATACGAGTGTCGTAAATTTCCCGAAGTCTTGCATTTGTGTGAAGGAATTCTCAATGAACCTGATTTGCCGACCGATTTGAAGGAACTTGCAGTTGCTAATGTATTGGTGGTACCACCTCTTGACTCTTATTTCGACAGAGATATCCGATGTTTGCTTGGACTTCACATACTTTTTTGCTATCTATCGCATTCTTATGAAGGTTTGGGGGAAATAGAAATCGGTGAAATGTCGATGTTCCAGAAAATTTTCTCCCGAGAGATTTACTTTGGAAAGCAATTACTTTCAAGTGTTCTTAGAGGACCTTACAGTGTGAAAAAACATTACTTTCTTGGAAGGCATTTCTTTGGAAGATATTTGAAAGTGAGATGCCTCATGGATTGTAATCACTCACTCTCAGAAGTGATGTTCGAATTTAAGAAAATCAGAGCTTGTCTTCCTTTTGAGCACATTATTCGTTGCTTTCTTGAACATAAACTCGGCAACTTTAGAAAGTTGTTGATGCAAAATTAGTTGTTCAGGCTAAATTATGACTTAATTCAGACAAAGTGATATTTGTAAAATTATGATGTAAAAGTATAAAAATTAAGCGTCATTGCTTAGGTACCAAAATACAAAATTTTAGCATTTTATTTCTTATTTTAACAGTGTGCCGCGTATAACGAAAGCCTCGATGCCGGTTTGTGCAGTACAGATTTCCGTTTGTACTGCACAAATCGTATGCATGGGAATGATGATGTTCATATAGGCCTAAGTTCCCAAAAAACTAAATATGTATATATATATATATATATATATATATATATATCAAAATATGGCATATAAAGTTTTGATTTCACAGTTTAGGACAGTATTGAATACGTGAATCCAACTCGGCAACTTTAGAAAGTCTTTGAACTTTGTCAATGTTCTAATTTTGCTTTAACATGGTTATCTGCAAAAATGTTTAAAAATAAAAAGTATCAGTTCTAATTCTTTACTAGACATCAGCTCGCAGTTAATTTATTGCAACTTAACTAATTATAGGCCTACTGTATTCCAGTTAGCAAAATCCAAAGACATCATTTTAACAGCATGTGTTATTTTCAAACTCATCCTAAGCAGTGTAGTTATGATGCATACGGACGATTGGTCGAATCGTTTAAATGAAGGAAGCTTTTGGCTGTCAGATAACTCTTCAAAACCGAAGTTTAATGTCGCTAGTAATAGGATTTCTGGGTGCCTTATGTTCGTGGCTTTGCGATTTACCATCTAAAGAGGTAAGGGTATCGCATTTATTAAGGCAGCGTTTCCCAAACTTTTTTGGCCACGGAACCCTTCTCATCTTGTCATATTATGGCGGAACCCCAGCCTGAACTAAACGTATTGAGGCATACGTAGCGCCTGGGAAGCATACTAACATAGGCCTAACTAAATACACAGTACACACCCATTTAAGCAGTTTTTTAAAACAATTTTTTTTCTCTTATATGAAATGTTAAAGTGTACAGTTTTTAAGACCAAGACTTATAGAGCACAATATTGGGAGTACATAAAGTTTTAATACATGTATGTGTGCGGTGATTTTGTTTTTCCTCGTAACATTTTTTTATATAGGGCCTATGGTTTGATGCTAGAAAGCTAGATTCTCATGTCAGATGGCAAATGACAGATGCACGCTAACTGCACAATTCACGACAGTGGGGTTTCATTAATTAGCCCGATCCTGAAATTGATTCATGAAAGTTCAGTGAAAGTCTGCTTCACTTGCGAGTCCGACGTTATCTCAATAAGAAGTTCATAATCTTTTACAAAAGTTTTGCTGGTTTTCGGCTACTTTGAATGGGTTTTGAATCCAATTAATATCACCCATCATGGAAGGAAAGTATTTAACCTAGTTCGCTTCCAGGTCGTGAATATGATCTGCAAGTTGAAAGAATGGTTTCGTCGAGAACACAATCCACTTCAACTAAATTTGACCTAAAAACTTATAACAGTCCACATTATTAGTTTGAACATAAGCCTAGAACCCTTAAATTCCCTCCTTGAGCCAACGCTCTATGTCAGACTTTTATAACAGCAAATAAAAAAATTGCTAATACTGTTACAAGTACGATTAACAGACTACGCTGTTATTATAAGAAAAAATTGCGTTAAATCATGTTCGGATTCGATAACAAAGATGGCCACTTCGCTATTCAGACTTACAGCTCTGACCTACATAGGTCCCTGCAGTGACCTCTGTAATCTATAATTCTATATAATTACTGGATAGATAAAGGGCATTGACAGTCCGGATTTTCGCTCAATGGGCAACATGCAAAAGATGGCAGTTTTAAACTTTATAAAACTTTAGAGTATTTTTAAAAACTGATTGGAATGTTTGATTCCAATGAAATTTCTCAATGAAATATCTTTTAAATTAAAACATTTCGCGGAACCCTTGTGTTCACCCCGCGGAACCCTTGGGTTCCGCGGAACCCACTTTGGGAAACGCTGTATTAAGGCACCTCAATCGAAACCCATTAAAAAGTATGTTGTTGTCACAAAAGCTGCATGTGACCAACATAGAAATGTTCATACAAGAAATCATTTATGAAAGTTTGATATAATGTGCTAGCAAAATCTTTACTAAACGGGTGACAATGGAACGATTTGATTGCCTGTACTAAGGCATCATAAATTAATTACGGGGACGACTAAGAATATTCCAACCGTTGTCAATTTCTTCATCGCAGAAGATCATTATTATGCTAAACGCTTAGCATAACTTAGTGTATTGAAAATCGAAGTAAAACAAAGAAATAGAATATGATGTCGTGAATAGATAAAGAAATGTTGCATTCATAGTAGTGTTATAAATCGCAAATACCGATCCGTAGACCCTGCAGCTACATGATAATGTGTCGCGTCAATTAAAAAATTGCAATCCTGACGTTAGCCTAAAGCCTGATGATGACGTCGACGACACTGTTGAGCCTATCATTAGTTCTCTTCGATTTTATTCACTAATTTTCGCTAGGCGGCGTGCTAATCTGCTTCTCAAATGGATTCGCGAACTCTACATTTAGCAGGCTGTGTTTCAAAATCTTCGTGGATTTCAATATCTTCGGTGAGTAGGTAGCTAGGTGACTTTCAGGAATTTAGTAGGCCTACTTCAGTTTTTAGCTGATTTTGTACAGGTTTCGACAGTGCTTATCATACATCTAATATTGTCGTCGTTATGAGCCACTACCATGGTGGCACTACGATTAATGAGAACATTTACTATGCACGAACCCATGTAAATTTTACACATGTTACCCGTAGTTAATCGTAATTGCTGTACCTAAATTCACGCGCTCTTGCCACCTGAAAGATATGGATGCTGTTCCCTGTGACCATCCTATGATTTTGTAGAGGTTTAGATTATACCTCTGTCGTAATCGTAATCGTAATCTCCAAACTTCTAAAGCGCCAATCGAAGGCCAAGCGCAGGGCACCAGGATATTCACGAGCGCTACGTCAAATCAGAGGATGTTTCCAGAGAGTAATCAAAGAGCAGTCCAAGTCCAGTTTCCAGAAGGCCAAATCAAATCAGAGGAGGTTTCCATAATGTAGCCCAAAGGAGGTGCAAGTCCGGTTTCCGGTTTACAGAAGGATAATTCAAATCAGAGGGGATTTTCCAAAGAGTAGTCCAAAAGAGTTCCGAGTCCGATTTCCAGGGGTTCAGATTAAGAAAAGAGGCAGAGCAGCTGTCAAGGCGGGTGTCGTTTTGGTCGAGAATAATTGGAAGGCGGAGAATGAGATGATTCAGGGTAGGAGTACTTCAGAAGGTGAGACTTCAATTTTGAGTGGAAAGCCCGGGGTTATAGATAGAGGAACATCAGGAGGAGGATGGAAGACAGGTTGCAATGATGATGACAGAACGGAGAACCTGCGGAATTCAGGGGGGATCATTCCAGAGGCGTGGTGCTGTATTGGATATGGCTCAGTTGGAGAACTTGAGATGAGTAGTGACTGGAGGTCGAGAGAGTCTGAGATATGAGGATGATAGGGTGGAGCGGGTTTCCTGGATGGTGAAGAGATCGCGGAGGTATTCGAACTGGGAATATTGTAGAATATCATCGCGTTTCTGATTGAGGTACCATATGATCCATATCCACTTTGATAAAACAAATAAACAATGCCCATCAAACTCAGAATCAGACTTGAGTTCTGTGATATCTTTTCACAGCATTAGTCAAATCCAAAATATTGCGTTATTGGGAGAATGAAAGGAAAGAAATTGTAGATCCTGTATTTTCCAGACCAAAGTAACGGTTCAGGATAATGGCAACCTTCTGGAAAACATCGTTTTGCATCTGTTTTCGTCGATAGGCCTTTTAATTGCGCTGAACTCAACATTGAAACTCGATTTGTTCGGTAGGTTAAAGTAATCATTTGCATCAATTCGTATATTCCAATCAACGTCATTCGGCTGTCTTCTCTGGATGCATGTTTCTTGTTTCATTTTCTTTGCCCACTTGAGAATTTCAGTCGGGACTTCCTCCAAGCATACACATAATTGGCCTATAGGGCCTATATATAATTTTTATAAGGTTCCACTTAAACAATAGATTCTCGCTTTCGTTTACGATTTAAACATTCTACAAAAACACAGCACAAAATACAATTAGGCCTACACCTTTTTGAAAAGAACAGCACTTGTCGACCAAACGTCGGCGTTTCAAGTGCAGCAGTCGAACAGAAGATCAATCATCTAAGACAGAGAGGCATCCTATGGTAGATTAACAGTCGAAATCGTAATAGTTTTGCATAAGTTAGTATCAATGCTTATCTTTCTTAAATAAAACGAATTTACCTTGTGCAACAGTGACTCATTCGTTCATCCATTCATTCAGAAATTTTTGAATAGCGCATATTCAAGTAACCTACTCAGAAGCGCTCCCAGACCAGCCACAGCAATAGAGATTAGACTTGAGCAGCTTGTAAATAAAAAGCAGACGTGTTACCCCTGGGGAGTAGGCGAATCTCTAATGGCAGACCATTCCAACTGTTGGGCCCAGCAATAGAGAAAGCCCGGCGTTGCCTAATTGTGGAGCGAACCCGAGGGACTAAAAGTTCTTCCCCCAGAAGAAGACCAAAGAGCACGCCGACCAACTGAATCAGAGATCGGGCGGCAGAGCTCACACAGATAGGGTATCCTATCAAAGGGCTGAAAATCAAAAGGGCGAAATCAAAAGGCGAATGTAAATAAAGAGCGTGTTTACAGGGGCTTATAATTAAGCGCTTATAAAGACGAATAATATTGAAAAGAGTAAGACATGGAAAATGTAAACATCTCTTATTCCATAGCAAACAAGGATTAAAAAAATACGATTCAGTGTCATATTATAAACACTGTCGATGTTGCTTATAGTTAACTATCGGCTTATTACAGATCCGTCAAGTTTGGTGGGTTTGGCAAAGGTTCTAACACGTCTTATTCTTTGCTTCAAGTTACCGGTAGGCCCTAGTTGGGAGCTTACCAAGTGACAGCTGCTGATCCAACGCCAGTTGCTACAGTTGCAACGATACTGTTTGTTGTTTCCGTAGTGTTTGTTGCCAGTTGCTTCATATCAGCTACAACTCTTCTTGCACTTATCTCAGCAAAACTTGGCACACGGCTATGCTCACATGGCAAATTTGTCAAGACATCGCTTTCAGTATGGCATCAGCCCAAGCATTTCACAATGCGATACTTTGCACCTTTCCAATAAGTCTATGGCCTATAATGGTGCGCTTTCTTACATTTCGCACTTATCATCGTAAACACGCTCTTTATTTACATTCGCCCTTTTAAACATGCGCCCTTTTGCTTTTCGCCCTTTTGAACATGCGCCTCATTTATCATTCGCCTTATTGATTTTCGCCCTTTTGATTGCGCCCTTTTGATTTCGCCCTTTTTATTTTCGCCCCTTTGATAGTAAACCCACATATAGGCCGGGGCACAGCCTAAGAGACAGCGCCAAACCAATACAGCAACCCTATATCAGATACGCTGCGGGACAGGGAGCCAGTGCAGCACATCACTCATGTATGCAGAAATAGGGGCATATTTAGGGATGCGTCCAATGAGCCGAGCAGCTGACCGAAGTACAATCAATCCAAGCCGCAGACCAACCAAGATCGCACTGCAGAGATCCAGCCTGCTTGTTACAAAGGCATGTATAACCTTCGCAGGACGATACACGGAGGACGAAGAGGGGTAATTTTTTACCCCAACACAATGTGTAATATCTCAGCTCACAGGTAAGCTACGATGCCAAATGAAGTGTCAATTGTAGCATTTCCAAGGTCAAGGAATCGATTTATCATAGTGGCAATATTGTGGGAATATTACTTTTCAAGATGGCGGCCAAAATGGCCGCCCAAACACCCAAAAATGTATATCTCGGCACGTAGGTAAGCTACAATGACAAATGAAGTGTCAATTGCAACATTTTCAAGGTCAAGAAATCGAATTATCATAGTGGCAATAGTGTGCGAACACTATTGTCCAAGATGGCGGCCAACATGGCCGCCGAAATATGGCAATATGTGTAGCTCAGTTCATAGGTAATTTATAATGACAAATGAAGTATCCATTGTAACATTCCCAAGGTCAAGGAATCGATTTATTGTAGTGGCAATAGTGTGGGAATACTATTTTCCAATATGGCGGCCAATATGTCCGCCAGACACAACAATATGTATGTCTCAGCTCATAGGTAAGCTACAATTGCAAATGGAGTGTCAATTGTAACATATTCGTGGTCAGGGAATCGACTTATCATAGTGGCAATAGTGTGGAATACTATTTTACAAGATGGCGGCCAATATGGACGCGAAAAAACAAAAATATTTATATCTCAGCACAGAGATAGGCTACAATGACAAATAAGGTATCAATTGTAACATTTCTAAGGTCAAGGAATCAAATTATTTTAGTGACAATTGTGTGGAATACCAATTTCCAACATGGCGGCCAACATGGCCGCCAAAACACAAAAATATGTATATCTCAGCTTGTAGGTAAGCTCCAATGACAAATGTCAATTGTAACATTCCTAGGGTCAAGGAATCGATTTATCGCAGTGGCAATAATGACCGATCAGTCAGTTGATTGATAAATCCTATTTTTGAGTTTTCGCGGCCATATTGGCCGCCATCTTGGATTGCGGTATTCCCACGCTATTGTCACTACGATAAATGAATTCCTTGACTTTGAAAATGCTACAATTGACACTTCATTTGTCATTGTATCTTACCTACGAGCCGAGATATACACATTTTTGTGTTTTGGCGGCCATGTTGGCCGCCATCTTGGCCATTAGTACTCACACACTACTGTCACTACGATAAATCGATTCCTTGAACTTGAAAATATTAAAATTGACACTTCATTTGTCAATGTACCTACCTATGAGCTTAGACATGCAAATTTTTGTTATGGGCGCCATCTTGTAAAAATAAACTCTCCACAATCATGAAACTATTAACACTCAATTCCATTGTAGATTCCACACTTGATTTATGATTGCAAGTCACTTATGAGCTCATATCTCTAAAAAACATATCTGCCCTATGAACGAAAAACTAACGACGTCGACGACGAAGAGGGGTAAATTTTTACCCCAGGACACTTTGGATTGAAAAATCTTTTCCCACCACATGGCAATGTGGTGGGTATGCAGTCAGAATATGTCATTGGTGGTAACTTGTAAACATGTGGAACGACAAATGATAGCTACCTACAGTTGCTTCCCAATCAACATCCAAACACCGCTGGGGTAAAAAATTATTTACCCCTTTCCGTCCTGCGAAGGATAAGGATGACAGTAGCGTCATGAGACAGAGAACGAGAAATAACCCGTAACTGGAGTAGTTGATAATAACAGCTACGGGTAAGCTGGTTAATTTATGAGGATAATTAATGATTATTGTGATGATAAGTTGATTTGCAGTCATAATCATAGTCTAGTTGCTTAGTCACCACACTTGCAGGAACCCCGTGGAAATAAACGTCTTCAGCATGCGAGAAGATTTTGTGAAGATTCCTGCCATGAGTTTAACCCGCAGTGGAGGGGAAGACCATTCCAAGCAGAGGAACCTGGGACAGCAAAAGCCCGGCGTTGGTAGTCGATCATTGGCTTAACATTTCTGCACAAGCGACAGAATTTTACAGAAATACACTTCATTTAGCGTTTTCTTGTCATTCATCTGTGTAGCGGCAATCTACTGCTTTTGTAGATGAAAGAAAATAAGCTTCTCGTCAAGCCACCAAAAACTGTTTTTTTCTCTATAAGGAAGCTCAAAAACTGTAAATAGTTAAACAAATCTTATGGACGTTCGTGTCTACATTTTAGTGTATTTCATTAGAATTTTCACATAATATCTTATTGGCTTTCTCGTACTATTGTGTGAGTAGGCCTGCTTAGTGGTTTAAGATGCAATTAAAGTCTCATAACCTGTAGGCCTAGAGCATGCAGTCTTTTATTAATGGAAGACAAACATGTTTTACAAAATGGATAGAAAAAAACAACCTGAACGTCATCTAGGAGCAATTTCACGATGGTAAACTGTTCGAAGAAGGCCGATTTCGTCAGTAGCTGATTGATGCTACAGTTGCAACGGTGATTAATTGGAAGAATGCTATATAAGAAGAATCCTGAGTCAATATTCTTGACAGCAAGTGGTGTATTGCTTGAGACATGATTTTCTAAATCCGAAGTCTCACAACTGGAGCAGGTGGAAATCCAAACCAGTTAGTTAATAGTTGTTACAAAAATGCCACGGCTGGAATTAGCAATTTGCCATCCCTAGGCTACGTTTATTTATTTTTATTGCCCCTAATAGTCATCTTCGACCGTTTTAAATACCTCATCTATGTTTCGGAAAACACCAGAAAATTGAGGAAACATCGATAAGGATAATTACACTTTAAAAGTGTAATTTAATTCTCAAACTTTTTCAGCGCATCACACATTGTGGCCTATTTACTGGTAATTGCAGTATTGTTATAATTTGCACAGTTCAGGTAGCTGATCACTAGATCTTATGTATTTATATGCCTAGTTGTCTTGACTAGATTTTAAATAGATCTCGTCGTCTTTAACAACACTACCCCTATCTTTAGACACATACTCCTTCATCGTTGGCCATATCAAAGATTAAGTGTCATTAAATGTCGTTGAAACAATTCATACGGGCCAGTTATCAAAGTCATATTGACTATAAGGTTGGTTCATCTAAAGAAATCTACGTTCTCTACCTGAGTGCAACGTGTCTTTCTCAACAAACTAATGCACGCTGTCGATCTGCGCAGAAGAGTCGAAGTCAAACACGAACAACAAAATGAAATCATTTCAGATATTAAGAGGTTAGTCTATATAATCATTTTACTAATTTTGCTGAAAATTAATTAAAAGATATTTTTATTGTTCTTTCATTAATGATCGGCAACTGAAAAAGTTGTAATCTGTGACCACAAATTACGTATAAAAAATATATTAAATACATTTTATTGCGTAGCATCCTTCTTTCCTGATGAGGACGCAAACCGAATTCGGATAAAATCTGTTCATTGACTTGCATTGCATTGTGGGCAGCTAATACGGTGGTAGAGAGATGGAACACTCTGTACTATCTTCCTGAAATTAATGCCTGTTGAAGCCAAGTCAAACGGAATTGGTAACATTTCATATTCATAGCTGCCTCTCAAAGTCGACTTAAGGGACTGTGTATAGGATAGCGCATTGGATAACATCTGGCGTAGAGTGCGAGCGGTACAGAGATCGAGTCCCATAGGCGGACATGCTTTGTAGGCTGCAATTTGCGCCGTGTAGGGCCTATTGCAGGCTGTCTGTTCTGTTAGTAGTTAAGATTTATCGCATAACATGTACATGTGCAGCGCAGAATAAATATTATTATTATTATTATTATTATTATTATTATTATTATTATTATTATTATTATTATTATTATTATTATTATTATTTATAATGAGTACACGGCGCTTTATGAGCTTAATAACTTCTAAACTTTTAATTGCTGTTTCTTGAAGCCTGGATCGTCAGTAATTGTCTCTGAGTAGGTCCCTATATACGATGTAAAGAGACGCTATGTAAAGTATATAAGAAATTAAATGATATTTCAGAGTGTATTTTTATATATGAATGCAAGTGTATATATTATATAATTATATGACTGTACTTTTGTGCAACAATAATTATAACCACAGATTTATATAGCGCTCTTCATGAGAGACTCGTCAGGAGGCGCTTCAGATCTAACGATAGAAAATCAGGATCGAACTAAATGTGTGTCAATCATTTGCGGATTAGAAGTCATACCAAGGAGGTCATGTTGTAATGTGTGATGCTTGCATGAATAGCGACCAAAAAGACATTAGTCGAATGCATACATACTTCAAGAGCTGTCTGAACGTCGACCTTAATCCACTCTGCAACCGGAAGTTAGATAAGCTTATCAATCTAATTAATCACTCTAAACGTGATATAGCAATAAAAACTTATGGCAACAATCAGCTGCTGAACTTCTAATGCACTGATCCGTGCCTTTTTAAAAATTTAAAACATGTAATGTAATTAGCTGGTTTGCAATGTGCAGAACAACCGATTTTCATTACTTAAGAGTATTGGAGAATTAGCAAAATTAATTATAAACTTTTACATTAGCCTTTGCTGAACTTTTTGCAATGCTTTGCATGGTTTTATGAAATAGAAGCTTTTACTGCTTTGGTTCTTCTTCTCTCTGCTGTTGAATTGAAAGCAGCGACATCTTCTTCTGAGTGCTCCTGTCAAATACGTAGTCTAACCGTTACGGTCGATGGCTATTTGAGGCTTTACTTTGATGGCATTGAGATAACTGAGCTCCCAAATTATGACGTCTGGCATCTACCGGACGTTGTTGAACTTCCTTGTACTACGAGATTAATAGCGATTCATGGAAACGATGTACATGGTCAAGCGGCGGGTATCCTCGGGTCAACAGATGATGACTATGTTCTGATCAATTCTTCTTGGAAATGTTCAAACGTCAGTTATTTGGGTTGGGAGGAAACTGATTTTGACGATTCCGCTTGGATGTCTGCCGTTGAGCATGGTCGTAACGGAGAAAACTTTTGGGATCCTATACCTGACATTAGTCCAAACGCTGTCTGGATCTGGCTGAGGCAATGGAATGGTCAGGTGAATTCGACTTATGAAGAGATGGATGCAGACGTATACTGCAGAAAGAGACTAGGTAAACTCAGGCATGTTTTTTGTATGTGTGTGATTCTTTATGTCATTCATCCGTTTTCATCCAATATTCCAATATTGGAACATTTTGAAAATAGTTTACTTACTTGCAATTTGGCGCCATATAGTGAACCACTGCCGTTACAAGCAGGTTTTCTGGTAAATAGGCCTACTTAGCAAGAAATTACGAATTTGAAAGAACTCATAGTTGTCATATTATGTGGTTTTTTCGAGCAGTTCCGAGTGAAAAAAATTCGACAGAATGGCAACGAAAAGGTAAATTTATTTTAAACTCATTTGAATCCAGATCTTTCTAGAACTTCCAGTTATTGACACTGTGATATTGTTGTTATCCCATAATAATTGTATTCATTTTCCCTGCGAATTTTAGTCTGAAATACTTGATTCGGAATTGTATTGTGTGTTCCATCATTGGAACACAGGGCATAAGTGGTAATAATGATAGATTTTGGTTACCGCACGTCCCTATAGTACCTCTTATTCGGCAGTGCATGGTGTAAAATTTTCGGGGTAATACTTATTTACTTGCGTGAAGATTAGTGTTTTTACTTTTTATTCATTTTGCAACGTGTAGAAAGTGGAAGTCTGCGAAGGATGTCTTAGATCAGGAGGAGGGAGATGGTCATCGTGACAATGTGGCCATTTTAGTCGACCCTTCATTATATAAACAGACCAGAGCGAAGAAGATGTTGCTGGTGAAGACACTGTGGGAGTTGTAAACAATGTGAGCGGACGACAGCTTCGAAGGAATTCGGTTTGTTGTTCTGGATTTGACGAATGAATTTCCTGCCGACATTCCTTTCAAGCTGTATTGTGATCGCTTTCTCACCTCATTCAACTAAGTTGATTGTTTACCTTCACATGGCTATGACTTCACAGTGACAGCCATTAGCAAGATTAAGTGGAGCCCAGTAACAGCGAGAAAGATGCTACCTAAACAGCCATGAGGGTGTATTTGCTATAAGCTTATTTTGCAAAGTCGAGTTTCATTGTTGCCGAGAATGATGATCGGTCGGTGTATATATGATCGTAATTGTTCACAGTTTAGAGATATGCCAATGGGCCATGTAGGGATTGTAGGCCTATGCGTTACGGTCTGCGGAGAAGCAAGACAGATAACAGATGTAGTTGTGATATATAGATGCTCATCTGAGCTGTTGAGTGTATTAACCAGAACGTTGGCAACTAACAGATTTGGCGTGCTATCAAAGAACTGGATGTGACCAGTTTTTGCGTTCTGCGTTGAGACCAGCGCATGCAAAACTGGTAGCTGTATAGCAAAACTGAAGAAGTATTTGAGCATTACATGAATTTCTTGGAGTTTCAGTGAACAACTTTTTAGACTTGCCTGATGACTCAAAGATGCTGCTCCATCAAAGACAACAAAACCATGGTTTAATGTGTACCTGCGACTGTTCTCTGTCACCATACTGATCACTTTTCGGCACCAACCGTCAAGAAGAACAGCTGCGTTGCGTGCCGAAAGAACGGAATAAAATGTGTGACAAGTGCAAGGCCAACATTTATGAAGCCTGCTTCAAAAGTTCCACGATCATAGGTTTATCTTGTTTGCATGGGAAATAGACATATTCTCGAACATTTTGCTGTTTCTTGCTTGATCTAAGGCACAGGTTTATTGAACATATATCGCCTTTATCTAGACAGTACTGTAATAGCGACTTGAATTTTGTTCTTTAGTTTTTCTACTTGAAATAATCATTGCTGTACTTGGTGATGTTGGAGTGGATTATCTCATTGTCTGGGGCCACATTAATGTTTACGAAGCCGTAAAGCAATTTGAGTATATATGGGTTAAGGACTGATCTTGTTATTCAGGTCTAAACTCAAGACACATCTATTCCAATTTGCATAACCACCGTAGATTGACTTCTGTGTGCTCTTAAATATAAGCTTCGACTTTGGCTTCTCCAATGAATTATGAGTTTTGATTATGATTTCATCGATTGATGTCTTTGGACATTGCTATAACTGCGCTTCAGAAGTCATTAGATTAGAATCTGTCCAGTATACATGAATGTGTCTGAATGAATGTATGCATACACATCTTCATCGTGTGTTCCTTCGACTGCTGATCGGGTTCAGGGGTAGGGTCGCCCCTTAGTGGGCGGTCGGCAAGCGGTCTTCAGGGCAACCGGCCAAGGGCAACCGACGGGCGACCCATGCTACAGAGCGAGTCTTCCCTTCGCAGACAAGATCTCTGCGCCGCAGACAAGACTTCAATCCACTGCATCAACACCTCATCCGCTACAAGACAACTTCACCTACTACATATACATGAATGTAACGCAACTTGTGGAAACTTCGTCAACAACCCCGAAAGTTGTGAGTGTCATTGCTACCAAAATCAGATGAAGACTGTGAAGGTGAGTCGACGTTCTTAACGAGCTATTTATGCCCGTAATGCCTATTTTATTCTTATTATCGTATAATCGGTTAACAAATTCTGTATGGAGCTTAAACGACGCGAACATTCAAGTCCGTGGAATGCTAAAGATTTCGTGAGACTACAGTGCGCGATGAATTTGGTAATCACTGTTTCGTTCTTTTCGCTCTGTCATTTCAGAGATCTCGTTCTTTCCTGAGATGTACGAAATCCACATTTCACAGCTCAGTAGTTAATATCTTCTTTTAAGGCACAGAGGCTTGTGTCATTTTTTTCTAAACTTAAAACGTACCTCTTTCAAATTGCTTATCCACCAGTGAGTAATCTAGACGTCTTTGGGGGGGGAAAGTTCCCCCCCAGGATTGATGTTTCCCCCCAGAGGCGACCAATATTACAATGTACAGACCATCAGGGGAGGAAAAATCCCCCCCAGGATCGATGTGGATACATGGTTTCCCCCCAGAGAGATGGATTCCTAAAAAAAAGGTCATCAAAAATTTTTTGACAGAGGGAAAAGCTAGAAATCGGGTGAAGGACTAAAAAAAAAAAAAAAAAAAAGGTCATCAACTTTTTTCGAAGATGAAAAATGGAAAAATTGAAAAGTCAGAAACTTTTTTAAAGATGGAAGACAAAATTTGGTGTCAATTGTTTGCTCCCCCCAGAAACCTGGTTTCCCCTCCCAGACGAGGGGGACTAGATTAAACACTGCTTATCCACCATAGGTTGCCTCTTTGTCAACGAACTGATCTTCCAGGTATTGACCTGATCACGGCTTGGTTTTAGTGTGCAATCGGTTGTGTATTATATACCGGCACAATAGAAGTTACTAATTACAATTACATTGGGGCAAACTTGACTCAGAGCTTGCATAAAGTTGTAGGGCTTTAGAAGGGGTAGATTGCTTCTATCGACACACCGGAAGAATGGAAAGCTATTATTATTAAGGACACAAGGCGATAAGGAGATCGATATGTCCCATTGACCATTGATAAAAGATTCCTTTGTGTTGTTCTTATAGTTGAAACGGTCAACGATTCAACTTCTCTCGCAAATTGGACGTTTTCTTCGGAGTTTCCGTTCCTTCATTTAGGAAACGAAACAATGAAATATGAAGGTAATCGATATTACATTCTAAAACTACGTACATAATAGTTAGTTAAAATTACACGATAGTTACCTTGTTCTGAAGGCGATATGCCGTCTGCACATTGGTATCACTTCCTGTTAATGTGATTGGCCTGACATTCACTACTTGCAAGCATAAGACGACTGCTAGGATTTTGAAGTACTTTAGTTATTATGTTTGTCCCATTTTCATGCTTTTGACACTATATACATTCGTTTAATATCAATTCGAACTGAACAACCGCGGACGATAACACGTAGGAAGCAATCAGACACTTGTGATGCTGATGCTGTGATGATTATGACGAAAAGCGGATGTATTTAGTAGACGATTGGGTTCATTGCGCCTACAAGAGGCGTTCAGAGTTCACGTCTAGTTGTACGTTGCTTATGTTTGGCAGTGGCGCATAGCTAATCGGGGAACGAGGTCCACCGGAAGTGTGGTGCTGTGGAACAGACGAAGAAGAACGTTGGAGCTCTGCTCGCTCGACGGACTGTGTTTTAGAAGGGTATATAGTGAATAGAGTACAGTAATTTTTGGTTTCTTTTTATTTTGTGTAAATAAGTTGAGCTTTTCTTAGAATAAAACGTTTTGAACGTTAGATCTGTCCTGCTGCGAAATGAAC
Organism: Allolobophora icterica; assembly: GCA_963556255.1. Taxonomy (NCBI): domain Eukaryota; kingdom Metazoa; phylum Annelida; class Clitellata; order Crassiclitellata; family Lumbricidae; genus Allolobophora; species Allolobophora icterica. The sequence continues at coordinate 14,396,439 of OY744610.1, forward strand.
CCAGAAAAGTTATCAAACACCAAGAAAAATCTCCACAATGACAGAGACGACGATGATGGTGATGACGATAGTTTTCGCTGGATGGAATGTCGATGTGTAGTTATTTGCAACGTTTGTTTCAATGTGCTAATGCATCGTAATCGTAATCGCAAACTCCAAGTTTCCGAAGAGCTACTTTAAACTAAACGCAAGTCAAAGGCTTATTCGAGAGCACTTAATTTGGCTGCTGTTTGCATTTCTTGAGATAGTCCTTGAGTTTCCGCTAATTTCATACTGTTTTAGACTATGATTTTCAAGCATGTAATATTGTCAGTGTTATGAACCGTTATGCTGTAATACGTATGATTAAAATACATCATCCCATATATAATTTCATAGGCGTCATCTGTAGGTAAGCATGTATGGGAAATGAAGTCACTAGCTCTTGCGATCCGATAATATTGTATGCGTTCAGAAAATGCCTCAACGCACTATTTTCTTGGTGAGTGGATTATACATCACCTCCACGTTTTCGATTGGGGCACCAGTGGCGGCGCGTGGGGGGTACAAGGGGGTGCGGTTGCACCGGGCGGCCACTCGAGGGGGGCGGCACTTTGACTACCTGGAATATTTTTTTGGGTTGCTTCCTGTGGTCAACGTAGTGTTTCATTTGGAGTTATTACGTAATTCGTTGCTATAATTTTCAATGAAACTTTAATATCATAATTCAGTGAACTGAAAAGCTTCACTGTTCATGTGAGCTTCATTGTATTTCTTAGTTTTAAATTGACTTAGATCATTTTAGGTCTAGTCTCTAGCAGCGGCGTAGCTAGGATATTGTAACCCCGGGGACGAACTATGAGTTTGGCGCCCCCGCCACCTCCCCTCCTTTTTACTATTTCACATTTTTCCAAATAATCGAATGGAAACTTGAATTTGAATTAAATAAAATATGAAAAATACAGATAGTACATGCATGCTGCCCCTTAGTGCTTAATAGGGCGCCAAAATTATATCTGAGAACTGGTTTGTAAGTAATGATTGAGGATATAACTGGAGATATTTGGGGCAAATTTCCAGAAATAATGATTGCGCTTAATTAAATTTATAATGTGGTATTAGGCCTACTTTTGATCCACACCTCTCCTTTTCTAACATCTCGCGCTCCTGCTTCATGCACATTCGTGATCTCCGCCGCATCAGACCCATGCTCGACCCTAAAACTGCCTCCACCATTGCTACCTCCATTGTTCATTCCAAGCTACTGCAATTCCCTCTTCCTCGACCTTGAATCCACCCAAATCAAGCGTCTCCAACTTTTCCAAAACTCACTAGCCAGGGCTGTCAATGGAACGCCCAAACACCGTCATATCACTCCTATCCTTAAATCACTCCATTGGTTAAAAATCCCAGAGCGAATCCACCTCAGTCCTATCACTAGCCTACAACTCCCTATAATTTTCCCAGCCCAAGTGTCTCCATGATCTCTTCACCATCCAGGCAACTCGCTCCACCCGATCACCGATCCTCCTATCTCAGTCTTTCTCGACCGACAGTCACTACTCATCTCAAGTTCTCCAACCGAGTCATACTCAACACAGCACCACACCTATGGATTGATCTCCCCCTGAGTTTCGCAGCTTCTCAGTTCTTCCAGCATCATTAAAACCCGTCCTTCATCCTCCTCCATGTTGCTCTATCACCATCAGTCTTTCCACTCAAAACTGAAGTCTCGCCTTTTCAAGTGCACCTATCCTGACTCATCTTATCCCCCGCATTCCAATTCTTCTCGCCCTAAACGACACCCGCCTTGACTGCTGCTCTGCCTCTTCTGTTGATCTGGCCCCTGGAACTGGACTCGAACCTACTTTGAACTACTTTCTGGAGACCAACTCTGATTTGATTTGGCCTTCTGGAAACCGGACTCGGACCTCTTTTTGACTACTCTCTGGAACCCCTCTGATTTGATTTGCTAATGCTAAAAGTACTAGTAGCGGATCTGCATCATCTGCCACTATGCTCTATGCTACAGTAGGCTACTAACGGCTAAGGCTACTATACTAACTACTATCATACACAGCATAGACAAAATTTCACTAGACAGGCCTGCCGCCTTTCGGGGGAGGGCGGCGGCACACTGTTGCTTCGCACCACCTTTGAAAAATCCACGCGCCGCCACTGTGGGGCACTATGTTTCAAAGAGGTTGGTACATTAAGTATAACACAGCGCCGACCTGTGGCTGCAGACAGTCGCATATTTTGAGCTCGTGATTTACATCAGTTTTTGCATGCTACGCAGTTTTGTTTTATCTATGATTTTCAAAAGCGATTCGTCTTTTCGCCGTCTCGCCAACTGTGTCCTTTTGGATTTGTTATTGTTACTTTTCGCTTACCTTTTGCAGTGTTTTAATCTGGTTAAATGCCTGTTAAAGAAGAATTTAAACGTACGACGTACACACGTGACCAGTTGCTCAGCCTGCTTACACTCGGACCTGATTTTTAATCCGTACGTTCGTACACACGTCGACTCGCTAATTACCATCAGACGGACAGTTCGTGAGTGCAGAGGCGGGCAACACCGAAGACCGGTCCCAGTGTACACAAAATCTGGCTCTTCGGGCGTCATTATCATCTCAGACAATCGTCCAGTCAGACAGCTGCAGAATCAGGACCAGGCAGCTAACACGGGTGCTGCCCCTGCAGGACACAGAGAGCCGGTTTTGTTTCGTCCCCGTATCGCGAGATACGCGGTACAACGTAGCAGTCTGACCCGCTTCGGTTGCCCGAATATACGCTCTGTTGACAACAAAGTTGATGACGTCAGCGTGCTGATGCAGGAGGAGAAGCTCCAAGTGCTTGCCCTGACTGAAACCTGGCACGAGGACTCTGACTGCACGACCATCAAGCGTCTCCGTGGGCTGGGACTAAACGTGTTAGAAGCTGCTGTTAGAAGATCGAGGATAAGCGACGCCAGGGAAAGGTTAAATTTGTTAACCATGGTGGCATTGCCATCGTCGCCACGCACGGCGTCGCTTTATCTAAGATCGACCTTAAGCAGAAGACAACGACGTTCGAGTACTTGTGCTGTCGGACGACCTCTGGAGGTAGCACTCATGTCCTCGTCGTCCTATACCGGCCCGGGTCACAATTAATTACTCCACAGTTCTTTGCTGAGTTCTCTTCATTTCTGGCGGATCTTGCCAGTATGTCTATTCCAGTTACGATCACAGGAGACATTAACATCCACCTTGAACGCGCGATGGATCAAGAAGTAAATAAATACAACGCAATCCTGTCAACATACGGTGTCCGACAGCGGGTAAAGTCTCCAACACATCCAGACGTCTTGGTCACCGATGTCGGGCTGTCGGACCATATGCTAGTGTCATGGTCCACCTGTATGATACCACCAACTCCAAGTTTTTTAACGATCATCAAACGCAAGTGGCAGCATTTCGACACTGCTGCCTTCCTTTCCGAACTCTCTGAGTCTAATCTCTGTGCTCTCATTGATCCGACGATCGATCCGACGATCGATACCTCTGCAGACGATCTTGCAGATGCCTTCGACTCGGTAATCAGCGGCCTTCTTGACAAGCATGCCCCCGTTTCAGAATTCACTGTTCGGGAGCGTCATCATCAACCCTGGTTTGACAATGAATGCCGTGAGGCTAGGCGGATTGCTCGACGTCTGGCCCGGCGTTGCCAGGTCGACGCGGATGGGGCAGAGGATAAGCAAGCCTGGCACAAAGCCCTACGTGCGGCCAGGAAACTGTCCCGTCAGAAGGCCTCTGATTACTGGAAGTCGAAGATCAAGTCGGCCGGTTCAATTCAGCGTCATGTGGGGGCAATCAGTGAGTCAGCTGCTTGGCTAGGGCAAAACACTGCCACGGCTGGGTCTTTCTCTGCTACTACATTACACTGGCTCCCGATTACTTCGCGTATCCAGTATAAGATCCTCCTTCTGGTTTCCAAGTCCCAGCTACGGCTTGCCCCTAAATACCTCTCTGACCTTATGCGGCAACCTCTCTCTGCAACTTCTGCTCGTCCTTTGCGCACTACTGGCCGTCTTTATATCTTTGTCCCTCCTACTAGGACCATTCTGGCCCAAAGTCGAGCTTTTGCTGTCACAGGTCCCTCTGCCTGGAATGGTCTTCCATCTCGACTTCGATCTATACTCATGATGGGAATCTCCCTTGGATCTACTCGCTTGCTCAAGACGTTTCTGTTTCCACGGGGTCATGCACTGAGGGCGCCTCTGAATAGTTTACACTGCGAGAGGTGCCTTATAAATTACTAGATACGATACGATACGATGCGATACGATATCATGACTACATGGATAAAAAAATCGCCGACATCCGAGCATCGACAATTCGACATCTGAGGCAAATGCCGATTTTTACTAATTGCTCAACTCCAGCCAGTGCGAGTTTCTCCCAGTCACCACGGAAGATGTCATGAAAGTTATTGTTTCATCACCAGCGAAACAGTGCTCTCTTGACATAATTCCAACGTGGTTGGTGAAGGAGGCGGTTCCGCTGCTGGCGCCTTACATAGCTCGGATGTTCAATCATTCCTTTGCCATCGGCTGTTTCCCGTCGAAATGGAAACATGCACGTGTCATGCCACTCCCTAAGAAAGCTGGAGCCGATGAATCGTCACCTGCGAACTTCAGACCGGTCTCAAACGTAACGTTCGTATCAAAAGTACTCGAGCGTATTGCCAATCACCAGCTGACCAAGTACCTGTCTGAATCTCGCCTTCTTACTCGGTTTCAGTCTGCCTACCATCGTTATTATTCTTTTCTTTTTCTTGAACTGACTGTTGTCGAACGGTTACAATTCATGAAATACACATTCAGATCAGTTGCAAAAATCGCATCTGGTGTGCTACGGAATTATGGAATTGTAACCAGGGGCGTAACTTTGGTCTATAAAGTGGGGTACCAATTTCTTACATACGCGAAAGAAGGCGTTTATTCGATCTCTGGGAAGGCACAATAGTAAAATATTGATTGGCATTGTTCAAAATGTGGGGTAGGTACCCCAGTCCAAAAAAGTGGGGGTACGGGTAGTCGGGTACCCCTCGTACCCCCCACAACAAATGCCTATGATAGTAACGCCTAATTAGTGCAGCGATGTTCCTGAAAGGAATAAAATTAGGAGAGAACGAAAGAAGTATCGAAGCTCTGTTCAAGCAGGATGCGCCAGTATACGACAGACTGTTGAGGGGGTTTTTAAGAGTGTAGTCCAAAAGAGGTCCAAGTCCGGTTTCCAGAGGGGGGAGATCAAGAGAGGAGGCAGAGCAGCTGTGAAGGAGGGTGTCATTTAGGGCGAGAAGAATTGGAAGGCAGAGGATCAAATGAGTCAGGGTAGGAGTAGGCCCTACTTGAAAAGGTTAGACTTCAGTTTGTATTGGAAAAACCCGGAGATAGATAGAGGAACATAGAAGGATGGAGGACGGATTGGAATGATGACGGAGGAACCGAGAATCTGCGGAATTCAAGGGGGAGATCGTTTCAGAGGCGTGGTGCTCTGTTGGATATGGCTCGGTTGGAGAACTTGAGGCGAGTAGTGACCTGAGATCGAGAAAGACTGAGATAGGAGGAGGATCGGGTGGAGCGGGTTGCCTGTATGGTGAAGAGATCACGGAGGTACTTGGGCTGGGAATATAGTTTGAGTTGTAGGTTAGTGATAGGATTTTGAAGTGCATTCGCTATTAGTGGTTTGAGGTTGGGAGTGATATGATGATGTTTGGACGTTTTACTGAAAGCCCTGGCTAGAAAGTTTTGGATAAGTGGCAGACGCTTGATTTGGGTGGATTCAAGGTTGAGGAAGAGGGAATTGCTGTAATCAAGCTTTGAATGAACAATGAGGTAGCAATGGTAGAGGCAGTTTTAAGGTCAAGTATGGGTCGGATGCGGCGAAAGTCACGAATTTGCATGAAGCAGGAGCGCGAGAGTATGGAGATGTGGTTACAGAAAGAGGTGTGGATCAAAAGTAATACCAAGATTGCGGACGAGGTGAAGGTAAGAGACAATGAGTTAGTCGGTAGGGGTATGGAAGGGTTGGGGCTTTCCTTGATATGATCAGGAAAGCCGAGGATGATGAATTTTGGTGTGGAATGGTTAAGGCAGAGGAGATTGGATAATATCCACTGTGATATTAGGTTTAACACGTTGAAATATTGCATCGATGTTAGAGGGCAGAAGATATCATTTGAAATTTAAAATATTTGCTGTGTTTCTTTCTCTACCCAAGTTGCATCTTTTGCCCGCTATTAGAATTCATTTGTGAAAAAAAGTTGTTTCACTCCACCCTAGTGCACACCACACCTTTGGATCTTTCTGAAATTTTTTATACATAAACTAGATACAAAAGTAGGAATAACAGTGAAATTTATAGCAGAATATCTCAACATTTGACCAAGATATTAATTTTTGAAGTTTATGAGCAGAAAACTGATTGCGAGAAAACGGCATGATCCGACAACTTTGGACAGTCATATCTCGGCTAGGAAATGAGCTAGAGGGCTGAATTTTTTTGTGTGTAATCAGTTTGTCGTGCGCATTCCAAATATGCAAGAACATGGGTGGTGTTACCTGTGGTGTTTAATCTATTAATTTGCTAATACTGCACGTAGGCCAATTTTCACTCGAGTTCCAGAGAACATATCAGCAGGCAGGAATGATATATAGTAATACTTATACTGGTTTTATATTTAGGTACATGGGTGCTTATCAGACATATAGTCAGTACCTGATTAGTTTCATTATGTCTGTACTTTCCAAGGACATTTTCCTTGCCACAATCGTCAAAGTGGGGTTTTGGCTTGCCCAAAAAGTGAAAGTGTGTATCTAATGAAGTTCGGGAAATATTTTAAATATATTGAGTATACCTATAACTGTCATTGGTGAAAATTTAAAGTTGGTGTTCTGCTCCTTTGCTTGTAAATAACTTTTCGAAATTGACCAATTTTACAGTGTCGTGAGCTAATTTGACTTGATTCACAGCCGATTTGCTGGCATGTATATGTCTTTTACAATCATCGAGAATGTGATTTTTATTTGATATTTGTAATTTTTTAAACACCTGTTTATTTATCATATAATTTTTGTTATTATTTAAATTTGTTGTAGGTATTATAACTAACTCAAGAATACAATTACATACTTTGACTGACATAGTAGAATAGAATAGAATATTCCTTATTGGAACCAATTGCAACCCGCATTTTGGTGTACAGCAACGTAAACATGTTTATACAGATAATATACTAAAATATGTTAATATTAGCTACTAATATTTGTCTCAATTATCCCAAATTTATATTGTTTTTTACCCGGGAAGTGGCCTGTGCGTTTGATAGGTGGCAGCAGATCATGCAGGACATGTCCCTGAATATTCCGTACTGCGACGAAGAGTCGAGAATCGGCCAAGCGGCAGTGCTGTTCTATGGAGGGAGAGTCTTCTGGGAGGTAGCGTCCCCTGATGAGACGCCGTAGTACCCCACCCAGTCTATCACGATCCCCTTGGGTTGTGAATCCCCACCATGCAGGTGAGGCATAGAGTATTCTGGATAAGGTTGTGGCTCTCACCACGTCATAAAGGCATGGTCCTTGCAGACTGTGCGCTACCAGGGTACGCAGCGCATAAAGCGATCGACGTGCCTGACTGCAAATGCGGTTAACATGGGTATTAATGCCAAGATTGTCTGAGATTGTTATGCCTAGGATAACCATACTGGTAACCTTATGGAGACCGGGTGTGACCTGAGGAACATCGTCGTTTCGCGTGTCCCTGGGCCTCCGAATCACCATTTCGTAGGTTTTGCTAGAATTTAATTTCAAGTTGCACGTCTTAGCCCAATGCGCAACGTGCTCTAGTTCTGAAGATATGGTTGTGTTATTAGATGACGGTATTAGGAGGTAACAGTCATCGGCATATTTGAGAATACGGTTGAGAGGATTGGCAGTGCCTAGGCGAGAGATATCAGTAATGAAGTTTTGTGGTCTTAGGCTTGAGCCTTGGACCACATTTATGTCAAGAAGGGTAGATATCTCATCCTGAAACTTGGTGCTGTGTTTCCGACCTTTCAAAACATTTATGATCCAGTGATAGACATTATCTTGTTTAGGCATTTTGGCCAGGGTATCAGCTAAGTGGCCATGCCTAATGGAGTCAAAAGCCTTGGAAAAATGTAAGGCTATTAAATGAACGTACTGATTTGTGCTTAGCAAGTGGGTCACATGGTGGGTTAGAGCTATTAGGACAGCCGAGGTTGAGCCCGTAGGCCTGAAGGCAAATTGGTCGATAAACGGCCGACTTAATGTAAGATTGGTCAAAATCGGATAGAAGAAGCGGCAGACTATTTGCTTTTCCATTATGCGGCATAGGATTGGTGTGATAGAGATGGGCCTGAAGTCTGCCTCTGTGGAAGGGCTAGCAACCTTAGGAACCGGGGTGATTCTACTAATTTTCCACTGAGGAGGGACATAGGCGCGTTCCAGGGACAGATTAAACAGATGTGCTACAGGTCCAGCAAGTTCCGCGGCCACCTCCCTAAGGAACCAAGGGGCTACCCCACCGGGACCAGTCGATGTGCATTTGATGCTGTCAAGGGGATGCACTACTTCAAGCCAACCTCAGGGTAACTTGAAATCGACTTCATCCTACCTTTCGGTAATCTGAACGCGATTTCAAGTTACCGGGGATGGGGTGGGCAAGGTGAAGTAGGGATAATCTGATATCGCCACACCGGGTCTAAACAGAGCATAAGAAAGCCTTCAGAGTACAGAATATTTCAAAGTACGGGTGTCTAAACTTAATTCACATTATTCAGACTAAAATAAGAATAAAACTAGTTATTTTAGGCGTCATCTTGCCAAAATTAGTAGGTTTCGCTAATTTAGTAATTTTAGTAGGTTAAGATATGACGCCTAATATTTGAAGGCCATACTTCTGCAAATATCTTTTTTACTTTGTCGTCATCAAAACAAAGTTTAGCCTTAACAAAATTTTGCATAGACAACTTTCTGAAACTGCCGTTCAAGAAAGCAACGAATGATGTGCTCAAATGGAAGACAAGCTCTGAGTTTCTGAAATTCAAACATAACTTCAGAGAGTGAGTGATTACAGTCGATCAAACACCTTATTTTCAAATATCTTGCCAGAAAATGTTTCCCAAGAAAATAATGGCATTTCGCGGAGTAAGGCTGCAAAAGAACTATTGAAATCAAACGCTGATTATAGTAAATGCTTCGGGCGAAATGGTGCAGGAACTTCGACATTTCACTAGCTTCTCTTTTCAGTAAATCTTCATTTAAAGGTGATAAATAGCAGAAAAGTGTGTGAAATCCAAGCAAACACTGGATATCTCTGTCAAAATAAGCGTCAAGCGGTGGCAAAATAATTACATTTGCAATTGCAAGTTCCTTCAAATCGCTTCGCAAATCAGGCACATCCAGAATTCGTTCACACAAATGCAAAACTTCTCGATGTTTATGACACGAGTATAAATACGCAGCATGGTAACAGTCAACTGTATTGCAGTCAATGCCAAAGTCTTTGCAGATCTCATTGTAAAACGATGTCATATTTTCTAAAGAAAGTTTCATGAGCAATTGAATAATACCGTCTTCATTTGGAAAACAACATTCACTTGGCGCTTCTATTTTATTCACTGGATCATTTCTTTGATAAACGAGTTAAACATTCTTTCTTTTCTTTGATATTAAGGAAGATTTACAATTTGTAATAGCGAATAAAATGTCATCCAACGGAAATGTTGGAGTTTGAAAAATGTTGTTTAGTCGAAAAGCATCAGCTGTTCCTTCAATTGACGAAATTGTTAAATAATGAGCAAACACCTCAGGTGTAAGACGCAGATCTAGAAAAAACGGCCTCTTAGTACAATGCAAAGAAGCGTCTTTAGTCTTCCTGAAAATCAAATAAAATCCAATTATCTTTGAAATGTCTTCAATGTACAGCAAACAGCTTGCATTTAATGTTTCTGTATCCTCTTTTTCGGGATTTTCATTCATGATTATTCTCGAGCAAAGGTCTATGGCAATTTGATATTCTGATGCTGCAAAATGAAGAGCCGCCATGTAGGCCAATGTCGCCCTAGCGATCGTCTTTGTTTTAGAATCCTCAAATTCTAAAGCCTTCGTGAGAAGTCCCTTTGATATTTCAGACACAACTTGAAATTCTAGATCAGGATTTGATCCAGTCAGATTTTCCATCAGATCCTGAGCTCTTATGTAATATAACTGGCTTCTATAAACACCAGTGTTTGAAAGTCTTGGTAAGTTGTGGTGCTTGGACCTAAAGAATTTTGGTTTAATTGAAAGTTGCCTGATTTTGTCAACAAACCATACACTGTCATAGTGCATTTCACTACATTCTAATAAACGAGCAGCGTGCAATATATTCAGCGTAGATCCATAAAGCCAATAGCATGATTCAATTTTTCCGAAAGGCCGACAATGGAATCCATTCTCAAAAAGTGAACCAACTCTCAAAAGATATTTGGAAAAGTCGAGATATGTGAAGTTGAATCTATCCTCTACTGTGCCGTGTGCAAATTGAACATCAAGATAGAACCTAAACGAAACATAGAAGTCGATAGCATTTGATTTATCTGCCTTAATGGCTTCACAGGTGCGCAACATATGCTCACGGACACAGCTCAAGACACCAGAATTGCATTTTACATCAGAAAAATTAGTGGGACTTAGCTGCACATAATGTTCCACAAACCAAAGGCTCAAAATGTCGGAATCGCAAAAATAAATCAACCTTTTGACAGTTTCACCAACAATCTTCTGTTTAAATTTTTCGTGAAACAAATTTGCTTGAGGAATAAAATAGTTTGGACATCTTTTTCTTTTTAGCCATTTTGAAAGTTTTTCCAATAAATTGATGCATATTTTAATGACAGATAAGGAATTCCACCATGCAGGTGACATCTCTTCACAAGACCACAGCATCAGTGTTTTAAAATGGTATGTACAGAGAACCTCGTCTTTCTTTGGACTATCTTGTTTGAATAGTTCTCTTTTGGCCAAGAATCTGAGCATATGATAAACAATCTGCTGAATTGGAGTCCAACTCTGAAGCAAAATGACTTCTGCAACTGAAAATGACAGCCTGCACTGGCGTTCGTCATTTCTGCTAGCAGGATGTTTTGCAGGTACAACATGACAACCACTCTGTACAACCTCGCGGATGATGGCAGTCGTCGGCCAACCGTATTTTTTTCGTCGATTAGGCCAATCTTTTGCTTGTTTTGGCCACTGTTGGCACCATATGGATACAACCATATCAAATGAAAGTGAATCTTCGTCAAGGAGACTTCCCCGATTCGCAGGACCAACCGGTTTTAGGTCTGTTAGGTATTGTTGATTCACATTTGGTGTTACTAGAAATACCGGTATTTGGAAGTTAGCCTTGATAAATTCAAAGATTTTGAGCTCCCAATTATACCTCATCTGTCCCAAAAGACGAAGTCGTACAAAAGCTGGATAATCAAGACTTGATTCTATGAAGAAGCACTTGATTGAATCAGCAATATGACGGATGTCATATGGCAATACTGGCTGTTCATCTGTAAAGGCTAGTGAATCTGGTTTCAAATGAAACCAATCAACATCGCATATGCACGAATGTAACGGTTGAATGAAGAACTCAACAGAGCTGCCACATAAAATAGTATACCTATCCAAAGGAATGGTAGCTTGTAAATCCATGGAATCAAATACGGTTGTCTTGTATTTTGGAAGCATTTGACATGTACGGACGATGAATTCCGACACTGTGTCGTCCATTTCTGCAACTGAAAGAGAACAAACTAATTAGCGTCATCAGGATCATCACAATGTAGTCGTCGTCATCATGATCAGGTATTATTGTTTTTTTTTTCTGTATTCATTTAGCGCCACTATAATATGACAACCATCAACTGATGGCAATGAGCAATTCCCTTAACACAGTAATCGCCTACGTGTAAGTTCAAACTCGAATTCAAATCAATAGTCATACGTATACATGTATATAATTATGTGTATGTTTGTATACAATGTCATGTACGATTGTTGGTGTTTATATACATGAAGGTTTTATGTTACTGCAGCGATACTTATACCTGTGAATGGAGAAAAACTTCACTAATGGTCTCACGCAAAAAACTATGATTAAAGAACCAACTCGCATCCAGGACTAACTGTTAACATGTAACAGTATCGTATGTGGATATTTATGAAGCGCCACTCACAGCATAGACTATAGTTAGAGGCGCTCCCGGCAGCATTTTCGCCGATCCCAGTCCAGTACAACAGATATAGTCGGAGTCATGATAAGCCTGCACCTCGTAATTGGCTGTATATAGGTCATGTTAAAAATAGACACATGCTATGCTTTCCTCCATTTTGGTCTTACAGACTTATATACGCAATTTTCATTTATATTCAGTTATTTAATCAATAAAATGTCAAGTTATCCTTTGTTACCGGAGGCTACACATATCTAACGCAAAACAGCGAAGCACGTTTAAAGTACGGATAGCCGAAGTTCGAGACGAAGCTGGTTTCAGGGTAGGTAGGCCTACATGTACACATTTTTCTACAGGCCCTAGTGACCACTAAATCTGTCCAACAATATCAAATGCAGAATTACCTGCTTTGGTGCTGCAACTAGTCGTGCTCCGTAGCCGAAGCTTTAACCATTGAGCTGAAAGTTAATAATAATAAGTAAGAAATTACAGAAGTTAATTTTTAAATTTAATTTATTCGCACTGGTGGTTGACAATATACTTTTTTAATAAATAGTAAATAGGCGCATACTATTTCGATACTATTTCAATAAGACCTTTTACATGGCTGTTTTAAATAGTGGCGTCAACAGTCAGAAACTATTGAAATACTATTGAAATAGTATTTACTATTTAAATAGTACTCAACACTGTTTCAATCAGTTTATCGGAGGGATGCACCACCGCTGGCCTTTTCAAATTGGCACCACGAACTGTAATAGCTGGTCTAACTGATGTGCCACATCAGTTACACCAGCTTTTGGAGATTTTCATCAATCAATCAATCAACTAGACATTTATATAGGGCGCTCTTTAAGGCAACTATTCAGAGGCGCTCCCAGCCCAACCTTGACGAAAGAGAACAGCCTTAAGAGCAGAAAAGAAAGAGGTGGACGAATCTCGAGGAAGAGACCGCAGTTCGAGAGGAAGGCCATTCCAGATAGTGGGACCGGCAACGGAGAATGCTGGCTGTTGCATGATTGCAGTGCGAGCGAAAGGAACATGTAAGTCACCACGGGCGGTGGAACGGAGTGAACGGCGACCATAGAAGTGCGGACGCTAGAAAGCAGAGCTCGCGTAGATAGAAAGGAGCGCGGCCAAGCTGACACTGCCAGACAATAGAAGCAACCCGGTATACAATGCGTTGCGAAAAGGAAGCCAGTGGAGAACGTCACGCATGTAGTCAGACACGTGACCAAACTTAGGGATGCGCCCAACGAGGCAGGCAGCAGAGCGTAGGACGCGTTCAAGGCAATGCAGTCGAGTGTGAGGGAGACCAAGTTCTTATTTAGGGGGGGGGGGTGTTTTGGGTGTTTAAACAGCTCCCGAAATTAAATAATGTAAAAATTCAATAATGCATTTACTAACACCAAAAGCCCGCATGTAAAATAATACTGGATTTGGTTAAATTCTTGAGGTGCCCAAGGCCCCCAAAATACACGAATTGCCGAAATTTTGCATGGGTGGCATGAATTTTTTATACTTGCAATGTGATTTTTTCACTATTGTGATTTTATTTTGGTAAAGTCTGTTGTAAATATATTGAAGACTGAAAGGTAGACTTCAAGAATGTCAGCCAAACAGCCAAAAGCAATACAGACTAGTAGCTGTCCAGTACTTGGTATTCCTTCAGAATTGTCTCAAACAGTGCTTCCGACATGTGCTGACATGACGGAGTTCTTACTAATTGTTCCTGATGACCTGAAGCGAGATTAAACAGTAATTGGTTCAGCAGTAGCAGAAGCAAAGAACTCTGGGTGCTGTGGCAAGGGAATGTGACAGATACGTTCGTACGATGTTTCTGATCGAAGAGCTGCTAGACTAGTGCATGAAAGTGACACATCGCAGGTCGACAGGAGTAAAATTCGCAGAGAATGAGAGTCAGAAAATATTTACAAGCAAGTGAACCAGATTCCATAACAGGGTACTATTTTTATAGAAGGAAAGACAAAACTATAGAGTGCAAGTGAAAAAATGAAGATGGTATTATCCGAATATGATACTGACTTTGAGACATCTCCTACAGAAACTCGATAGTGTAACACATGGTCGTAAAACGTTGTCTGGTCCAATTGGTAAAACAAACCAAGCATGTGGAAACAAATCAGTAGTTCCCTTCACAGCAATTGCACTTGACAATTTTCTGTGTATTGATAATGCCCATATAAGCCCCAAATAGAAGTATTTGTACAATGGTCCGATATGTCAAGCTATATCTGCTAGGAAATGCCCTGACGAAGTTGTTACTCGAAAACCAGCTCTAGTAGTTCATTGAAGATGGCTTACAACTGCTAACAGAATTCTGCTTGAAATAGCTCTGTTCTATACAAGTCAAGTCATGAAACACGAATTTTGCATAGGTAATGTATAAAATGGTTAAACTGCAATCACAGGCTATTGCAAATTTCATGCAAATAATGACAGTGACACTGCAATAACGTTAATGCTACAAATAGAATTTTATTTCGTTGGTATTCTTTAACCAAAAAACACTACTCCAGACTGACCGCCATCTTGTCCGCCATTTTGTTTTATGGCATTGCTACATATGTGTCTTTAGTTCCATCGCATTCCTTGACCCCGAAAATGTTAATTTAGACTCTAAAATCATGTTTCCATGATATACATGACTCTACTTATAGCCATTTGAAGATATTGGCCACCATTTTGGCCGCCATCTTGTTTTTCCATGCAACCACTAAAAATTCAGCTTGCTAACCACGATTTTCTTTTTCAGCAGGGTCAATTTAGTCTAGAAACACCTTTTAGCAAATTGTTACATGATTTGCTTCTAACAAGGTTATTTTAAAATTCCAAGCCTAGTCTATTATGGAAGTTGTCAATTTCTGGGTTATAATGGGATAGGTTTTCACCTTTGGGGCATCTCAAAACATAGTACTAGAGGCAAGATATTTTACGCTAGGAAAAACTAGTATCTATGCACAAGTTTAGCACCCCCTGCCAATTGCAGATTCCTTAAAATTTTGTAGCTATAACTTTCACTCCACCCTAATACATAGTACATAGTGGAGCTAATGCTAACCCTATCGTTGACCTTAATCTGAACACTGGCCGTAACTAGAATTAACAAAATTAATATTAGCCAGGTTCAGGGCCGCCGACAGAGATTCCGGGCTCCTAGGCAGTGCAGTCGCGGGCCCCTAGGCAGAACATTCTCGGGCCCCTAGGCAGAGCAGTTACGGGTCTCTAAACTATCTTTAGGCTTTAAATAAACTTAAATATAATATCGTACGGTCGTACGAGAAAAAAAACAAATTGAAATACTAAAAGTGCGTGTACGACCGTACAATATTATATTTATATAATCTACAACTATGATTTTATTCAGATGCTTGAAGTTTAAACTGATTGTAGTTAAGCGTCAGATAAGATATTTTAAAAGGCATAAATCATAAACTTTGTATAACTGATTATAATATTTTTCATAAGTTGATTGCGGGCCCGTCCCGGGCCCCTAAAAAGTCGCCGGGCCCCTGGGCATTTCCCCCCTTGCCCCTCCCCTCTCGGCGGGCCTGGCCAGGTTACACATTCAGTAATAATTATCGGCAATACTTCACACGGAAGTTGATGATGCATAAGGCAACATGTAGAAAGCTAGTGACACAGAGCCAAAAATTTAAGGTCAACAACAAGAAAGTTTGTTCAGATAGAACGGTTCTAGCGTACATTGTAATCAGACAAAAGTAGGCCTAATTTGAAGGCCTAGTGGAACAGACATGTGAATGTGCAACATTGCATATAAAACTTAACTATGGGTTTGTTTAATGCAAGTCTTGGCTGAAAAACTGCAGACCATTAGTTACAACACGTGGAGAGTCAGCAAAATGTATCCTCATTCACGCTGTGTCAACCTCTTCCGACTCGATATGAGGTGTCGGCTCAAAACTGATTCACGATCTCAACACACTAAGCGTCCGTACAAGCACACTGGTTGTTCTAATTCACTGCGCATTGTTGTTAAGAGGTGAGCACACTGAGCAGAGGAGTTGTTATTATTTCAGCTGTGTGCTGAAATTGCAATATTTTCATAATATTTCCTCATATACATTATTTATGTGAATTATTAGTATTCTAATGATCATTGAGTCTGATTGCAACATTTATTTATGTTATAAATTTGTCAAAACAAATATACATTGGATTGGCCATAAATGTTGTATTATCTAGGATTGTAAAGTACTCAAGAAGTCACAGTGCAGCCAAAAATAGTGTCTATCCGACCATTGTAATGATAGATCATTGCCACAATCAGGGGCGGATCCAGGAGGCTTATGAGGGGGGCCAAAATAACACATGCATACTTTCTGTACATGCATACATACATATATACATGCAAACATACACATACACAATCATGCACACATAATTACATACATACATACTTACATGCTAGAACAGCTATGGCTTAGTCCCGATCTTTTGCCTCAATTGGTCCCTCTCTCTGGAATACACTGTTTCCTTCTACTCGCTCTCAAATTTTAATAAGTAACCCCTCATCTTGTTTTGCTTTCCTCCAGACTTATTTCTTTTCTCTTGGCCTTGCGCACTTGTAGCGCCTCTGAACGGTTCACCCTACTAGAGGCGCTTTATAAATGTTTAAATACAATACAATACATACATGTATACATGCCGTTACAAAGCGCCCGCCACTTTGTTATTTTAAAGCGTTTTCCGTACACCCAAAAAGTGAAGAAATTGTTTTCGCGCGTGATCGAAATTTTATTCCTCTTTTTTTGACTAGGTCAGTTCAAATAAGATCGCCGCTTTACATTCATACGTACTGTTCTTTTTTCAGCCGGAACGCGCCGGAGCGGCGTTCCCACATCTTTTTCAGCTACTAAAAAATTATTTATTTATTTTAATAATAATAAAAATTATTTAATAATAATAATAATAATAATAGTTAATTTAATTAAAATAAGTTCAGTGTTGTGAACTGTTTTCAGTGTTTACTGAGACTCCTCCCAACCCCGATGCCGTTTTTCTCGGGATTTGCCCTCGACTTTAGCCCTTTCATTATTGTTCAGTTTCGGAACTTATTGTTCAGTTCTGGAACCGTTTTTGTAGAAAAAAGCACTGCATACATATACTGCATCACCTTGTCACCTTGTGCTGTCAGCTCTCGGAGCTCTAGCGATCGTCATGATAAACATTCTCCATTGTTTCCTATTCGAAGTCAAGTCCCTTAGTTCTTCCAGGTTCATGCTAGTTACACCGTTTATTTATATACTGCATACATATATAATTACATACATACATACTTACATACATATATAATACACACATAATTATACATACTTACATGCATACATACATATATATATATATATACATGTACATGCCGTTACAAAGTGCCTGCCACTTTGTTGTTTTAAAGCATTTTCTGTGCACCACAAAAAGTCAAGAAACTTTTTGGCCTCTTTTTTGACTAGGTCAGTTCAAAAGTGTCTCCTAAACTAATAAATCAAATTGTTCGGTTTTATTTTATCATTTTCTTTATATTTTGTCGTGTTATTTTCCTCGTGAAAGATCACGTAGTGATCATAATTTACGTCGTGATGGGTAAATATCAAATGGGGGGCCATGGCAGGATTGCCCTCTCCCCTCTTGGATTCGCCTCTGGCCACAATCACTCCACTGACAACGCTGCTGCTCTGACGTTTCATGACATGAGTCCAGAGACAAAGCAGACATTGTTGGACCTGTTCCACCATGGTCACTCCACATTATCAGTCTTGTACTTTGTTGGACATGTTCCACCATGGTCACTGTACACCATCAGCCTTGTACTGTCTGAAAACTGACTTGCTGCTGAAACATGGTGATGAATACTTCCATGTGGCTGCTGAAGGTCACTTTCTGCCTTCAGTTATCCGAGTCTAGAAGCTATATGACTCCGAGTTCAGGCGAGAGCATGGTGCAATGTCTGGTGAAGACATGTTATCTAACATTGGGAAAACTGCTTTTCGCTTTCGTCGTCACAAATTGTTAATAATTTGCGACGAATTGGCTGAGTATGTGGAAGCGACGTGCCGCGTAAGGGCTCTGAGTAGCCAAGAAGCTGTTTCTGCCCTTAAATGTAACAAATAGGCATGGTAATTTACATTCAATGTTATACAATGTCAAAGTTTCCCATGGCCCTTTCGTGTACAACACAACACTCAAATTAACCTGCTTTATTACTGGCCAGTCGGTGGCTATAGGGCCTACACGTTAATATGCTTTAACAATTTCCATTCCATTCTATTTATTGTTAAAAAACAATCAGTGAAGAAAATCAGGCAATAACACGATATGCAATAAAGGGACCAATGCCCCGCTTAATTAGGGACGCCCATGTGTCATAGATAATCTAGGATGGAACTTGGTTGATCAATTAAAATGTTTTAGGAGATCAGACCCAAATCAAGTGATCCAGAACGGGCACAAAAGGCCATAAATACATTGCGACCACCTATAACAGCATAACTATTGACGCTGGGTTTTACCACTGTTTGACCACGCCCATTTTGGTCTCCGACTAGGTAGGGCAGTGTAAAACTATTCCCATGCACGCCACTTGCCGGTGGCCTTTAGTCATAACCTAGCTGGTCCGGCCTAAGGGGTTTAAGACCTACTATTGGTTGCGACCTCTTCATACACGCGGGGGCACTAGCCTAACAAAACAGAAGCGGATACGGCTGATATGCCTTGGCAAATTTAAGAGTGCATAATGCCTATAGCGTCAATCAGTTATCTCTTCAAGTGAAATGATAGTGAAAGTCTTATTCCATAATTTCTCTAGTTGCTCTTTTGGCGAACGTATCCTCAGGATATAGGTAACGGTTCCACGAGAAATGGTTCACGACAAATGGTTCACCGACAAATGGTTAACGGTCAAATGGTTCACGGACAAGTGGTTCACGATCCTTCGGCTCCTAGTTTGAGCTATATTTTCATCATCGTTCATCCAGCGTCTAGTTTGAGCTTTGTTTTCATCGCTCTTCTAACTTCTAGTTTGTGTTTTTTACATTGGACTACGAAAAATCATTTTGAGCTCTATTTTCACCAAAGTATAAGCTGTTTCAGCGATAAAAAATATAGCTCAAACAAGAAGCTGGATGAACGATGGTGAAGATGTAGCTCAAACTAGAAACTGGATGAACGATGTTGAAAATGTAGCTCAAACTAAAAACTGGAAGATCGATGAAAATAGAGCTCAAACTCGAAGCTGGATTCTCGATGAAAATGTAGCTCAAACTAGAGCTGGAAGATCGTGAACCATTTACAAGTCTATGAACCATTTTTCCGTGAACCATTTGTCATGACTCCAGAGGTAACTATGTGTTATGGCTATCAAGAGCACATATAGCACACACTCTTGTTTAATCTCATAAATCGAATCTGTACTTAACTTTATATTTGTTGAGTCGTTTTCAAAAAGTATCTTGTGCCTCAGTCTAAGCCATAAATAACTCGAGGTCGAACACACGAATCCTCTCTATATATGTGGATGCTCGATGTAGTGTTCAGAGTTAACGGGAAAAGGCGCTATATGAAAATATATATCTTATCTTATCTTATCTTATATGATTATTTATAAAGCGCCTCTCACAGCATAGACTATTCAGTGGCGCCAGCGAACCGGAAGGGACAGATAGAGAACAGTGAAGCATTGAAGGACGTTTAGAGTTTAAGATAACTAATAAATGCTTGAACATTACATTCGTATAAATAAGTAGTTATTCTTGATTAGCTATAAAATTACTAAATAAATAGAATTTGTTCTTACTGTTAAACGTGTTGAATCTTTTTTTTACCGGCTTCTCTTGTGTTTCCTCCTGTCACAAGACTAGAAGTCCAATGCAACAACCTACAAATGTAGGGGTGCATAGTTGCATACAATTACATACTCAGTGATGCATTATTAGCCAAGCAGCTGCTGGCTGATTATAGGCCTACAGATGGAAAACCCAGAAAAAATTTGTGGCTGCTATATTTAGGTTTTAGACTCACCCAAACTTCATCATCATCAGTTCCTGATGCCAGTGATTTGGCAGTGATGGGGACAAATAAATTATCTCCATTGTCCTCGGTCATTTGTCAAGTCCATTGCTCCCCTTAGTGTTAGTCCAAGTGGTTATGTCCTCATTTTATGTTATCTATCCAGCGAAGTCTTGGTATGCCTTTGTTTCTCCTTTCTTCGAATCTTCCATTTAAGTGCATTGCGTGGTATTCGGTCAACTGACATTCTCTCGACGTGTCCATCCAACCTTAATACTGACCAATTTAGCATGGATCTTCTATTTATTATGCTCAGCTGCTTTCACTTTGTTAACCCTAGGTGTTAGCCGTAGGTAGCCTGACTTCTGTGTTCTGTGACCTGTTGGATTTCGATTTATCCAACGCTTTACTATTCTGACTACGGTCTCACTTGAATCGACCATCTTTTGACGCATTGTGCATTATGAAAAAAGGCGCTATACGAGTAACAAGATTACGTTGGATGAGAGAGCAATTTACGTTGATTATAGTTTGTGTGCGATTAAAAAAGAGGTTTTGTGCGCAACTGATGATGCAACTATATAATACTACGTTGTCTATTATTTTAATGTTTAAACATAAGTAGGCAGGCTAATATGCATGTTTACTTGTATGAATGTATATAATTATTATGTAAATATTATATATTTATGTATGTTTGTATCTATGTAAATATTTATTTACGTAGACATGTGTTATATATTTGTGTATGCATTTAACCAGCAAATTTTATGCAATTTAATCAAATCTAATCCAGATTATAGCTGTGCTCTTATTGGGTTTCGTGTTATTTTCTTCGTTTTAATCCGGATTATCTGTCATCTCAGCATACTCTAAGTCATACAAGGATGTTTATCGTAGAACTTCAGTAATTACAAATAGGCGGCTGTACCCGGACTCAACTTGTGACGGTTTAATGTAGGCTCACCACAACCACTGTAATTTGCACAGTTTAGTAGGGCAAGACCATACATCTGTCGATGGCGCTACGCTCTAGACTCTAGAGCGTTGCGCCATCGACTGATTAGTAAACATCTACTCAAAGTGGAAAACTCAGAAGAAAAGCCTACATATCATGCTGGCGTCGGGAGCGCCTCTGAGTAGTTCCCTTAAAGGGGCGCTGTACAAATTCTCGAAAGAATGAATGAATGAATGAATCATGCTACGGGGAGAGCCTTTTTGACATTGTGCGGCTCAAGCACAGAGCGTCAAAGATATGACCCTTTAAGGTCGGAGTCAATTTCATTTATATCCTAATCGAAAAACAGGTCGAAATCATCTGTACAATTATAATGTTCAAACTTCTCTGGTTATTTTTCATTTGAAAATCACAGTTACGTAATGGTTTTATTTTTTCCTTCTGAGTAAGAGGTTGACAACCGCATTGATATAAAACATTTGTTTTTTTTCTATACCATTATTACACACACCACCAATTAAGACATCAACATCATAAGTACACTTTGTGGTATTTCTAAGTGAAGATTGACAGTGCATCAGCGACAAATCAATGCAAACTTAGGTGGTGAAAGATTAAATGTCTCGCTACCGACGTCGTCCATTACTGCACCGAAATCAGAAAATAAGTCACTATCGTCTTGATCGCCACCATGCTGTTCATGATCATATATCATTCATTTTATTTTATTATATTATTATTATTATTTCTTTTTAACTTAACGCCGCTTTCTACTGAAAAAGCATCGACTTATGGCGCTCTGCAATTATTGTGTTTGCAGATGAACAACTACGAACAACAAGAACAACTGATTGTAACGGTTCTCACACAGTAACCGTTTCAGTGGAGGCTCGTATTCAAACTCTAGGCCTACACTTTCAGAAACAAGCGCTCAAATCAATCGGCTACCATATGACACAATGCATGCGCGTATATATCTGTATGTAGGCCCTATATATTTGTGCATTTATGTACCTATAGTATGCATGTAATTGTTTGTTTATACAGATTTATTCATTCATCCGAATGGAGGGAATCTCGACTGAAATTCTCACTCAGGCAAATGAAATGTATCAACAAACTGCCATCCACAACCGACATTTCACACCTATTAGAATAACCATAATCATAACCATTAGCAGAATTTTGCCCTAGAATATAGCTATCGTCTCACCGACCGAACAATTCAGTTCTAACTGTTGAGTTCAATGCAATCTAAAATTCAGACGCTGTCCTACGAATTCGTTGACCACGACCTATCGACGATAACATATATAAAACTAACAGACGGTACTTGCCAGAAGTTTTCCATAGCCTGATCCCTTAGCCGGTGACTGAGAAAATGAAGGATGTAATAATCGCTTCTCCCTTTGGCGTTATGACCATTGTTTGAATAATATTGTGAAACGTTATCAGAGGACGCCAGATTCACACTTATTTTCACGAGCATTTTTATCTGTTCCAAAAGGTGGTTATGGTACCTCATTCCAAAACGCAATGGTTTCGGGATAGTCGTAGCATAGATAATCACTCATGTGGTCATAGAGAAGAGTATCCGTGTTTAAGGTCACGGATGACACTGTACCATCGTCCAAACCTGTAAACATTCAGCTGAAGACTTACGTACTGACTCCTGAAAGGCACGGCTACCAAATAATAAAGGTAGTGAAAAATAAACTGCAAAAGAACGAGTTTTTGAGTCCATTTAGAAGCAGATTCATGCCACCATAGCATGTCAGAAATATGATTCTAGATTTCTGCTCCACCTGCGCCTCCTGGCAAAGTCAGCTGTAATAGTACACTGACCGTACACTGAGAAGGTGAGGGAGAGGACTAGCCACCCACCCTCATATGCCGAGGCTAAAAATTGAAGTCGCTAACACTTCGTACCACGACTGCCTCAGGGATAGCTTAAGAGACTGATCTTCTGCTCTCCTTCTTTTAGCCTGCCACCTAGCGAAAACTAGTGAATGGAAGCGAAGTGAAACCAATGAGACTCATCATTGTCGTCGTCATCATAATCAGTGCACAACATCAGATTTTACGTGTATTTTCTTATTCACGCAACACATTCACACGTAGATCGTGTAACTCAAGAGATGATAAGGGAGAGTTGCCATAAATGGACCACTTAAGGGAAACCGAGGTTTACTGAATGAATGCTACCGAATTTCTAAAAGGAAATTATGCCATATGATGGGCTGATTGGTCAAGTATGTTGTTCATAATTAAGGGACAGATAGTATTCATGCATTTATGAAAAAGAACTAAAACAACTGAAGCTCTAATAGGTCCAATCAAGGCAACCTGTTTCCTTAAATGGACCGCATGGTGTCCTTGATTGGACCAGTTGCCCTGAATGGAACATATTATTTTAAAGACGTTTTTTAAAGATAATTTGCAATAAAAAACACTTTAAACGTTTTAAAACACTTATTGTCTAAAACATGCAAAATAAAGGCGTCTGTATCTAACTGTTAAAATACTATAAAAGTAGTAGAAATCAACTTAATATATGACTAACATAACCACTGCCAGTAAACTAATTAGATGTACATTGTCAGAATCACTAGTTAAATATAGACTACACATAGTTAACTATAGACTATTTAATAACGACTAAATGATTAGTTAAGTCTCTTATTAATGCTTATTTACAACCATTTGTGTCTAACACTTAACAATTAATAGGGGCCTAATTAGAGGAATTACACACAGTTTGCACAGAGGAACACATCATCATCAAGCAGTCCCCGCATTTTCTTACACTCGTAGACATCTACATATACAACTGAAAGAAAATGTTGTTTGACATAATACAAGCCAGCGGAACTTATTATTATATAAATAAGCACCTCAAGCACAGAATAACATTGCAAGTGCCGGTGTCCTTAAATGGACCACCCCAAATTATTGGTCCAATTCAGGAAACTAAGTGTGGTCCATTCCAGGCAACACGGACTACTTCTGCTAACTCTGCGATAGTTCAATCCACGTAAGTCTTAGCCTAAAATAACTGATTGTCGCTCAAACATGAAACCTGGGTATAACTAAAACAAATTTGATTACATTTTTAAAAGCTGATCTTAAATATACATCCTCGTTGTCAGGTACGGCTAAAAATAGATCAGAGCTACATGAAATAGAGTTTTAACCGCAATTTAATAAAATTATGTTTAGTATTCCGTAAAACTGCCTACACCGATACGATCAATATTCAACTGCGCAAGAATACAACAGTTGAAACGAGGTTAAATGGGTATCTAGGGTGTAAATCGGCTGTGGTCCAATTAAGGCAACGGTCCAATTGGGGCAACTCTCCCCTACGTGTAAAATTTACTTAAAATTCGCCTTTTGTGATTTCCAAAACTAGTACAAATGACAACAATATTTATTTACCCGTAGGCCCTATATTTGACATCATAAGATTTGTTCTTACAGTGATCTGCGCAATTTTCTTTCTTTCACTCACATTTCAAAACAATCTAAGTCATACGGAAATTTGCAGCGCATGAACTTCCGCAAAAAAGAAATTGTCAACGCTAGCTTTGATTCGCATACTGGTATGCAGTCGTACCCGGACACAGTTTATGACGACTTAGTATATTCTCAGTATAGAACCGATCAGTAGAGCCGGAATATAATTAGTGTTATCTCACTTATTTGTAAACAGTTTCACACACACACACACACACACACATACGTGTGGGACCTTCATTTCCACGACGGGCCAAAGAGTCTATCAAAGTCATGACCGACTTTGACAGCTTATATCTTCGAAACCACTGGCAGTAGAGCTACGAGATTTTCACAGAATGTGGGGACCGGCCGGCTGAGCATCTGGCCCTTTTCTTGAAAAATGCATGGGGTCGGTGTGTGTCGGCGTGTGTGTCATCGGTATCCCGTGTAAAGCGGAAGCAGTGTGTGTCGGCGTGTATGTCATCGGTATCCCTTGTAAAACGCAAGCAGTGTGTGTCATGCTTTTCCATGTATTTTACAGCAGCAGTGTGTGTCATGCTTTTCCGTGTATTTTAGAGCTGCCGTGTGTGTCATGCTTTTCCGTGTATTTTAGAGCTGCCGTGTGTGTCATGCTTTTTCATCTATTTTAGAGCAGCAGTGTGTGTCATGCTTTCCCATGTATTTTACAGCAGCAGTGTGTGTCATGCTTTTCCATGTATTTTACAGCAGCAGTGTGTGTCATGTTTTTCCGTGTATTTTAGAGCAGCAATGTGTGTCATGCGTTTCGATGTCTTTTACAGCAGCAGTGTGTGTATCATTTTTTCACCTCGTGTCATTGTTTGCTGATTTCTTTCACAGATGTCCATCTGAGAGAAGCTATATACTATCAGTCGCATTGTTTCAATTCCTTGCATTAGGTCCTTTATTTTCATAAAGCCTATTTGCGCTATCCTTTTCATTTCATTTATATTTATTTTCATTCCATAGGCCTATTCTATCGAAAATCAAATTTAGATGGTTCATTGTTCTTTGCAGACCTTCCTGGCCATTCTCCACAATCGTCTGAGATTGACCTTCTTCGCAAATCTTCCAGACTATTCTCCAGTAGCGACTCGGTGTCCGAAAATCTTAAAGCCTTTACCATCCGGCCTCATACATTTATTTCCTCCTTTATGTTGACGCAAGAGAGACAGAGAGAAGTTGTGGTAATAAGTATTTTGCCAAGGTAGGACATAACTAAAGCTTTAGGCAGCAAGGGAGTTGAGATTAAAAGCAGACTGAAGAAGACTAGCATGGCAGAAAAGGTCAGGTACTGATAGGTCGACTTCAAACTGAAAGGACCATTGGCCAGAAATTCTTCAGTGCAAGAGTTGTAGACTTGACCAATTGAGGTGAGAGTGGGCAATCCTTCCTTCCCCCTCTACCAATTACTCCCGGTTCTGCATATTCCCCTTTGCCCTTATTCTGACCTTATGGCCCATATACAGATTTCCTATTATCCTTCTACCCTTCAAGTTAATTCCCAGTCACCTGAATACATACAGTCCATGAAATCCGTTCTCATAAATCACAAAACACGCAAACGTCTTCGTCATGCTCAAGGCTTCTCTTTGTCAACACCCTCAAGGCTTCAAACGCACAAGGATCTACCCCTCCTGAATCCGAACTCATCCTCTTACAGATCTTCTATGATCATTCTATCCTTCCAAACAATTCAGAGTCGTCTAAAAATGCAAGCATACATTTTGTCAAGTCTACACCATAATATAGCTTATGATAGTCAAAACACACATTAACGTCTAGGACTCTAGGTCATGCTCAAAGCTCATCTCTGTCAATACACTCAAGGCTCAAGTGGCTTACAGGCTCTGACAGTGTTAAGGTTGGTACATGTATTACTTATCAACTAGCAGTGTCACGGAATGTTATCTTATCTAATGGCAGAGTGTGTTGAGGTTGGAACATGTCCAGTGTAGTATAATTTCAAAGATAAGTTTCATGGATTAGTTTTAATCTAACATTAGAGTGTGTCTTGGATTGGTATAACTTGTATAATAGCAGAGTGTGTCAGGTTTATCATTCTTTATTATTTATCTAATAGTAGGGTGTGTCATTCGACTGCCTGAATTATTAAAAGACCAGCCACTGTCCAGTTTCATGATATCAACATTGTAAACTTTACACATTGATTTTGTTCATTTGAGGAACATTAAATATGGTGCTTCATTTTTGATCTACAAAAGTCTTTTATGTTTTTCCAAGTACGATTCCTCAAACAAGGTTCAGCTTCAATACAATTTTCTATTTCACACTTTCCCGGTAGGTGGCCACGCAGAACTGCTGGTAACAGATGACGATTGACAGCAGCTTGTTCATTTTCTGTCCATGCTTTTTTGGTGTCTACAACCAGCAATATAAAAACGAAACTTAGTAGAATTCAGAAATCAGACCTTCAGCAATTTTTTTAGAGGCCCTACTTGATTTACATGCATCTCTGTGCTGAACAGATCATAATGTTTAGGTCACACAGAACATAATGAAATCTGATATTTGTTAATTTACCTCAATAACCTTTTTTTAATCCTAACATTTAATCGTAGCCTACGCTGCATTGTGGAATTTCCAAAACTTGTACACAAGTCACCCTACAAAACTTTTAGTGTTCACATGTCTTGATTTCGACAATTCAGAGATTTGTACTGACATGATATTGTGATGCAGAAATGATTATAAATTCTAAAAACCCATATAAGTACAGTTGCAATTAAGTATTTAAAACAGTGAATTTGCATAGATATCAATGATAATGTGCCTAATACATTGTCTCCCAGTTGAAAACAATCATTGTTCGATCTCCTGGGGCAAGCCTTAATCATATGCATTGTCCTTGGATATATCACGGAGTTTTGTGTTCCAGTCACATGCCAGCATTCCACTGGCCATTTTGCTCCATACATGTATGAATACCACCTACATAAATACATACACACATACGCGTACTTGCATTTAATACATACTTACATTTATATAAATGCAAAAAACAAAATATAGTTAATTAAAGCATACAAGGCATCCTGTGTTTTCGCTTGGTGGGTACAACAACAGGTACGTCCGAGTCTTTTGGAAGAGCACTGCCAGAAGCAGAAATGGATGTGGAGATTGAAGAAGATATGGTTGCATTCCCAAGACCAATAGCAGATGGCAGCAAAGATGGCGTTTCATCAGATTCTTCAGAGTCGCCCTTACTTTCTTGCCAAGCTGTACATACAAATATTCAACATACTACAGACCTTGGTGATTAAATTCATAATCACATCAATTGTGTTGTTAGAAATTATTTGAGGCTACAGTGTCATGGATTGGTATTAGTATTCTAATAGCAGTGAGTTGAGGTTGGTACATGTAGTAGCTATCAGCTAGAAGTGTCATGGTTTGGTATTACAAATCCAATGCCAGAGTGTGTGTCAGGTGTAATCAAAGATCAGTGTCATGGATTGGTATTACCAACCCAATAGCAGAATGTGTTGAGGTTGGTATATATATATATATATATATATATATATATATATATATATCACCAACCATTTGCCCATACTAACACTCGTTTATTCTCTATTAGATTCACCGGGCCAGCCGTTTGGAATCAGATTCCCCTAAACTTCCGACAATTGCCTAGTTTGTGGTCTTTTAAAAGAAAAATGCGTTCGTTCCTGCTTGAACAACGTATATAGCTTTATCTCTTTCAGGGACACCAGGGATTATTATGACCAAAGTGCGTTAACGAGTCCTTGGTTCACAGTTCCGAGTGTATATTGCCGAGTCCTTAGTTAAGATAAAAAGTATAGTTTCTTTTTACGACCTACCAGTAATATGATAAAAAGATTGGCGTTTATACGTTTTGTAATTCTACCCAGGTGACACTGTTTAAGCGGGGTCCACGGCCCTTTTTGTGTCACCTGTGTACCCAAACTACAGAAATTGATTTGCCTGCTTTTTGTTTGATTTGTTTTTCTGTTCAGTTTGGATACCAAATAAAAGATTGATTGATTGATATATATATATAAGTAAAGATCAGGGTCATGGATTGATATCCTATTATAAAAAGCTCAGCTGTGTGTGTCGTGGACTAACGCTGTGACTTATTCTACCTCGTACGCTACTACCCCACTAATCTGCTTCAGTGTCCGCTGCTTATGTGGCGACTGCGGACGCCACTAGGGGCAGACACTTATTGCGAGGCCGACCCCAGACTCGGAAGGAGGGAGGGATGGATGGAAGGAAGGAAGGGAGGGACAGACAGACTTGGTAAAATCTTTTCTCTTACTATTAATCCATTCATTTTCTTTATCAACCTGTCATACATGACTTAGATATATAAATGCAAAAACAAAATATAGTTAATTAAAGCATACAAGGCATCCTGTGTTTTCGCTTGGTGGGCACAGCAACAGGTACGTCCGAGTCTTTTGGAAGAGCACCGCCAGAAGCAGAAATGGATGTGGAGATTGAAGAAGATATGGTTGCATTCCCAAGACCAATCGCAGATGGCAGTGAAGATGGCGTTTCATCAGATTCTTCAGAGTCGCTCTTACTTTCATGCCAAGCTGTACAAACAAATATTCAATACAGACCTTGGTGCTTAAATACATAATCCACATAAATTGTGTTGTAAGAAACCAACATGTTGTCAACTTTTCTCCGGATTGTACACAGCATAATTGAATTATATCATAATGTACAAAAGAATGTTGATGTACAATTGTATGTGTTATTTGGTGCACCTTGGTTTCGAGTTATCGTTTAAAAAGATATGGACTAATATTTTGATTCAAAGTCAATTGCTGTATATTAGTGGATAATTATTAGCATTTCTTCAAATGGACTATTATTAAAGGCGTGTGTCAATGATTGGAGCCCTTACAGTTCCTTGTTGCCACATGTAAGGATGTGCATACCCATATTGTGGCCGGTATAGATTTAAGCATTTGGATTTGGGGTTTTTGTAGATGCATAAAGTGGTCTTAAGCATAAATAAAAGATGAGACTGAAAACAAAACTAATATATCCAATAAATATGTTATATCCATTGGTTACCCCTCCATACAAATTTGGCCACAAGTTGAAAATATGTATAAAAGCCTTAAACAAATACAAGACACTTAGAATACACCAAGATAACAGTTCAAAATAATAAAAATTAATTGAAGTAGTCAGAACCAACTTACAAACTAAATCACAGTCAGTAGAAACATCCACAAGCAATTCATCCAGTGACTTTCCTTTCTGAGAAGTAAGTTCACCACTGTCCATGAGAAGAAATAGTTTTGCCAACTTAGATGCTTGAAGAACATCATTTGGCAGTCGATAGAACTGTCTGTGTACTCTTATATCGTGCCCCATATATTGGGCCAGCATGTCTAATTCATTTTCCTTTAAGTTTAGTACTTGACTCAGTGTAGCAACATGCTTCCGCAGGCTTGTAGATCTGAGTGCTAATGGATTTTTAGCTCCACATACATTGGCTGCATTTCTGAGAGCATCCGAGCCTCGCAAGAAATTGTCAGAATTACTGTAGGCAAAAACGTAGTTGCTACTGATTCGAATTCCAGCAGCAGAACGATATTTTTTCAGCAGTTCAATTGATGTTTGTATTTTCGGAAGCAATAGCACAGGAACGGTTCTGTCTCTTTTACCTTTCAGCTCTACACGGACAAACATTTTACAAAGACTCTGCTCCATAGGACTTAATGCTTCAATGGCATCAGATGACAGGCTGATCATGGTTTTCTGTTCGTACTCTTCAGTGGTCATCTTTGAAACTTCTCCTTGCCTCCGTCTATTAAATATAATTACTTGCGCCAGAGTTGTTTCTGCCAATCGCCGCCAAGTTTCCTGAACGCCAAAACAATCTATCTGTGTCTGACCTAACTTTTCCGACAAGCCGATTAATGTCTTATTCAGATGTTCATTGAGCTTCAAAACATCGCTAGACAGTGGCAAGACACTTACTTTATTTCTCTTTCTGTCTTGCAATGTCCCCAAGGCATGGCGACCAATTTCATCACCCCACTCCATACTGCAAAGCTCACTGAAGTAATCTGCACTTTTGATTTTATGAAGGTCCTTTTCCTCAATTGCATTTTTTTTGCTATTTTTGCAAGCTTCTGTAGAGCATGGCCAAGCTTCAAAGCCAGTGATGGCTTACTGTAAGTCAGGTTCTGTTCCTGAAAGCCAGCAAGTGCTTTCACAGCAACTAGGCATTGCCTAAATCGATCAGGTATAATGCAGTCAGCCAAATTGACATTTCCAAGACCTTCCAGTTCACGCATTTTAATAAAAAATCTTGTGACTTCGCGTACCTTATCTCTAATATAAGCCTTTTTTTGCATGCCCTTCCTTGCAATTAGTTTTGAAGCATAATCCATAATTAGACTGTCATTTTTTGCAGCAAGCTTAATGGTTCCATCAAGCATACCTGCCAACAGCTCAGATGCCTTTACTGAAGTGCCTTTTGGTGAAGGCAATAGGAGACCAGCATTCGCTACTTTTCGACCTCCAACTCTTGCTTTATCAAACTTGCACCGATGCCTGAAAAAGTCCTTTTTCAAGAGATAACAAAAGCAGTATTCACAGGGAACATAATCAGTTGGAAGTGTCGCACGTTTAGACCTGTAAGTTACTAAAAATTCACCCTTTTGTTCACGAAGAACTTCTGTGTTGTGTATGTGATTCCCCAAATTCCTCAGTCTAACAATACACTTACATCGTTGTGCTTTGTCTTCTAAGGAAGCAATCTCTACAACCTCATGCTCTTCTCGATGCTTTGTTAGCCAGTGACGTTGTATTTGAGTCTGTTTTGTACCGCAATAAAAGCAGTATGGCCTCTTTTCAAAATACTGTACTGTGTAGTTTCTACCTGAAACTTGAACTGAATTTTCAGTACTCAGCACTGACTGATCAGGCTGACAGCTGCTCATATCATCGCAAGATATACGTGCTAACTTTATACTAATACCATCACTTTGTTTGCTTTGCTTAGCCGCCTTTTTAACCTTTGGAACACACCTCCTCTGTTTCTTACCATCAGGTACCTTTTCATAATCTGATGACTGGCATGACTCACCATCACCTGACTCATCAGGAACATATTCATCATCTGACTCACTGTCAGACTGCATTTCTGTATTATTATCTGAAAGTTGCTCTTCAACTGGTGGCTGCGCAGATTTCAAAACTTCTGTGTGCGAGCTGTATACTCGGCTGGGAGATGACAGAAATTGGTCAAAATCCTGAAACATTATAGTCATTTAAGATCATAAGCAGATGCACCATTTGTGAACTTTGTAAGAGGCGCTGCATAAGTGTTTTGATGGTCACATGTATACGTACATAGTTATCAAACATGTGTCATGGATAAGTATTATTTATCTAGCATACACATAATACGCACTTACATGCATAGACACCATCTAAAATCCCAAATAAATAGACACCACTTGAAATCTCAAGTACATCAAAAGAAGCAGTTCTTATCTTCTTGAAATGGTTTGCTTTTAACCCCTGTAAAATTGACAAACAAGATATTTTGCAAAAAGAAAACTTTAAGGAAGGAAGAAGTAAAATCCAGGAAAATAGACAATCCACTTACTGGAAAAAGTTCTAATTCCTCAGAACATACTGAATCACAAATGACATCTTCATCACCGCAGAAAATGCTTTCAAACTTCTGTAAAGAAAAATAATAAAAAATCTTGGAGGAAGCGAATGCAACAATAGTATGAATTTGTTTCAGAATAAATATCAATTTGATCTATTGAAATAATTATTACAACAATATTTATCAATTAACTTTAGGCAGCATATTGGATGGAGCATTAACACCTAATCACGCAACACAAATGATATAGATTGGTATTACTTATCTAATTGCAGTGTGTGTCAGATGTAAAATTATCAAAGCGTCATGGATTGGTATAAGTAATCAGAGTGTGTTGAGGTTGGTACATGTGTTAGTTATCAAGATCAGTGTCATGGATTCGTAACACTAATCCAATAGCAGAGTGTGTCAGGTTTAGTATACATTCTCAAAAATCAGTGTCATGGATTGGTATTATTTATCTACTAGTAGTGTGTGTCATGGATTCGACGAACTGATATAATAGCCGAGTGTGTCAAAGTTAGTAGTAGTTATATAACATGTGTCATGGATTGGTATTATTTGTCGATTAGAAGAGTGTGTGTCAGGTGTAATCAAAGATCAGTGTCATGGATTGGTATTATTTTTGTAATACAAGAGTGTGTGTCGGGTGTAATCAAAGATCAGTGTCATGGATTGGTATTACTAACCTAATAGCAGAGTGTGCTGAGGTTGGTATATATATATATATATATATATATATATACATATATATATATATATATATATATATATATATATCAGTAAAGATCAGTGTCGTGGATTGATATAACTTAAAAAATAGCAGTGTGTCAGGTTTAGTTCATGTATTAGTTATCATTTTAGCCAGTATATTGGATGGAGCATTTACACCTGAAATGATGCCGAAATGGCGGTTATAGCCTAACAAAAATAACCAACTAACATTAAGAGTGAAAATAACACAAAATGTACAACTAAAGCTCATTTTGAACACATTACTAAGACAAGGCACTATCTTGCAGTCACTCAGCAGCCTGCCAATAAATTTGTGGTAAATAATAATTCAAGTGCAGGTAACAGATAAAGAATTAGTGCAACAAATCATCCAAAACAAATGAAACCTAAACCAAATAAGAATCAAAATTTCAACACAAGATACACTACTATTTGTAATGGTTACACAGAAACTTACAATGCCTTGCAGTTAAGTAAATGGAACTCAGTCCAGTTAAAACAATGAAGAGTCACATAAGATGACTACACCTAGTTACTTACTTCTTTTAGAGCTATTCTAGCATCAGGCATATCCATGGCATCAAGCAATGTTTCTGAACTGTCAACTACTTCGCTCCTTACACCTGGCTCCATTTCTTTATTCCATCCTGAATCTTGCACCGGCACTTGAGCTTGTAGAAGCTCTGTCTGGCGAGTACTTTGAACTGGCTCATTGTCTTCATGAGACGGTGAGAGAGACAACTGGCCAACTCCCTTGGTACGCCGAGGCTAAGAAAATAAAGAAGAAGATATCTGAGGACAGTGTCATGGATTGGTATTAGTAATCTAATAGCAGAGTGTGTTGAGGTTGGTACATGTGTCAGTTATCAACTAGCAGTGTCATGGATTGGTGTGAAGCATCTAATAGTAGAGTGTGTCATGGAATGTCCAAACTTATCTAATGGAAGTGTGTGTCGAGTTGACACATGTAATAGTTATCAAGATCAGTGTCATGGATTCGTAATACTAATCCAATAGCAGAGTGTGTCAGGTTTATTATACATTCTCAAACATCAGTGTCATGGATTGGTATTATTTATCTACCAGTAGTGTGTGTCATGGATTGGAAGAATTGATATAATAGCCGAGTGTGTCAAAGTTAGTAGTAGTTATATAACATGTGTCATGGATTGGTATTATTTGTCGATTAGAAGAGTGTGTGTCAGGTGTACTCAAAGATCAGTGTCATGGATTCGTAATACTAATCCAATAGCAGAGTGTGTCAGGTTTATTATACATTCTCAAACATCAGTGTCATGGATTATTATTTATCTACCAGTAGTGTGTGTCATGGATTGGAAGAATTGATATAATAGCCGAGTGTGTCAAAGTTAGCAGTAGTTATATAACATGTGTCATGGATTGGTATTATTTGTCGATTAGAAGAGTGTGTGTCAGGTGTAATCAAAGATCAGTGTCATGGATTCGTAATACTAATCCAATAGCAGAGTGTGTCAGGTTTATTATACATTCTCAAACATCAGTGTCATGGATTATTATTTATCTACCAGTAGTGTGTGTCATGGATTGGAAGAATTGATATAATAGCCGAGTGTGTCAAAGTTAGTAGTAGTTATATAACATGTGTCATGGATTGGTATTATTTGTCGAGTAGAAGAGTGTGTGTCAGGTGTAATCAAAGATCAGTGTCATGGATTTGTATTACTAACCTAATAGCAGAGTGTGCTGAGGCTGGTATATAATATATATATATATATATACATATATATATATCATTAAAGATCAGTGTCGTGGATTGAAATAAGTTGAAAAATAGCAGAGGGTGTCAGGTTTAGTACATGTATTAGTTATCATTTTAGCCAGTGTATTGGATGGAGCATTTACACCTGAAATGATGCCGAAATGGCGGTTATAGCCTAACAAAAATAACCAACTAACA
The DNA here is from genome assembly GCA_963556255.1 of Allolobophora icterica. Classification (NCBI taxonomy): domain Eukaryota; kingdom Metazoa; phylum Annelida; class Clitellata; order Crassiclitellata; family Lumbricidae; genus Allolobophora; species Allolobophora icterica. Next base: position 14,431,521 of record OY744610.1, read on the forward strand.
TTAAGAGTGAAAATAACACAAAATGTACAACTAAAGCTCATTTTGAACACATTACTAAGACAAGGCACTATCTTGCAGTCACTCAGCAGCCTGCCAATAAATTAGTGGTAAATAATAATTCAAGTGCAGGTAACAGATAAAGAATTAGTGCAACAAATCATCCAAAACAAATGAAACCTAAACCAAATAAGAATCAAAATTTCAACACAAGATACACTACTATTTGTAATGGTTACACAGAAACTTACAATGCCTTGCAGTTAAGTAAATGGAACTCAGTCCAGTTAAAACAATGAAGAGTCACATAAGATGACTACACAAAGTTACTTACTTCTTTTAGAGCTATTCTAGCATCAGGCATATCCATGGCATCAAGCAATGTTTCTGAACTGTCAACTACTTCGCTCCTTACACCTGGCTCCATTTCTTTATTCCATCCTGAATCTTGCACCGGCACTTGAGCTTGTAGAAGCTCTGTCTGGCGAGTACTTTGAACTGGCTCATTGTCTTCATGAGACGGTGAGAGAGACAACTGGCCAACTCCCTTGGTACGCCGAGGCTAAGAAAATAAAGAAGAAGATATCTGAGGACAGTGTCATGGATTGGTATTAGTAATCTAATAGCAGAGTGTGTTGAGGTTGGTACATGTGTCAGTTATCAACTAGCAGTGTCATGGATTGGTGTGAAGCATCTAATAGTAGAGTGTGTCATGGAATGTCCAAACTTATCTAATGGAAGTGTGTGTCGAGTTGACACATGTAATAGTTATCAAGATCAGTGTCATGGATTCGTAATACTAATCCAATAGCAGAGTGTGTCAGGTTTATTATACATTCTCAAAAATCAGTGTCATGGATTGGTATTATTTATCTACTAGTAGTGTGTGTCATGGATTGGAAGAACTGATATAATAGCCGAGTGTGTCAAAGTTAGTAGTAGTTATATAACATGTGTCATGGATTGGTATCATTTGTCGATTAGAAGAGTGTGTGTCAGGTGTAATCAAAGATCAGTGTCATGGATTGGTATTATTTTTATAATACAAGAGTGTGTGTCGGGTGTAATCAAAGATCAGTGTCATGGATTGGTATTACTAACCTAATAGCAGTGTGCTGAGGTTGGTATATATATAATATATATATATATATATATATATATATATATATATTTTAATCAGTAAAGATCAGTGTCGTGGATTGATATAACTTAAAAAATAGCAGTGTGTCAGGTTTAGTTCATGTATTAGTTATCATTTTAGCCAGTATATTGGATGGAGCATTTACACCTGAAATGATGCCGAAATGGCGGTTATAGCCTAACAAAAATAACCAACTAACATTAAGAGTGAAAATAACACAAAATGTACAACTAAAGCTCATTTTGAACACATTACTAAGACAAGGCACTATCTTGCAGTCACTCAGCAGCCTGCCAATAAATTAGTGGTAAATAATAATTCAAGTGCAGGTAACAGATAAAGAATTAGTGCAACAAATCATCCAAAACAAATGAAACCTAAACCAAATAAGAATCAAAATTTCAACACAAGATACACTACTATTTGTAATGGTTACACAGAAACTTACAATGCCTTGCAGTTAAGTAAATGGAACTCAGTCCAGTTAAAACAATGAAGAGTCACATAAGATGACTACACAAAGTTACTTACTTCTTTTAGAGCTATTCTAGCATCAGGCATATCCATGGCATCAAGCAATGTTTCTGAACTGTCAACTACTTCGCTCCTTACACCTGGCTCCATTTCTTTATTCCATCCTGAATCTTGCACCGGCACTTGAGCTTGTAGAAGCTCTGTCTGGCGAGTACTTTGAACTGGCTCATTGTCTTCATGAGACGGTGAGAGAGACAACTGGCCAACTCCCTTGGTACGCCGAGGCTAAGAAAATAAAGAAGAAGATATCTGAGGACAGTGTCATGGATTGGTATTAGTAATCTAATAGCAGAGTGTGTTGAGGTTGGTACATGTGTCAGTTATCAACTAGCAGTGTCATGGATTGGTGTGAAGCATCTAATAGTAGAGTGTGTCATGGAATGTCCAAACTTATCTAATGGAAGTGTGTGTCGAGTTGACACATGTAATAGTTATCAAGATCAGTGTCATGGATTCGTAATACTAATCCAATAGCAGAGTGTGTCAGGTTTATTATACATTCTCAAAATTCAGTGTCATGGATTGGTATTATTTATCTACTAGTGTGTGTCATGGATTGGAAGAACTGATATAATAGCCGAGTGTGTCAAAGTTAGTAGTAGTTATATAACATGTGTAATGGATTGGTATTATTTGTCGATTAGAAGAGTGTGTGTCAGGTGTAATCAAAGATCAGTGTCATGGATTGGTATTATTTTTATAATACAAGAGTGTGTGTCGGGTGTAATCAAAGATCAGTGTCATGGATTGGTATTACTAACCTAATAGCAGAGTGTGCTGAGGTTGGTATATATAATATATATATATATATATATATATATATATATATTTATCAGTAAAGATCAGTGTCGTGGATTGATATAACTTAAAAAATAGCAGTGTGTCAGGTTTAGTTCATGTATTAGTTATCATTTTAGCCAGTATATTGGATGGAGCATTTACACCTGAAATGATGCCGAAATGGCGGTTATAGCCTAACAAAAATAACCAACTAACATTAAGAGTGAAAATAACACAAAATGTACAACTAAAGCTCATTTTGAACACATTACTAAGACAAGGCACTATCTTGCAGTCACTCAGCAGCCTGCCAATAAATTAGTGGTAAATAATAATTCAAGTGCAGGTAACAGATAAAGAATTAGTGCAACAAATCATCCAAAACAAATGAAACCTAAACCAAATAAGAATCAAAATTTCAACACAAGATACACTACTATTTGTAATGGTTACACAGAAACTTACAATGCCTTGCAGTTAAGTAAATGGAACTCAGTCCAGTTAAAACAATGAAGAGTCACATAAGATGACTACACAAAGTTACTTACTTCTTTTAGAGCTATTCTAGCATCAGGCATATCCATGGCATCAAGCAATGTTTCTGAACTGTCAACTACTTCGCTCCTTACACCTGGCTCCATTTCTTTATTCCATCCTGAATCTTGCACCGGCACTTGAGCTTGTAGAAGCTCTGTCTGGCGAGTACTTTGAACTGGCTCATTGTCTTCATGAGACGGTGAGAGAGACAACTGGCCAACTCCCTTGGTACGCCGAGGCTAAGAAAATAAAGAAGAAGATATCTGAGGACAGTGTCATGGATTGGTATTAGTAATCTAATAGCAGAGTGTGTTGAGGTTGGTACATGTGTCAGTTATCAACTAGCAGTGTCATGGATTGGTGTGAAGCATCTAATAGTAGAGTGTGTCATGGAATGTCCAAACTTATCTAATGGAAGTGTGTGTCGAGTTGACACATGTAATAGTTATCAAGATCAGTGTCATGGATTCGTAATACTAATCCAATAGCAGAGTGTGTCAGGTTTATTATACATTCTCAAAATTCAGTGTCATGGATTGGTATTATTTATCTACTAGTGTGTGTCATGGATTGGAAGAACTGATATAATAGCCGAGTGTGTCAAAGTTAGTAGTAGTTATATAACATGTGTAATGGATTGGTATTATTTGTCGATTAGAAGAGTGTGTGTCAGGTGTAATCAAAGATCAGTGTCATGGATTGGTATTATTTTTATAATACAAGAGTGTGTGTCGGGTGTAATCAAAGATCAGTGTCATGGATTGGTATTACTAACCTAATAGCAGAGTGTGCTGAGGTTGGTATATATAATATATATATATATATATATATATATATATATATATATATTTATCAGTAAAGATCAGTGTCGTGGATTGATATAACTTAAAAAATAGCAGTGTGTCAGGTTTAGTTCATGTATTAGTTATCATTTTAGCCAGTATATTGGATGGAGCATTTACACCTGAAATGATGCCGAAATGGCGGTTATAGCCTAACAAAAATAACCAACTAACATTAAGAGTGAAAATAACACAAAATGTACAACTAAAGCTTATTTTGAACACAGTACTAAGACAAGGCACTATCTTGCAGTCACTCAGCAGCCTGCCAATAAATTAGTGGTAAATAACAATTCAAGTGCAGGTAACAGATAAAGAATTAGTGCAACAAATCATCCAAAACAAATGAAACCTAAACCAAATAAGAATCAAAATTTCAACACAAGATACACTACTATTTGTAATGGTTACACAGAAACTTACAATGCCTTGCAGTTAAGTAAATGGAACTCAGTCCAGTTAAAACAATGAAGAGTCACATAAGATGACTACACAAAGTTACTTACTTCTTTTAGAGCTATTCTAGCATCAGGCATATCCATGGCATCAAGCAATGTTTCTGAACTGTCAACTACTTCGCTCCTTACACCTGGCTCCATTTCTTTATTCCATCCTGAATCTTGCACCGGCACTTGAGCTTGTAGAAGCTCTGTCTGGCGAGTACTTTGAACTGGCTCATTGTCTTCATGAGACGGTGAGAGAGACAACTGGCCAACTCCCTTGGTACGCCGAGGCTAAGAAAATAAAGAAGAAGATATCTGAGGACAGTGTCATGGATTGGTATTAGTAATCTAATAGCAGAGTGTGTTGAGGTTGGTACATGTGTCAGTTATCAACTAGCAGTGTCATGGATTGGTGTGAAGCATCTAATAGTAGAGTGTGTCATGGAATGTCCAAACTTATCTAATGGAAGTGTGTGTCGAGTTGACACATGTAATAGTTATCAAGATCAGTGTCATGGATTCGTAATACTAATCCAATAGCAGAGTGTGTCAGGTTTATTATACATTCTCAAACATCAGTGTCATGGATTATTATTTATCTACCAGTAGTGTGTGTCATGGATTGGAAGAATTGATATAATAGCCGAGTGTGTCAAAGTTAGTAGTAGTTATATAACATGTGTCATGGATTGGTATTATTTGTCGATTAGAAGAGTGTGTGTCAGGTGTAATCAAAGATCAGTGTCATGGATTTGTATTACTAACCTAATAGCAGAGTGTGCTGAGGCTGGTATATAATATATATATATATATATATATATATATATATTTATCAGTAAAGATCAGTGTCGTGGATTGAAATAAGTTGAAAAATAGCAGAGGGTGTCAGGTTTAGTACATGTATTAGTTATCATTTTAGCCAGTGTATTGCATGGAGCATTTACACTTGAAATGATGCCGAAATGGCAGTTATGGCCTAACAAAAATAAACAACTAACATTAAGAGTGAAAATAACACAAAATGTACAACTAAAGCTCATTTTGAACACATTACTAAGACAAGGCACTATCTTGCAGTCACTCAGCAGCCTGCCAATAAATTAGTGGTAAATAATAATTCAAGTGCAGGTAACAGATAAAGAATTAGTGCAACAAATCATCCAAAACAAATGAAACCTAAACCAAATAAGAATCAAAATTTCAACACAAGATACACTACTATTTTTAATGGTTACACAGAAACTTACAATGCCTTGCAGTTAAGTAAATGGAACTCAGTCCAGTTAAAACAATGAAGAGTCACATAAGATGACTACACAAAGTTACTTACTTCTTTTAGAGCTAGTCTAGCATCAGGCATATCCATGGCATCAAGCAATGTTTCTGAACTGTCAACTACTTCGCTCCTTACACCTGGCTCCATTTCTTTATTCCATCCTGAATCTTGCACCGGCACTTGAGCTTGTAGAAGCTCTGTCTGGCGAGTACTTTGAACTGGCTCATTGTCTTCATGAGACGGTGAGAGAGACAACTGGCCAACTCCCTTGGTACGCCGAGGCTAAGAAAATAAAGAAGAAGATATCTGAGGACAGTGTCATGGATTGGTATTAGTAATCTAATAGCAGTGTGTTGAGGTTGGCATACATGTGTTAGTTATCAACTTGCAGTGTCATGGATTGGTTTTACGTATCTAATAGTAGAGTGTGTCATGGAATGTCCAAACTTACCTAATGGAAGTGTGTGTCGAGTTGGACACATGTAATAGTTATCAAGATCAGTGTCATGGATTCGTAATACTAATCCAATAGCAGAGTGTGTCAGGTTTAGTATACATTCTCAAAATTCAGTGTCATGGATTGGTATTATTTATCTACTAGTAGTGTGTGTCATGGATTGGAAGAACTGATATAATAGCCGAGTGTGTCAAAGTTAGTAGTAGTTATCAAACATGTGTCATGGATTGGTATTATTTGTCTAATAGAAGAGTGTGTGTCAGGTGTAATCAAAGATCAGTGTCATGGATTGGTATTAGTAACCTAATAGCAGAGTGTGTTGAGGCTGGTATATATATATATATATATATATATATATATATATATATCAGTAAAGATCAGTGTCGTGGATTGATATAACTTAAAAAATAGCAGAGGATGTCAGCTTTAGTAATCTAATAGCAGAGTGTGTTGAGGTTCGTACATGTGTTAGTTATCAACTATGTATGATAACATTTTGAACACATTACTAAGACAAGGCACTATCTTGCAGTCACTCAGCAGCCTGCCAATAAATTACTGGTTAATAATAATTCAAGTGCAGGTAACAGATAAAGAATTAGTGCAACATATCATCCAAAACAAATGAAACCTAAACCAAATAAGAATCAAAATTTCAACACAAGATACACTACTATTTGTAATGGTTACACAGAAACTTACAACGCCTTGCAGTTAAGTAAATGGAACTCAGTCCAGTTAAAACAATGAAGAGTCACATAAGATGACTACACAAAGTTACTTACTTCTTTTAGAGCTATTCTAGCATCAGGCATATCCATGGTATCAAGCAATGTTTCTGAACTGTCAACTACTTCGCTCCTTACACCTGGCTGCATTTCTTTATTCCATCCTGAATCTTGCACCGGCACTTGAGCTTGTATAAGCTCTGTCTGGCGAGTACTTTGAACTGGCTCATTGTCTTCATGAGACGGTGAGAGAGACAACTGGCCAACTCCCTTGGTACGCTGAGGCTAAGAAAATAAAGTCGCTAACAATTCGTACCCATTGCTGCGTCAGGGCTAGCTTAAGGGACTGCTCTTCTTCTTCATCTTCAATAGGCTATCATCATGCAATTTTTCTGTGAACACCGTCAAGGGTGCAATTGCTCAAGACTCTACCAGTGCTGCACATGTCCTCGCACAGCCCTACCAATAGGCCACATTTAAAATACTGCATCCAGATATGGAATCCATTGACATTGAACCAGTAGAGAGAGTGCAAAGAAGAAGATATCTGAGGACAGTGTCATGGATTGGTATTAGTAATCTAATAGCAGAGTGTGTTGAAGTTGGTACATGTGTCAGTTATCAACTAGCAGTGTCATGGATTGGTGTGAAGCATCTAATAGTAGAGTGTGTCATGGAATGTCATAATGAGCTTTAATTGTACATTTTGTGTTATTTTCACTCTTAATGTTAGTTGGTTATTTTTGTTAGGCCATAACTGCCATTTCGGCATCATTTCAGGTGTAAATGCTCCATCCAATATACTGGCTAAAATGATAACTAATACATGAACTAAACCTGACACACTGCTATTTTTTAAGTTATATCAATCCACGACACTGATCTTTACTGATAAAAAAATATATATATATATATATATATATATATATTATATATACCAACCTCAGCACACTCTGCTATTAGGTTAGTAATACCAATCCATGACACTGATCTTTGATTACACCCGACACACACTCTTGTATTATAAAAATAATACCAATCCATGACACTGATCTTTGATTACACCTGACACACACTCTTCTAATCGACAAATAATACCAATCCATGACACATGTTATATAACTACTACTAACTTTGACACACTCGGCTATTATATCAGTTCGTCGAATCCATGACACACACTACTAGTAGATAAATAATACCAATCCATGACACTGATTTTTGAGAATGTATACTAAACCTGACACACTCTGCTATTGGATTAGTATTACGAATCCATGACACTGATCTTGATAACTATTACATGTGTCCAACTCGACACACACTTCCATTAGATAAGTTTGGACATTCCATGACACACTCTACTATTAGATGCTTCACACCAATCCATGACACTGCTAGTTGATAACTGACACATGTACCAACCTCAACACACTCCCATTTATCTACTGGTGATATGATTGCCTAATCATATCACCAATTACAGCCATTATAAGGCAGTAAATACCTTCCTCAAATACCATAATAAACATTCTGTGAAATTTTCATAGAAATCCGAGATGGTCGACCTGGAAAGTTCTGAAAATTGGTTGAACCGAGATGGAATGACCCATATATAATTTTGAAAAACCTCTCACACTGTGCCCTGGAAGGTTTTGTCATCATATCAGAAAGTATAACAACTCTAACCTAAAACTAATAAATATTTTCATTAAATAATTCACCTTTCTCCATGGCATATCACCACCTCCGTAATCATAGCGTAGTTCTTCCCCAGGATCGATGTCTTTTCCAGCAAATATTAGGACGTGGGGTCTTCCAGCCACTGTAAGAACCTTTGTGTAACAGTTAGCCAGTCGTCGAGGCAAGTCGTTCACATAACGTCCCAATCTGTTAGACTTCGTGCCATCAATACTGCAACACAGGAATGAAGACTCTAGTCGCCATATTCAGAGCTAAAAGTTGCCATCTTTTCTAAATTGTTCTTAAGTCTTGTATTGGGCAGTTTAGGCTTTGACAAAGGCAGCAAAGAAATGTTAATGGTAATGGCTGCAGGTAAACAAACAGAGCAAACATAAGCTGCTTATTAGCCATTTTGCCTATATTCTTGTTGTTGCACAAAGGATCTCTGATCCCAGGTAGGGGGACTGGTATGCATTATCCTGCTTTGCAGGGAAGGAAGGCTGAACTGGTCTCATAGGCTACCAAATGTCTGCTAAGAGCTTACTTAACGTCCCTACAAAGGCAGCAAACAGACTGTCTTCTTGAGATTGTCCTCTTTAAGACATGAATCCATTCATTCTACTTAACACATTGAATGTTCAAACCAATTAGCTGCCATAATTGAAATATCCATGGTGTATCAAAGTCAACGTTTCCATAAACAGTTTAAGTATGCAACACCATAATTAGATTGCCAACTTATTGTAAAAGAATCTTGCATCAAAAAGAGTTTTTATCAAATAACACACACTACAAATGTTTAGGATGAATAAACTACATAAATTCCTAAAGGAACAAATTGTAAAGTATTTCAGTTGTGAGCTGTTACTGAGCAGAAAATACATAATAAAGTGTAACTGTTGTTCTAGCTATGTCTAAAAAATTTAGTGAAAAAAATACATCTTTAAATTGAGTTGTGCGATTCAAATACTTACGCATAGTCCTTGCCTTGCCACTGAAAGAAATAAACGTAATCCTGTGTTGGGAGATTAAGTGCGTCGTGCTCCAACATTAGTATACCAGGATACTCCAACAAAAATGAACCACGAGGATGAGGCTGTGTAGCAAATACACCATATCCTGAAACAAGAAACATTAAAAAGCAGTGACATAATACGGTTTCAGAAGTGGGAGCACTGGGAGGAGTAACTCTTTTAACACGACAAATACTCAGAACATTTCCACTTCTTAGAAGCATTTCAAAAATATAATTAGTTCAAAGATTACTCTGTTCAAACTCAATCCTCAAAGCTTTTAACAGTTTTCAGTAGGCAATTTGACAAACAATGTCTTCAAGTTAGTGCAAGCTGCTTTGCTTAAAGTATTTCTCAGATTATATCTCCAAGTATGGTTCACATTGTCAGTGGATTCAAACCATTTTAGGAATAAAAAGTCCAATTTAAAAACAGAAATTACATCAATTTTACACAGTAGGCCTACACTCACCAATGCAGTCATTTATAAAACGACACTCGAAACCTGGTTTGTCACTGTCTAAAAAGTGATGTGCCTCATCTTTTGGACGAATACGAATATTTCGTTTTGCCATTCCACTCTGAAAAGAAAGGGCAAAATTTCTTCAGTTTCTTTAATTCAAAGTACAAGTATATGTAGCCACTTAGTCTGAGGAAACCCATATCCAGAGATATCCAGAATCACAAACAATGCAACATATAATAAATCCCTTCGACATATTTTTGCCCCATCCTAATCCTACTTATAAACTGCATTCTTCCACAGCAACTTTACCCACATCCCACAAGCGTGCCATTATCCGTCCTCACACTAAAAATCCAGGCCTTAACCTTTGCGATTCTTCTAACCTAAATCTAACCTTAAAACCTATATGTTTAGGATGTACTATGACTAGTGTTTTTTCTGTTATGCGCTTTCGTGCACGATGTAATTTTGTTTAGGCGCGTCTTAATTAGTAACTAACAACACATTTACTTACTTTATTTTTGTTTCAAATTAATAAACCTCGAAATCGTAAGTTCTGCAGGTCGCCGCCGATTCTTCTTGGTGTAGCATGTGTATCACGTGACCACCCGCTTCTATCACGTGACCACGACCAGTAAATAAGAACCCACGACTTTTAGGCAACATTTTGGATGGAGCATTCACACGTAAAATGATGGCAAAGTAAGTAAGTAAGTATATTCTTTATTACACCATTAGCAAACGCACAATGGGACAGAAGCTAGAAGCATTGATTGTAAAAACATTGAAGTAATAATAAATCGAAATAAAAATGATAAAATAAGTAATTTAAAAAGCAAGTGTTTTCTTATCATTTATGCAGTAATCTAGCAATGTAACCCTTCCCCGTCAAAGGATCACATCGTGGTATCTCGCGATTATGCCAGCGAGGTCAAAGATAGTATCCGGAAGATCGTATCGGAGGGAACAAATCATGGAGGACATGCCCTGGGTTCCGAAGGATTGCTGCAAAGAGAGCATCGTCCGCCTTAGAACACAACAAGTCAAATGTGGGAGTATCTGTTGGCAGATACCCTTGTCGCTTAAGCTTAGGTATCAAGGCAGAGAGACGTTCTCTCTCAAGACCATTGGAAAATCCCCACCAGACTGGAGATGAGTACAACATTCGTGCCACAGTGGTGGAACGTACAACATCATGAAGGCGGCTTCCAGTTAACCCATGCGAAACCAGGACTCGCAGAGCAAAAAAGGATTGTTTAGCTTTACAACAGATGTTGTTAATGTGCGAGGAGAACCCAATTTTTTCAGAAAGAGTGACTCCCAAAATTTTAATTTCATTTACACGTACGATCCCCGCAATGGGCGGAGGGGTATCTAGAATTTTGGTTCGAGGACGCCTTATTATGATTTCACAAGACTTACTATGATTTAAGCGCAAGTTGCAATTTCTGGCCCATTCAGCTATGTGGGCAAGTTCAGAGTCAGTGGTCGTTATGTTTGAGGCAGGTATAATCAAATAGCAATCATCTGCGTATTTGAATAATCGGTTCCCTGCAGTTTGACATTTTGTGAAGAAATCAGCAAAAAATGACACACGAGTTGAAAAAATGATACACACACTGCTGCTGAATCATACGAAAATAAGAAACGGCAATGTTGCATGTCAGTGAAGCGAGTCATATGACATCAAAGAGACAAAGACTCATAGACCAGCAGCTGTAGTTACCTTGGGTTCTCTGGGTTTTTGTTAAGTCCTATGTGACGTCAGTTCCAACAAAGAAAATTATAGAATATAATATAGCTTTGCAACATGGAGACTCCAGATATATTGATGCAGTTGATCTGCAGTTGACAACCATTTCAAGCCATTTCAAGACGAGTTGCAAGGTGTACATCGCCAGAGGATGTACTAAACATTTTATTAAAAAATAAACTAACAGATATTGTCCCAAACACTGTTATTGCTCTGTGAATCTTCTTTACACTTCCAGTTTCTGTGGCTAGTGGTGAGAGAAGCATCTCGAAGTCCAAGTTGATAAAAACATATTTGCGAACCTTCATGTTGCGAGAAAGACTTGTTAGACTATTCTATAGATAACTTATCAATTGAACATGATATTGCTGGAGACATTGAACACGAAGTTGAAGTTTAAGCCGTTTTTGTAAGTTTTATTGACACTGTCACTGTAATTATGAGTAGGTATAGAAGCTATTTTCAAGGAATGTGAAGTTATTTGATTTAATTATTTTAGTTAAAAAACTGAATCTGGTGCTGAATGAAGAATCAACGCGAAATACGTGGCCACTTGTACTTCTAGAATAAATTGAGCTCTTCAGTTGTGTCCCCATCATTGTGATAAATTCAGCACAAATTGTTTTGGATAATTCTAAAATTGGAAAAACATATTTTCCCGTCGTTAGGGGGCCCCCGAGATTCGGGGGCCCTAGGCGCGCGCCTAGTGCGCCTACAGGTAAACGCGCCTCTGTAGGGCCTATCTGTATACGCATTGCGTGTTACAGTCTCTGACTGTAGAGTGTAAACAAATCCAGGTATATATACCCCCATAGGTATACATTCATAGTTTATGCCTAGCTGTTCAATTTAGCTGGTCATAAGTGTATGGTAATTTTCATTTCGGTTAATTTCGTCACCCCTGCCGAAATTACCCTACCCTGTGGCCGAAATTACCCTACCGTGTGGGTAATTTCGGCTTTTGAATGCCTTCACTTCGCATGTTATAACAGGAATTTGCGAGAGACGATTCACAGTTTGAAGGCGCCATTTCATAGCAGAGGGTTGCAGCAAACTGTGGAAACTTCAATGTGTCCTACAGATGTGATAGCATTTTAAATATTGAAGAAATTGCTTAAGGTGCCGAAATTACAATATTTTACCCTATATAGGGTAAAGACTTCGTACGTAAGACTTAGTACACGTAGCCGTAGAAGTTACAAAATGTTTAAATGCAAATGTGCACTGTATTTCAAATTCACATTAAACGTGTTAGACCATACAGCGCAGGCTGAATAGCTAGGCCTAATGCAGTTTCCAGACTATTACTCTAATTATGGCTAACTTTTAAATTTAAAGTTAGGGCCTAGCCTATTAGAGGCCTAAGTGCCATATTTTTTGTTATTTACAAGTAATAATGATTCGTTGATGATCAATGGCGGCGTTCATGTTTGACAGGTGGGGGGTACACTGGACACTTTTGAACTGATCTGGTCAGAAAAGATGAACAAAACATGAACATGCCGCAGTGCGACAGGTTCGCCTTCGCGCGTGGAGGGATAACTCTATAGTGTGTCCCTCCACTGTTAAAGGTGAGGTCTTGTCCCCTCGACACCTCCCCCGGGATCGCCCCTCATGTGGATGATTATAATATGAACGACGATACTAAATTAAAGATCCAGCATTTGGCTGCATTCCCGTGTGAGGTTTTATTAACTTAGTTAATTTAATATTAATTAGTTATCGCACGTGGGCCTACCGGGGCCGCAGTGCGACAGGTTCGCCTAGGGCGCCAATTACTCTGGCGCCGGCCCTGTCTAAAATACATGGAAAGCATGACACACACCATTGTCGTAGAAAACATGAAAACGCATGACACACACCAATGCTGCAAAATACATGAAAAAGCATGACACACTGGTACTCTAAAATACACGGAAAAGCATGACACACACTACTGTCGTAGAAAACATGAAAAAGCATGACACACAACAATGCTGCAAAATACATGAAAAGCATGACACACACTGCTACTCTAAAATACACGGAAAAGCATGACACACACCACTGGCGTAGAAAACATGAAAAAGCATGACACACACCACTGTCATAGAAAACATGCAAAAGCATGACACACACTGCATGCGTTTAAAACGGTATACCCACGACATATCACGTGACCACCATTGTCTACCACGTGACCCCGTGCAGTAATTATGAACCCGCGACTTTCAAAAACTCGAGAAAATCGAATTTGAAAATTTCGACAGATTTTGGTGTGTATAAGATGCGCCCAATGGCGATATTTCACGACTGCATCGAAACTCATGACTGCATAACAATTTAAACTTTCTATAGTAAAACGACCCCTCCGGATTCGATTTCACGATAAAAAAAAACCATGACGTCATGGGTTTGCGTGTGGTCATGCGTTTGCGACTCCTGTGCGTGCAAAAGTCATGGAAATGAAGGTCTCACACGTTCACACACACACACACACACACACACACACACACACACACACACACACACACACACACACACACACACACACACACACACACACACACACTCACACACACACACACACACACACACAACTAGTCCTAATTTTACGCATGCGAACATCTCATTAATCTTTATTCTGTTCATAAAGTGAAGATTTGCTCCACCTGTGCTACAGGGTTCTGCTTAGACGCCTTAACAACTGTGAAACCTTTTCCTCTCTATATTATCTATGTAGTCCAATCTCAGGGTCGGACAATTAAGATATCAGCAATCCTATAACTAGCGACAAAAAACTTCGTCTTGCTACCATCATCTGTTATCATCACCATCGTTGTTGACGTCATCATGATCATGTATTATCATTTTGATTATTTCTTTATTCATAAGGGCCGATGTCTATGGATAACTCAGAGTTCAAGGTCCTCACACAGCAGCTCAATCTCTATAGTGGGGTCGATAAGAAACAACAAACAACTGCATTGTTCAAGTTATGCGTACAAGCAGCAAACTTTCTAATTTAAAACCTTACAAAATATATAAAATAACCTGATATACGAACACCTGTGAATATATTTGTAAATGAGTAAATTTATTCACTTTTTGTAAAAGATGACAACGCGTCGACTTGGGCTTAGTTGCGCACAATTGTGGTACATCTTTACGTGTGTTTTACGTTGATATGGGTTATCAACTTGTTTTTTAATTCCCGTACGCTGTCGTTAATAATAATATAAATAATATAATTATATTACAATTATGTTTATATGTTAGTGATATAACAATTGCGGGTGTAAATCCTTCAATTAGCGCTGTTGTGGTCTGCTTACCTTCGTCAGCATAATAACACTGTAGGGCTATCGAAGTGTGCAGTGTACGAACTTAATGAAATTGTCACGGGTGGGCAAGTGGTGATTGGAGTAATTGTATATTTTGCCAAAGGGTGCTAGGAAAGTGGTCAAGTGGCGATATGATTGCAATCGAGGCCAAATACCACCCTGCTTGGTTGCGAGATCTGTTTCGTAAAGCAGCACGTTCACATGAGACACTGAAAATGTAAAGTGTATAACCAGGTTAGATGTGGAATCAGTCGCATTAGCTGAGATTATTGCATATTTATAAGAAGCCAGAGCCATTCAAACTAGCTGATGCATTCAAACTAGCTAGCTGAACTTAGCCAACTGTATGCAGAACAACTGTAGCATTGTGGTATTTTCTTGACAAGTAAACCTAAATTAAGCTACTTGACATAAGGATCATTTACTAGAAAATTTTCCAGACTTGACTGTTGGCAGTCATGTATGAGATGTTCTTTTAACTTTTCGTGAAAATTTAGGCATAGCGCTGGAACAAATAAAACAACTACATGATATGGATGCAGTCCATCTCATGCATACGGCAAAAAATTGGTTCGGACTGAAATGGACAGAGTTCTTGTGAGTCGATGACAACAAAATTGAACTGCTTCATTTTCTTGTGGATGATATGACCACTGTAAACATTCCAGATGAGTTGATTTTTGTGACTTATGATGATCATGTAAGATGCTCAGCACAACTGCTGATATCAATAGCATTGATCCATGCACTCATGAAGAGGCCGACACTCACCTAAGCCTTCACTGTCAAAAACTGGTTAAAAAAAATTGCCATAAGAACAGCTGATACTGATGTTGTCATTTTGGCAGTTGCATATTTACATAATTTATAAATTTAAGAATTTTGGATCCATTTGGCATGGACTGCAATCAGGCCTGATTGCAATTCATGATTTGTCAAATTCAATTGGTCCTGGTAAGTGTAAAGCACTTCCAGTCTTTCACTGTTTTACAGGATGCAACACAGTATCAAATTTTTCCAGTAAAGGCAAAAAACAGCCAGGGAAGCGAAGAGTTCATATCCAGTGGTCACTGAGGCATTTCTGAACCTATCTGAAGTCACAGATGACATTGATGAAGCAACTATAGCAGTTTTAGAACGGTTTGTCATAATCATGTATGACAGGACTTGTGACTGCACTGACTGTCCTTAACGCAGCATGTTACATGTAAACAACTCTTTACCAAGAAATCACAAACAGTCGAATTATTACAACCTACATCGGATGCATCCATTCAACATGTCAAAAGAACCGTTCTTCAAGGAGTCCACTGTTGGGGTAATTTGCCTCAATAAACAACCTCAAATGTACAAACCTGCTAGGAGGTGTAAATGTTTGAAAGCTAATCTGTGCACAGTTTTGTGTGATTTTGGTGACAGTGTACCTGAGAATCAGCCTGAATGAGTTCAGTTAGAATTTAATTCAACTCAAATCATGACACATTATGATCTGAGCAGATCCTTATAGTGGGTAGGTTGGAGTCTCTATCACGGGATCGCCACCTCTAGATGATGGCAAATAGACTTGACTCAATCCCTCAAAGGCCCAATTGATTTGGTTTGGAACCAAACAGCACCAGTCAAAAGTTGACCTCCTGCTATTGGCCTTACTATTCCCAGACTTTGCATTCTCCTCTTGTGTTCGTGATCTTGCTGTCATGCTTGATAGTGCCTTGACGTTTACTGAGCACCTAACACTGCTGACCCGCTTCTGTTACTATCAACTGAGGTTCCTTAGAGCCTTTAGGAGGTACTGTCTTTACGACCATGATGCATGCCTTTGTATGTACAGTGTACACGCGTTGACTACTGTAACTCTGTGCTATTAGGGCTTCCAAAGACACGTCTGTCCTAAGTGCAATTGGTCTTAAATGCTTCAGCCAGATGATGCAGGAAAAATCCTAACCACACATATTTCGATGCAGTTTATGGGCACCACTGGAATAAACCGATATAGTTGCTTCATCAATGTCATCTGTGACTTCAGATAGGTTCAGGAATGCTTCAATGACCACTGTATATGAACTCCTCGCTTTACGGGCTTATCGCTATCCATTTACCATCTACTACCAGAAAGCTTTAAAATAGTGTTTCAGCACCTGTGTTGTGAGTGACATTTGCATATGATGCCATCACATTTCATGCCATGATCAAATGGCCTGGCCTCCATCCAACCATCAAGACTATTGAGTATTTCAGTGATGAAACTGCTAGCAAGTGCAAGAACTTTATAATGTTAGCATTCTTATGAACATTCTCGGTTATTTGAAGCTGAGTGTTGAATGGCTTCTTTTTGCTACTAGTGTCCTTGTAATGGAATTAATGGTACAGTTAAACGACTTGTCTTCAAGCCGTCACAGCAAACCACATTTTCAGTGAACAGCAACTGTTTCTTTGAGCTGACTCCAACATCTTGAACATAAATTCTTCTATGTGCCTAATACATAAGTGATTTGCTAAGAGCTGAATACTAGGCCTTATTTAAAAATGCAAAGGTTCCAGAAACATGAATTCACCATAGCTACAGGGATCATAGGTTCATTCCAGTGGCCCAGAAATAAAGGTGATTATTGGGTGCCATCCATAACCATAACAGGATGGCATTCTCAATTGGATGACAAAATTATAAATGAAATAGAACATTTGTTAAAATATTTTGCAGATACACACTTTTAAAAGTTCTCCAATTTTACATATTGAATGTGTGCTTGATTCACAACTTTAGAATGCATTATTGAAACTTTCTATGATGTATGTTGTGCAATTGTTAATGTACCACCGCGAACTGCAAAAATCGCGGCTTTTGAAAATATAATTTAATAACCAAATCTAAAGAATACCAACAAGAGTTTGGTATCAATTAAAAAGGTTGTTCTTCAAGCTTTCCATTGATGCATGTTTTACTTGTTTATCAGGTAATGCACTTGACCATTTGGTCAGTTAAAAGTGACCACTATCGTGGAGATGAAGAGGTTTTGGCTAAGTGCTACAGTAGTTCCTGTCAACCAAGACACAAATAAATTACACATTTACAACTCCACCAACAGCTGAATAAAACCATACAAAAATTATTCCTTTCTGACATATACTGGAGGTGTAGTGTTTCAGCAAACATGGCAAAAATTGGTTCGGCAAGAAAATTTTGACACTTTTCAACAACTGTGGTTAATTGCTCAGATCAAAGACAACACATTTTTCTTCACCTTGTAAATCTGTGCAATGCTTAGAACTCATAACTGAAAACCAAATGTGTGTAGCTGCTCTAGATGAAAAGTTATGGAAGTCTGAAAATGACAAAAGTTGGCGTACAATTTTAGTCCTACCCCGCAACTTCAACAGCCTATATCTCTGTCAATTTTTGCTGTAGACACCTGAAATTTTCCAGTTATTCATACCATATGATCAGGAATTTTTGTTGAAAAAATCAAGAAATTCTGAATTGTCGAGTCGAAATCATTGGTTGAGTTGGTAGGCCTACGGAATGACCTATTGAGCAGAAAAAATTCGATAAATTTTTTTCTATTTCTCAGGATGTTCGTATATCAGGTTATCATCAGCTTTGTTTCCTGATTCTAAATATGTCTTTCTTTTGCTTGTACTCCCAATTTGAACAATTCTACACTAAGAAAACCAACTACTAGACATTATTGTGCAAGCGCTCAAATTAATGAGCTATCGTACAGCACAACGCACATGCGTATATAATTATGTATGTATCTGTATATTTGTATGTAAGTATGTATACATATATCTAAGTTTTCATGCATACACAGCTATATTCATATATTTGTGTAGTGGATGAGGTGTAGAGCATGTATTCAGGTTTACTTGTAAGGTAGTAGACACTCGTGTAATGTAAGCAGAAGCGGTGCGTTACGGCGCT
This sequence comes from Allolobophora icterica, assembly GCA_963556255.1. NCBI lineage: Eukaryota > Metazoa > Annelida > Clitellata > Crassiclitellata > Lumbricidae > Allolobophora > Allolobophora icterica. The sequence goes on from OY744610.1 coordinate 14,450,416, forward strand.
GCATAAGACCAAGGCTGGCACAACGATCGTTTGTTCCGTAGATTCAGCCGGTCACAGGACCCTCCTCAGCCCAAAAGACTCCTTGAACTTCAGTAGATGATGGCTTTTATTGACGGAAAAAAACACTGTTAATCAATAGTGACAACGACGACGAACGACTCTGATTACTTGACTGCTCTCCAGAACTTCTTCTACTCCTTACATATTTAAATCAGCATCTATTTATGCAGATGAAGTCTATTAGGTTACTCGCTTACTTACATAGGCGTCCATTGATTATCTGGCGTCACAGAAGTCAACCTCTGCATAGGCTATGAATGGAGGAAGTCTCCACTACTATAGACTCAGACAGGAAAGTCAGATCAACCTACGAATTCCTGGAATTCAACCTGGAATTCCATTCCATTGTTAACAGTTGACACACAACAATGAAACTGAGTCGAACATGAAACTTGCAGCACCCGGATTCGTCACCAACTGTTCATTCGATGGTTTAATTGCACTTTCATGAACCCAAATGTCCAGAAGCTGTCCGACGAAGTTGTGGAGCTTTCAATGATCGACGAGAACATACTTAAACGAACAGACGATGCCTTCCAAAGTATGCCATAGTTTCAGGCGTTATATAGATTCAGAAAATGGAGAGAGGTCGGGGTACGGTACTCCGATCCAAAAAGTGGTGGTATCGGTATAACCATACCCATAGAAAATATGCCTGGGGCATTGAAAAACAGTTACCACATCTTTCCCGCTCTAAAGCCCGCAGATCAGGGTTAAAGTTCATTTGGATTTGGCGCATTGCGATATCGCATTGTAATTGTAATTGTAAGTGCTTATTTATATAGCGCCTCTTCAAAACACTCATCATGTGTGCTTCCAACCTGATTACACAGAACCACGACAGAACAGAATGGTCTTCAACCGCTTGCGAAACAGAGGCATGGAAAGTTGAAGCTCAAATCGCAGCTTGTATGAGATCCTGTTCCAGAGTGATGGGCCGAATGCTGAACGCCCACGTGTTGCTTTATAGATGCATTACCCTGTGAAGCAAAGCAAATGGATTTCATTACGACCAGGTAATGGTGACACTGATATACATTGCTCTCTAATGTAGGATTGAGCACAACCTGCCAGGAAGCTACATCAGCATAAGGATCTTGTAGTAATACTCACTGCGGCTTCGCATGGGTAACGAATGCAACTCGCCCCGCATATAGTTAGATACATGACCATACTGCGTAGTCTCACCAATTAACTGAGTTACACAGTTTAAATCGTATTGAAATTGATCAAACCCAGAGAGAGGGAGGACCGCTTAAATGGCATTACCATAGTCCAGTAGGATGCACTAGTGGACTATTAATGCTTATGAATGCATGCGTCAAGGTAGAATCAAGTTTGGCTGACAGCGAGTGGCATACAGTGCAGATCTGGAGCAGATGATAACATCACGCTCGACGTACTATCTTCACATGGTCCGAGAAGGTCATTTCTTTGTCTAGTCACTAGACAAAGAAATTACCTTCTCTGAGCATGCGACTCTAGTGTCATACCCAGGTCAAGTACCGAAGTAGAGAAGGAGGCATTTGGAAAGCGAAGCCACAAGTCTCTCTTTTGGAGCAGTCGACGGTTACTACAGAAAGTCACAACAGTTGAGTTTTTCTGGGATTGACCCGGAGGCGGTTGGATGACATTTATACACAAAGGTATCAACTAGTTTTTCAACTAACAAGACAGTCAAAGAAATCACAAGTTACTATGAGCTCAGTAGATTCGCTATCATCATCTGTGATTTACACTATTTAGAAAAAGTAAAACTGACTGATTTTTTGTTTACGCTTTACATCATAAGAACATCATTTTTTTTATTGCTGTGTTTGGGTAATTTCTACTTTCACTTGGATTTTCTACATCTCAGCAGATTCTAAGTCACTGCGCGAACAACTGCAACTGAGAAATTAAAGAGGTTAATATTATCGTGGTCGCACCCGGATACAACTTATGGCTGTTTACTAAAGGCTCACTAGGGTCATTGTGGTTTCTTTCAGTCATGGACTGGTATCTAACGAGGCTAAAAAGTGGCTAAATTAGGCATTTAGTTGATGTATCTCGAGGAAGCCAAAGAATGCATATAGGCCTAAAAGCAAAGCGTCAAGGAGACGACCATTTGCAGTCCGAATCAGCCCCATTAAGTCAAACTGCACCGACAAATACGTCACAAATTACTTTAGTTATTATTTATTTGAAGGCCATTGATTTTATCGCCTTAATATGGACGCATGATTATTAAATTCATTTGTTATAATATTTTTTCTGTGCTCATTTTACACAAATCATTCTAGACCTTGCCCGCATAATTTAGCATGCGCTGAATTTATAAATTTCCTCATTGCTGATCGAAAGTTGATATTCACACTGCATATGCCATACAAGTCTATACAAACTTAGGCGGCGGTTGTCGAGGGCAGCAAACAAATAGGATTTCACCATGCTGTCAATCATTTTCGGCTTATATGAAAATCTCAGGCTTCTGAAGGGTTTTCGTTAGATGCCTAATCTCTCTAGATGGTCCAATCCTACAGACACAAAAATAATGGAAACATGACACCTAGGACTAGCGACAAACCATACTCTCAGTATTAAGGCAACAGGATAAACTCCCCTCAGTTAATAATACGACCACTCGTTTGTATGGATATTATCATTTTGCAGAAGGCGAGCTTGAAACTGCATAGGCTAAGTTGAGATCCAGGTTTCTTGAAGGACAATGAGATCGAGTAGAGTGAGCAGGATTTGTAGTGGGTTTATAGCAGATAAATATGACTACAACTCATCCAAATCTCACTAGCCCGAGCTGTCACCACAACGCCCAAGCATTATCATATCACTTCCACCATCAAATCACTCCATTGGCTAAATTCCCAGAGCCAATCCACTTCAAAGTCCTATCACTAACTTACAACTCCCTAGATTACTCCCAACTCAAGTATCTTCGCGGAATGTTCACCATCCATTCACTTACCTCAGTCTCTCTTGACCCCCGGTCACTACTCATCTCAAGTTCTCCAACCAAGCCATTTCCCACACTGCACCACGGCTCTGAAACGATCTTCCCTCTGAATTCGTCCATCATCATTGCCAATCACCCACCACTATCATCCTCAGGCTCTGCTAGGTATCATTCCTTGGGCTTTTCACTCAAAAATTCCTTCCGTGACTCATCCGATCCTCCGTCTTCCAATTCTTCTCGACCTAATCGACACCCGCCGTAGCAGCTGCTCTGCTCCCTCTCCTGATCTGGACCCTCTGGCTACCGTACTTGGGCCTCTTTTTGACTACCCATCGGACAACCTATCTGACTGAACGCAGCGTTCGTGAATAATCTCGTGGCCTGCGCTTGGCTTTCAAGTTGCGTTTTAAAAATTTGTAGTTTACAATCACGATTACAATTACGCTAAATGTTTTCTCTCTCATTGCAAAGCGAAGGTAACTATAAGAAAATATTCCCTGGTCGTTCTGAAATAGTTATATATTTGTATTAATTATGCCAAACTTGTAGTTAAAATTTAGACCAAATGAGTCTTTGTGTGACGAAACTGCACATCAGCCCTCCAATAAAACTCTCTCATAGGCGTAAACTGCATCAATGTAACAGGAATGCCAATGATTTGAATGGCTAAACTTCATCATGTGTTAAGTGACTTTAAAAAATTTATGAGCTACCTACGTTAGCGCTCCCACACATAGCACTAAAACTAAAGCACTCAGAGCCGTAAACCTCCTTAAAACTAGGACCTACACTGCTCTAACTTCCTAATTATTTGAATGCTGAATTTGTTCATATGTCGAGCCCAAGCTGGATATATGGCTTCCAAGTTCCAAGTCCTAAGAACTTGTTCAGAGTTCCTGCAAAAGGTCATCCGAGAGGAGGCTCGTGCTTGCACAATACGGAATACTCAAACTTTAAACCAACGTCTTAGAGAACAAGGAAGCACTTAGCCAACGAATAGACTCGAACCTACACAGACTGTAAAGAAAATCCTCAAATTGCCGAATGGAAAAAAGAAAGTAAATGGCAGAGTTTGCAAGGGTTTCAATACATAAGAGTCCACTAAGTGGATTCTTGTTCAAAACGTTTCTCTGAGAAGCCGATTACATTGTGGTAAATCGCTAAGCTTAATTTATTATATAGACGCAATATTCTAATTGCTTCTGGGTCGTGGCTTCTTAATGAAAGTATTTGCTTCTCCTGGCTGCAAGGCTTTATAAAACATACAAAATATATAAACAGTGGACATAAAATGTTCAAAATTCCTCTAAAGTTTTTTCTCTGCACTTGATAACACAGTACTAAGAGGCAATTTGCTCAAATATCGACCAAATATGTTCTATTTTTTCAGAAACGTCAAATAGAGGCGATAAATAGCAAACAAATGTGTGAAGTCCATTGCACGTCTGAGTCGAAATGAGAGTCATGAGGTGGCACCAACATAACATTTGAAAATGCAAATTCCTTTAAATCAGTCTGTAGGTATGGCTCATCGAGAATTCGTTCACACAACTTCAAAACTTCTGGATATTTACGACATTGGTACATATACGCAGCACGGTAGCAATCAACTATATTGCAGTGAATGCCAAAGTCTTTGCAGATGGCACAGTATAATGATGCCATATTTTCTAAGGCACATTCTTTCAGCACACACGTTAGTTCATCTTTGTTTAGAAAAGACATTTCTATAGCCGATACTTGTTCAAGAATTGGGTCGATTCTCAGATAGACGCGTAAAATACTTTCTGTATTCTTTGATTTTATTGAAGATTTCCGATTTGTTATGGTCACTAAAATTTTATCCAACGAAAGTTTGGCGTTGGCATATCGTAACTTACTACCAAACGTCTAGATCTTTTTTCATTTAACGAAATTATCAAATAACGAGCAAACACCTATGGTGTAAGACGCAAATCAAGAAGAAATAGTCTCCTATTGTAATGCAAATCGCTGAGAAGCAGATAGAATCCAATGATTCTAGCAATGTCATCAATAAAGAGTAGACAGCTTGCGATCATGTTTTCTTTCTTTCCCTACTCGTGAGTTTGATTTTTGATCACTTTCGAGCAGATGTGTATGGCTATACGGTATTTAGATGTGGCAAAATAGAGAGTAGCCATGTATGCCAGAGTTGCACTGGCGATAGTGGTAGTTTTAGAATCATCACATTCAAGTGCTTTCATGAAACGAATCTCTGATAATTGAGATAGAATTTGAAATTCTAGATCATCACTTGATCCAGTTGAATTGTCCATCAGGTCCTAAGCTTTTAAGAAATATAATTGACTTATATTCGGACTAGTTTTCCATGGTTTTGGAAAGTTGTTATGCATGCATCTGAGAAATTTTGGTCTAATTGAAACTTGTCTGATTACCTCGATGAATCATTCGCTGTCAGTTTGCATTTTGGTAAAATTTATTATGTAGGCAGCATGAAGAATCAGCGGCATCGATTCATAGATTCAAAACATGACTCAACTTCTGTTGATGCCTGCAAAAATGTAATTACGTCCGATAAAATAAAACAATTTCTGAAAATATGCTTCGTATCATCGGGTAGTTCATATCCGAATCCTTCCTTTTCTCCAGCGTGTGCATAATTAATATCATAAGCGAATCTGCACGAAAATACAAGTCCACATATTATTCAGATGTTCGTGATTCCATGGCGTCACAGTTTGGAGCATTAATTCATTGATACAGCATGCGAGCTTACAGCCTTGTCTTACATTGCAAAGATAAAGACAAATTGGTCGCATAAAATTATTATGCTTCACAAACCACAGGCATAGAAAGTCGTAATCGTAAAACCTGATTAAACGTTTCGTAATTTCACCGTAGATCTTCGGGTGAACGTTCATGTGAGACGAATTTGCTTGGGGAATAAAATAGATTTCTAAACGATTAACAAAGAACCTGATCCACGGTTTGACTCTTAGGACATACTTATTATTTTACTCAACGACTTCCATTGTTCGGCCCTGACGAGTCATTTTCAACGAGTTATGTGCAGAGCTTTAATGTATTTGCTGCGATTGTGCCATATTTCTAAAGAGATGTAATCAAAATTACAGCAATGTCTAGTTTGTCAGATACATAGACAAAAGCTACAATTGTTATACGTTGGAAACGTTAAATGTTGGAAAAGAAGAAATATTTGCTCTGCAGATACGGTTTCAGATACTGAAGATAAGCATAACCGATGGAAACTTGAATGACTTGAAGCGTCCTTCTAATATAATAAGTGTCAGCTCGTTTTACGAACACGCGGGGAAATTTGAGCTCTCGTACAACTTTGACGAATAGGCTTGTTACTGCTGTCTTTCAAACCATGGGGCCTGTAAATGCTTAAGGTGAAGAATTTCTATCTGCAGAGACGTGAAACAAACTTTCCTTTCCAACGTCATTCCATTTGCCTCTTGCGCCACAACGTCATTGCATTCAGAGGCACATTTCTTTTAGCTGTGGCTGGGTTGGGAGCACCCTGAGCGGGTCTCTTGAAGATTTCCAGAATGAATGAATAAATTGCATTCAGAGGCACATTTCCGGATGGTTGTGAAATCTTGGATGAGGTCTTATTTCATGGGAATAATTTTGTATACTCTTAAAATAGGCCTACTTTTATTTGTTCCTGATGGAACCTTGTGTAAGAGAAAAATAATAGTTGTCTCTCTATCAAAGAAACACAAGTATTCCCACAAACGGCGTATGCTTTGGTAAGCTGAGGTTGAAGGAGAAGTAGGTAAATTGTGCAAAGAAGGAGAAGGTTTTGAATTGTAGCTGTAACTGTAATTGTAATTGTAATTGTATTTACGACAATTTATATAGCATCGTTGGTAGCAAGCTACTTCTAGGATGCTTCACACAAACACACAAACACTGTCTACAGTCAGCGCAGAGGCCAATAGTCGGAGGTTTTACCGATCAAGTAAAGTTTTAATTGTTTCTTAAAAACAAAAATGCTTTTAGCTTCCTGAATATGAGCAGGAAGACTGTTCCTTTGCGCTGACTGAGTATTTGTCTGAATAGGAAGAAGAACCTGCTGTGGAGCCAAAACAAATTATTTCTGCTTTTGGTAAAGGCAACTGTTCCTAAGCTCGATGATAAAGCCGAGCGGCCATACATTTGTACTAGACTATTTCCTCCTCGATGCTTCTTTTCTTTCTGACGCAGTGCAACAATGACGGAACAGACTCCTCTTCACTACAGGAGAAACTGGGTTACTGTTAAGGTGTAAAGATCGCCTAGTTTATAATCTCCGCAGTGATAAGAAAGATTGGGCGTATTACATTTAGAAGTCTTGACTCTTATTCAATTCACAACTGTATGGCCCTTCGGCTTCTAAGGCGTTTTTTGTGTACCAGATCGTCGAGTTCAGGAACAGTTGTTTGCTTCTACAGCAGACATAAATATGTTTTTGGCTCCAAAGCAGGTTCCTCTTCAAGCCTTCTTTCTCTTAGAACTTCCTATTCAAAGCCTTCTTTTTCTTAGCACTGTGGTGGCGATATTCTAAGTCACGTGACAAAAACTTTGAAGTCAGCTTCGGTCGTCTGCATCACATATTAAAAGACACAAATATCACATGTAAACAGAAATCGGTATTTGATACAAAAACTTCAATTATTTTTAGCAACACGAAGCTTTTGTAAAAGATACTTGTGAATGATGTGTTCAAACGGAAGATTAGTTTTATAAGCAGCAAATTCAGTCAATGCTTCTGCATACGGAAGATTACAGTCGATACAACATCTCAGTTTCAAATATCGTGCAAGAAAATGTCTTCCAAGAAAATAGTGACATTTAAAGGGGTAATACTTTGACAGAAATTCTGGGAGTTTATCTCTATTAAAGTACACAATGTGAGCAAACAAGTGTTCAAACTGTGAATCGAAAGTAACCTCACGTTTCCTCATATTGTCATTTAGAGGTGATAAAAAATTAAAAAGTGTGTGAAATCCAAGCAACGATTGTACGTCCCCATCAAAAAAAGAGTCAAACGGTGGTATTACGAAAACATTTGCAAATGTACACTCCTTCAAATCGTTTTGGAGATCTGATTCTTGAAGAATTCGTTCGCATAAATACACCGCTTCAACATATTGGCGACATTTATAAAGGTACAAAGTGCGATAGCAGTCAATTGTGTTGCACTGGATTTCAAAGTCTTCGCAAATCACATTGTAGTAAGATGTCATATTATCTATTGCATATCCCATGAGAGCATCAATTACTGTTTCTTTATATAACACGGAACTCACAGCTGTAGCTTCGGTTTCTTTCAATGAATCTGTTCTACGATAAACTCTCTGTCTGAAAGAATTCAAATGAGAACCTGACTTCATCCAAGTAATACATTTCCGCTTTATTAAAGCACTCAAATATCTATCCATAGGAAATGCTAAATCTGGCAAGTCGTGATAAATATCGAAATGTTTGAGTATTCTTTCACCAGATAACACTGTTAAATAACGAGCAAACACCTCTACTGAAAGACGCAGATCAACATAAAGCCGCCTGCCAAAGTAATGAAGATTATTATCAATAATCTTCTTGCGAAGCACATACAATCCAACGATTCTTGACACATCGTCAATAAATAACAAACAACCGGCATTCAATGTTTCCTTGCCTTTTTGAGATGTCTCATCAGCAAGAACTGTCAAGCAGAAGCGTATTGATAGTTGGTATTCTGATGTGGCAAAATGTAGAGCAGCGAGATATGCCAAAGCTGCGGGACCAATGCCGTTGCATTCAGAATCGTCACATTTTAAAGCTTTTCTCAGAAACTCTTTTGACAAGAGACACACTAGTTGAAATTCTGAGTGGCTATTTGATCCACTTAGATTTTGCATGAGATTCTGAGCACGCAGGAATTGAAACCGACTACTTTGAACTGTGTACGTTTTCGGAAAGTTATGAAACTGAGACCTTATAATATTGGGCTGCATCGAAATTGCTTCTATTAATTCCGCAAAGACACTGCCATCCCATGAAATCTCTCCGTAACTTAAACCATATGCAGCATGCAAAATACATAACAGAATGTCATAGTACTTGAAACACAAAACCTTCTCTATTGTTGGAAGCAATGTCTTCCCTCCATGACTTTTGGAATTAAAACTTGAAATATATTGTCCATCCCTTAACCAGACGCGCAATCCAGAACTTAAACAATTTTTAATGAAACAACGACAACTGCTACTAATACATTTGAATCTAAGAGAAAGCATCAAATCCAAAGTTAGTACTTCTCTCGATTTCCGATATTCAGTAAGAGGGAGCAGGTAATCCATGAAATGTTGTTCCACATTCCTTCTTTTCAAAAATTGAAATTGTGTCTGAGTGATTGGCAATATATAATTTTTCACGAACCATTGACACAGTATGCCCGAATTGCAGAATTCATTTAATCGTCTTTCAGTCTTGTCAAGCACTGTAGATTTCGAAGGTTTAACAAATAAATTGGCTACAGGAATAAAATAGTTTGGACAGTATCTTCTTTTCAGCCATTCTAAAAGCTTTTGTAATAACTCACAGCAGATCGCAATTACAGAAGAGGAATTCCACCATTCTGTTGACATCTCTTCACAAGTCCATAACATCAGGGTCTTTAAATGATACGGGCAAAGAACCTCATCTTCTTTTGGACAATCCTTTTCTATTAATTCTCTCTTTGCAAAGAATCTCAGCAAATGATAGACAATCTGCTGAACTTGAGTCCAACTCTGAAGTAAAATTACTTCTGCAAGTGAAAATGACAATCTCCACTGTAGTGTATCGTATCTACATGAACGATGCTGAACATAGACAACATGACAACCATTTTTTACAACCTTGGAGATAGTGTCAGTCGTCGGCCATCCACAATTCCTCCGTCGAATAGGCCAATTTTTGGCTACTATAGGCCACTGAGGGCAAAACAGGCTTGAGACGACATCAGTTTCAAAATAGAAGTCGGAATCTGTTTGAGATTTAACTGCTGGACCACTAGCAATGCCTGACAATGTGTTGTTCTTTATGCGATCGACTATAGCAGAATAATTAGTTTCAAGAATAGCCATATTTAGATATAAGTACAGACCTGTCTCAGCTTCTTGTTTGAATTCGTAATTTTTATATTTCCAATTATAGTTCATTTCACCAAAATCTCTCAACCGAACAAAACCTGGATATTTATGGTATGGTTCAATCTCGTAGCACTTGATCGTTTCTGCTAGGCCGCTCATATCACTTGGCAACACTGGAAAGTCGCTTTTGCCACTATATGCCATCTCGTCAGCTTGGCACTGCAAAAAATCAGTGTCGCTAATGCATGTATTCAACGGTCGGATATAGAACTCCGCGGTGCTGCCACACAAAATTGAATACTCTTTTGGTGCATGGTTCGTTGACATGACTAAGTCATGCATGCGATTAGAAGCAGTAGTAATGGACTTTGGAAGTAATTGGCATGTGTTAACGATGAACTTAGATACCATTTCTTCATTCGATTTAATCACATAGTGCGTCATCGTTTCTTTATTCGATTTAACCGCATAGTGTGTCATTTCTTTATTCGATTTAACCACATAGTACGACATCTAATATTGGAAACATATAATATTATGTCCTTCTTGAATACTCCTCATTATCATCATAGTTATCATCAACTTCATCAACACCGTCATCGTCATAACTATCTTCATCATATCATCGTTTTCATCCGCACAAGAATCATCATTATCAACATCGTCGTTATCATCGTCATCGTTATATCATCATTGTTGTTATCATTATTGGCAGAAGAATTGTATCAAATTCTAGTGATGAGTTAGGCTATCACCCACATCAAATGCTAACAATCACCTTCATCAGTTACCTTTCGACCGACGATGTTTAGAAGACAATCTACTTTCAGTTAACCATCTTTCCGATAATAGAACAAAGCTTCTGACTCAAACGAATCTTACACATCCTTATTAGTAAATAGTGTAATAAGATATGTAACCATTCAATGTCGCTGTCGAAACAAGAGACAAGCGATGGAAACCACATTTACATTTGAAGTAGCATTTAACTCTGTTCAGCAACATTTTCGAACTGTCTTTAAACAAACTTATTTACGTCAGACACAGAGGTACTGAACGCGCTATATGAAGACACCAAGAGTACCATACTAGCAAATCTAGTTTCTGCGAAGCTAAGTTAACCACCACAGGTCAAGTGACCTCGAACTGTAAGGTCACATAAACGTCATACGATGCTGAAGTTGGATTTCCACAACCCCAGTAAAACCCAGATTTACTCTTTATGCCTCTGTGATGGTGAGATAATAAGCTATATTTTCACTAGAAGTTTGCACCATTTTGAGGTAATTTTTAATTAGTCGTTATTTTGAAACGCAGACAAAACTTTTCAAATAGTTGCTGTTTCAAACGTACAGTTTTTGTTATAGCTGACTAAATTTGAAATACAGAGAAAACCCGGGAATTAGGATTCAATTGACCCATATTTCACACATAGTAACTGGCCCAATTAGCTACATCGGTAAGAGCGTTGGCTGCGCGTCTCATGCGACTCTGTGTTAAAGCGCATGCGGACCGCGGTTCGCTTCCCGAAGGTGGCTTATTTCAGAGATTTAAATCTCGGGCTAGCACGGTCCCAACACGGAGACCTTAAATGGCGTGGCACCCATTCAGACGGGCAGCGGTGGTGAAGGATCTCACCCGATCAATTCATTGAAAAATGAGCAGGGTCGAGGCCATACACGGTGGCTATTGAAAATCGCGTACATTTTACATTTACATGTCTGACACTCTGCCTCTTTCTGACTGTCTACCACTAACTACTAAGCGTAGGCTAATTAAGATAGTTGTTTTTATGGCCTGAAGGGCGCATGGGGGATTCCAGTTGGTTGATACCTTTGCCTACATTGATATTAATTCTCTAGGAGCAGAAACGTGAGGACTTAGGTATGGGAGGGATTAGCCTGTCTCCTTTAGTGAATTCTGTTTGCTGAATAAAACGTCTCAGGACTACATCACTGAAAAGGGAGTTGTTTCTAATGGTGACTAACTTGGTTTCGCTACTCGCCTTATGTTGTTCTTCAGCAAGTTATAAATTGCCTTATCTTCTGCATCTCAGTGACGGTTAGATTAGGGTGACGAGGACGAGAAACACGAGGCGCTATAACAGCATCGCGGCAGTCTTTCCTGTCGGAGCTGTTGGCAACATGGCTAACTGTGATCAATCTCGTCAGTGAAGCAAAGTTCCAACCTCATTCTCTTTTCTATCCTACCTCTCTTAACCTCTTGGTTTAATGGAATACACTATGGGATCTTATTTATGCTTCTTCTTGCTTACTTACACAAACTAGCACTATGTCAGTCCGTTCGGCTTTAACTTTCGCACGACCACTTGCGAGAAACATGGCTACCTATTAGAACTGGGTTAAAGAAGTTTGTGCTACACAGCTACTACACGGTGAGTCATAAAAAACCGTGTCCCTACATATTTTACTATAACTTCGTCAGATATCAGATTATGTTAAAGAAATTTTTAGTTTAGATAGAAGAGTTATTAGTGAGTATTGAGAAAGTTAAATTCTGTGTTCAAATTGACCTCCTTGGGCATACGCGCATGCGCGAAGACGCGTACGCAACTGCTTGGCTGACTCATCAAGATGCGCTGATCCAGTTCGTCCCTGACCTCCACAATTCGATGACGCAACTCGTTTCTTTAAAAATTGCAAATGTCAATCACTCTTAACGATTCTCCTAACGGATGACTGGTTAATTCCTATTTCTCGAGCAATTTTTCTCTGCGTACGATGCGTTTGCGCCATACGTTCCTGACTGAGCACCAGCGATTCAAACTGTTCAACATTGTCGACCGTTCTGGCCGATTGAGGGCGGTCACTACCTGCTTGACGACGAAAAGACCCAGTTTCATCGATCTTTGAAAGGAGAGCATTCAATCCACCACACGTCGAGCCCTTAATCTGAAAATTCTTTTGAAAAACGTTTCGGACTGTAATTTTATTCTTTCTTAGAAGTTGTGACATATGTTTATCTTCTTCGGTAAACACCATTTTTTCGGGGTTGTCGTTACGCAATTACAGTTTAGGCTGGGCCAGCTTTTTATAACAAATAATTTATGTTGCACTTGGCTAGACCATCAAGCGTCAATGTTCTGAAATTTCATTAAAATTCATAGCTATCTGAATGAACTACGTTAACTTATATAGGGACACGGTTTTTAATGACTCACCGTGTAGAAGCAAAAATTCACATAAACAAGAAATAATTAAAGTCGCAACAAGATAAAAATGCAGTCTAAATGCTGATAGCAAAGCCACACATTAAATGCAGATAAGGCTATGATAGTAACAGAGTTGGAATGAGTTTGAGAGCGAGGTGTAGGTATTCAAAGTTCACAAGCGTCCTCCACAATCTGATCCTGATGTGACGTATGGCTGAGATTATGTACGAAGGCTGTAGTTGTATCATTTGACAGCGTCGCAGGCAGAAAACGGTTTCCTTGTATGTTCTCAGCGCATGTGATCAGTCCAACATAGCGTATATAAAAATAGTTTTGAATGGTAGACACATGCCGAATGATGAAACGTGAGAGAATGTCATGCATATGAATGGATAAGCTTCGCAATTAGGCCCATAGTTTAAATCGCATATTCTGACGTGAAGCTCCATCCATAGCTTAAAGCTATATTTGACTGATTGGATGACTGGCTACAGTACTGACACAATAGGAACGTTGTGACTATGACTGCCGCTGACTTGACTTACTCAGTTAGTTGGCCTGTTCTACTGGGAGCTTATAGAACCGGAATTACTGCTGTTGTGTGCTAACAAGTTATGTGCACCTAGATCCTTGCGCGAACATTTACATTATCAATTGCTATCAAACTTCGACACTTGACTAACCATCCACTGCGTGACAATAAACAATCGCAGACATAAAATCTCAAATAAAATTGTAAGACCACTGGAATCTATGAATTCGCTACGAGCATCTTACATATTATACGTCCTTGCAGTTGCTTCTACACGGTGAGTCAGAACAAAACGTGTCCCTATGTAACTTATGCAGATAACCATCAATTTTAATGAAATTTCAGATTAATGACGCTTGATGATTTAGCCAACTACTGTATAAATTATTTTTTATAAAAAGCTGGACCAGCCTAGGCTATAAAATTACGTCACGACAACCCCGACAAAATGGTGTTTACCGAAGAAAATAAACATGTCGTAAGACTTTAAACATTACAGTGCGAAATGTTTTTTACGGAATTTTGAGAGAAAGGGTGTACTAGTGGTCGATTAAATGTTCTCCTTTCAAAGATCAATACTGGGTCTTTTCTTCGTCAACCAGATAACGGACGCCCGCAAACGGCCAGAACGGTCGACAATGTTGAACAGGTTGAATCGCTGGTGCTCAGCCATGAAGATATGCTGCAAACGTATTGTACGCAGAGACAAAATAGCTCGAGAAATAGGAATCAGCCAGTCGTCAGTTAGGAGAATCGTTAGGATTGATTTACATTTGGCAATGTTTAAAGAAACGACACGCTCAAGAACTCACAGAGGCTAACAAACAAGCAAGATTCAAACGTATCGGTTCCAGTCAGCTATTGAGGTTGTATCCTGCAAGCCTAGTCAATCTCACGTGGCTTACTTATGAAAAGCTCTTTACTGTTGCAGCACTCAGTAACATTCGAAGTGATCGCATTTACGATACGTCTGTACAAGGAAGAAGGACGTTACAGCAAATCGTCTTTTGCTCACACGGCCAACTATCAGCAAATCTGTTATGGTATATGTCGGGATCTCTGCACTTGGTCGATCGAAGACATCAATGTCCATTTAATCGTAACGGGGGTTAAGGTCAATGGACAATATTACCAAGATGGTCTACTTATGTAGGGCCTTTTGTCAGACATTCGTGAGATAACGGAGTAGTTCATCTTTCAGCAGAATAGTGCTCCTGCGCACAGAGCTCGGGAGACTGTTAATTTATTGAAAACTGAAGCACCTGATTTCATCTCGCCTACTTTATGGCCACCTAAAAGCCCTGATTTAAATCCGGAAGACTATAAAAAATATGGAGTGTCATGCAAGAAAAGGTCTACAGATATTGAATACATGATGTCAACGATTTGCGTAATCGAATTGTGGATGCTTGGGACGAAATGGATTAGCGCATCATTGATGAGTCAGTCAAGCAGTTGAGTACACGTCTTCGCGTATGCGTGGATGCTGAGGAGGTCAATTTGGACACAAAATTTAACTTTCTCAATGCTCAGTAATAACTTTTCTATCTTTAGATAAAATTTCGTTAACATAACCTGATTTCTGACGAGGTTTAAGTAAACTGTGAATGGACACGTTTTTTTCTGACTCACCGTGTAGATAAATCATACGTCATTTCACGTGAACTTAAAACAGTCAAAATATTAAAATCAGACAGGTATGATCTTGCAACCAAAAGATGCTCAAAAACTGAAGTACAAAGAAAATGTATAGCATGTACCTACAGGCTTGTAGGTGCTTCTACAGCTCTAGCACTTTCTATAAGCATGTAAATATACATGACATGTACAGGGTAGTGATTTTGCTCGAATGCAGTCTATAGACGGAGCCATAATTTTATATAGACATACGCTAATGTATACGCGCGAATGCAATTAGGGTGGCCGCCGCAAAAGATAAGATTAGCAATATGATTAGCTCAACTAACAGACGAGTCTTTGTCGGTACCAAATGTGCAATGAAAGCGAGCAACGCTTGACAGCAAGAAAACACGTTCTAAAGTAAAAACAGAGCCTGATGAACGAGACTGGCTGGACTTCATCCGTGGCAAATATGCGATGATTTGCGCGTAATGCTTGGCAGTTAGCAAACATAAAGTTTATGCCTAAATGGGTCATTTGATAAACTATTAGCAACTTTAGATGACGAAAGACGAGAGGCGAAATATTATTTAAACAAATACATAACTGGATCTACATGCCAAAATACGAGAGACGGATAATATGCGAGCCTGCCAATTATGAAGCAAAATACACATTCTAAAATGAATATTACATAAAATTATATATATATATACATAATTATTATACATACAGCGTTATAAAAATGATAAGCGAAGCTATGCACGCCATCCTAAATACTAATCTCGAGAATAATGTAGTCCTATTCCTGAAAGCAATAATCCTAAAACAGCACTACATAATATACTTATACACCATTAAAACGCGTTTTCTTTAGACAAAAGAAACGATCGAAAGAAATTAACTGCCACACACGTACAGAGCTCTTAGACTACATATAGACGATTATCTGAAGACGTGTTTGACTTACTTAGAATTTGTTACGATGCTACAATACAGTTAGATGCACGTTGTAAAAATGATTGAGAGATTTGATGAATAACTTGCTCTGTTGCGATACGAACTAAGAGTATTAACCTAGTTGTTGCAATGGCCTAAAAGGTGGTTGGAGGATTCCAGTTGGTTGATACCATTGATTCCCTAGGAATGGAAACGTGAAGACTTAGTTATGGGAGGGGTTAGCCTATCTTCTCTGGTGAACTCTGTCTGCTGATTAAAACGAATCAGAAACTACGTCACTGAAAAGGGAGTGGTCATCTCACGGTGACTAACTTGGTTCGCAACTCGCCTTGTGTGGTTCGTCACTCAGCAAGTTATCAAATGCCTCATTTTTTGCATCTCCGTGGCGGCTAGAATAAAGTGACGAGGACGAGAAACACGAGGCGCTATATCAGCATCGCGGCAGTCTTTCCTATCGGTGCTGTTGGCAACATGACTGTGATCAATCTTGCCAGTGAAGCGTAGTTCCAACCTCTTTTCTATCCTCTCTCTTAACTTCTCGTGTGGCATTTTAATGGAATACACTATGGGATCTAAACTATGCTCCCACTTGCTTACTTTCACAATTTAGCACTATGACATATTAACTAACTGACGAATGTGGGCTGGTTGATTTGTTTGTGGCGAGATGTAGGTAACCAGTAATTGTTTCCAAGAGGTAAAGGGATGATAGACGTTGAAATATAGGTTGCCTGGACTGCATCAACCGGTTTTAACGAAGGAAGAGACACCTGCCTTTCCGGACCTATTTAATCAATCACATGTCCCGCCGTCGGCGACATCTGATCCCAGAACAGATGCTCATCAATGCTAAAGCATTGGGATTGCATATACAATTATTTAAATATCTATTAATATTTGCCAAGATGATACTAACAATTACGGATATTGTTTATTCTGCTCATGAAAAGTGGGGTGTACTAGCTCAGTTAAAAAGTTGGTGAACGTGTATCCCTAGCACTCGAGAATTAGCCCTACACCAAGCCTAGATAATCGACAAGCACCTTTCAATTCTGCCTTGAATCTTTGACGTAATAGGATTGTTGAATGAAATCCTATAAACTGCACCTATGACTTTTTTTTATTTCAAAACAACGTATTATTGCAAGTTTCGACGCATTCTAAACAAACGTTTAAGTGCTTTGTAACTTTTATTATTCTTACTTCTCTGTGTTTTTTCCTGTCGGTGATCTATTTCCCGTTTCCTTTTTATTTCGCTTGCATTTTTAATATTCTCATCTAATCCGGATAATAAAAGCCTAAGACTAAGGTAAAGTCTCCTGCTTTACTAGCTTGGTGTAAAGAACAGGTAAACCTCTCTAGCTGAACCAATCCCAGCAGGTGACGGCCAATAACACTAGCCTATCTTGTTGCACAGATAAAGTAAACCGCTCTAGTTATCAACACCGAGCTGTTAACAGAGTGTGGCCTTCCACAAGAGGCCCTGCTCTTAAGTCGCAACAACGGTCTCACGAATGCTGTACGCAGCATTTGATTGGTGGGACAGAACTTCAGCAGAAGACCGAAGGAGACGTCGGCGGTGACTCGGAATCCGTACCAA